>CM043015.1:73034879-73496658 GCA_023690525.1 Holotrichia oblita
TGACAAAAAAATTGACTTCTTTTGTTGATTTATGTTTCTTTATCTTTGTCTAGTACCAGCATAATTTCATTCACCTATAAAGCTCAGCGCTGGTGAAACATTATCAATAAACCAGGATCTATGAAATTTCAAAGCAAGTAAGGAATTGGAAACGTGTATAATCAGTTGAGAGGAAATCAGACAGTATTTTATTGCTGTTTATAATGGCAAAAAACGAGCAAATGAGCAGCGCATGCGTGGTAGTTACCAGCAGTATAAACACTATTGGATGCGCTTTGATCAGATTTTTTAAATCATTTGAAAACGCCAGGATTGGCGCAGATATTGAGCTGATCAGTATGTTGAAATAGTTCCTCAAAACTTTTCAAAGATTTTTTCTATATATTATACAAACACTACTTACACGGCATATGTTGTTTGTCGTCTAATTAAAGTAAATATTTGGTATGACTGGTAAACTTCAGAGACTTATTTTGTTAGTGAAGATATTTTATTCCAGCAAATATTGCGTTTTCATATCTGACTACCATTATTATTTTTTCCATTTTTGCTACAATTTTAGTGCTGGGAGTAACTCGCCATCTATTATTATTAAGAATATATCTTGAGGTTGCTGTTACTGCTTACAAAATACGGACACAAACAAACAAATAATTATGTTAGCAATTGCAGAGGAAACGGTTACAATAAAATATGCTAATGGATATCGGTATTAAGGTAGGTCTGATCAAAAGTTATTGTTATACCACGTATAACAAATAGAGCCACGAGGACCTTTTGGGCATGTAGAGGAATGTTTGGTAAAACGTGGGGGCTGGAAGCCTATGATGGTACACTGGCTGTACACAAGAGTTATAATACCTCTATAACTTATGCATCGTTAGTCTGGTAGCACGAAGCCAGTTTGGGCTGTGCGGCCAACGACATTTAGTAAGGTCGATTGCCTGTTTAGGCATCACAGAATCAATGTCCTTGACGCCAACCGCGGCGATGTAGGCGATTCTGGGCTTCTCCGCTGCAGCTTATGCTGTCCTAGTAGCTTACAGAGCAAAATGTAGTGGGCGCAGAGCTTTCTCCGGTAAAACGAGAGATCAGACAAGCATCTTCACCTACATAACACAGACAGTACCACTGTCCATGAGGGCGGACAAGATTTCGCCCGTTTTCAGCTTCAGTGAGGGATAGAATGTAAGCATCTCCAATAGAGAGAATGCAAAAGCCTTCTTTCACAAATCGAGACGGGAATTATCCCGCTAGTTTGTGGATGGCTCTAAAACGCCAAACGATGCGGGAATTGGAATTTGGAGAAACCTGAATGATCCCGGTTGTCTGAGTGCAAGCCGGTTCAGAGCACTAAAACAGCACGGGGCACAATAGGTCTCTTCTATGGCCAAGCTTGCCTTTACGGTTCTCTCGCCCGTGCAGTCGCAAAACAAGAGTACCACAATGCCGCGCATAGAAGTAAAGAAAAATATTGAAGCAAATCCAGGATTTCAAAAAGAGTTTTTATTTTTAAGGAAAACAACTTCATGGTCGCTGATGGTTGGCTCCCCATTGTTCGATTCAGCTAAAATTTTACAATGTTTTTCTCGTTACTTTGTCACTAATTATTAATTTCAAAGAAAATATTCTGCAGCATATGTATTCAAGGTTTTATATCAAATAAAATGCTATTATTTATTTGTAATTGCCATTGATTTTAATATATTAAATTGTAGTAAGTGTATCTTACTTTCAAAATTTACTGAATTAATAGATTTATGAACCTAATTTCATTACTTATGAAACTAGCTTTGATCTAACTTTAAGTTTCTTTTTATTACATGTGCTGGACAACTTAAATATTATATACGATAATGTTTAAAACATTAATTTTCACTCCCTCAAAAGAATCAACGCCCACTTGCAAACAGATTAAAATGAAAAATTAGTTGGTCCCCTTCTTACGTGAATAATCTCTACTACTAGTAAGCGACGCTGAAAATTATAATAATTTATTCATTTCCACGGTCCATTTGTAAAAGCCACGTGCTTTCGCAACGTAGTCCTTCCATATTTGTCGAAACGTGTATTCAAGTGAAAAGTTGAAAAGTAATAAAATCTACCGAAAACTAAACGCACTAATCAGATACGAAAACGAAAATTATTACACCAAATAAATTATATTATTTTTAGTATTTAGCACCGTTCTTTAATGACGACGCGCACACAACATGGACGTGTCAAATATTAGGTATGCCCATAATATTATAAGACCACTTAAAATATTATGTATGTTTCCCATGGCGGAGACGAGCGTTTGTTTATTTCAAAAATTAGCGTCTGCGACGTAGAAAAATGGATGCAAATTACAATATAAATTACCCCATGCTTTTTATTCTCACGATTTTCCTCTTACACTCACGTAGAAGAAAGCCTCCGCGCCACACCTATTTGAATAGCGTTAAATTTGACGGTCGTAGGTTTTGAGTTTTGAGTATGACACTGTATAAGAACCACATAAGGATATTACCTATTAGAAAATAGAACATATACACAGCGACATTTTAGATGTAATAAAAAAGATAACGAATAAGCACTTAATAATAGAGTGGACATGTACCACAGAATCTGTTAGCTTTTTTTGTATGGCGTGTAAATTCTGTTGCGATCGCCTGATTTTAGTTATTTAATTTCAAGTTTGTGCCGCGTGTGTTTTGTAAACTTAGTCTTCTGCACCTAAAAATATTTTGTTGTTCTTCGTATTCCGTTTATGCTTAGTTGACCATATAATATTGAATTAATTAGACATTGACACAATAGTACCATATATTAGTTACATCATTTATTTTCCGTTATTCAAGTATAAAATTATTAGCCTGACATTATTTATATTATTAGTGAGATATTTATATATTTGCTCTTTACAATATTAGTCCATCATCTATTACATTATTCTTTGATATTGGCATCAACATTTACAAAGCTGTTAGACCAATTTTGTTTCCGTCATTGGCGAAATATCCATTTATCTGCAATATATTATATTGACCCAGCGTTGAATTAAGTCTTGAATTAAAATAAATCCAAACAGATAAACAAAAGTGTAAACAAAGTTTCAACTAGGTTTAACATTTGATTCATCTCCATTACAATAGAATTGAAAATTCTAGCCTTACACAGCGTGTTTTTGAAGCAGATCACAGGGTAATCAAACAAACGCAAAATTATTTAGAATTATAGAATATTTTAGAAGATTTGGAGATTTTTACAAAAACAAATCAAGATCAATATACTATCGCAAAACTGGCTGTCCTGGAAGTTGTTGTAAATAGTATGTAGAATCAAAAATGTAATAGCATGACATAGTGCCATTTGAAATTTTGTTCGATACTGGGGGAGTTAGAGACTTCAAACAAAAATCGGCATTTTTTCGTATTTCTTGCTGTTTTCGAATTATTTAAGGTGGATCGTTTTCATTAGAATGCTCTGTATACAGTACACCCGGTATATTTACGATTAAATATTTCAAATAAAAGTTGCTTTACCTCTTAAAGTCTACGAAATGATAGAGTCAGTTTTACATTTGCTTCTCGTCTTGAAGGTCGTTTGTTAACAGTGTCATTATTGTAGAAGCGACATTCATCACTCCAGAATATGTAGTTGAAAACATTTGAATTTTAGATGGATGATATCTGTGTGCTTTTTTAAAATTCTGTGTTCGATCGTTTTGCTAATTCCAATTTCTGCTGCCAGAAGGCGAAGAGAAACGTAAGAGAAACGTATCCCCACGCAGGCCAAAACGTTAATAATGTTTTCTTCATTTCTAACACTTGGTCGATGGTTCCTATGTTGTAGATTATTAGAAAAGGATCCGATTCTCATTTTTGACTCCACGTTACAAAAGTTAGAGTAAACACGCACCATAAAGGAACTGTCATATAAATTTTATTTGTCAAACATAAAGTTTGTTAATTTTCCAAAGCCTTCTATTATGAGACAAGTCCTCTAAATGGGTTTTTCAGTAATTATTTCAATAATGGTAAACGTTAAAGGAAAATTCTGCAGACAAAAGCTATTTGTATCTTTCTGGTTAATATAACGCTGCATTAAAAAATATAAGTTTACATTAAAAAAAACAAAAGTTCACCTTCAAACGATCTTCAAGACGAGAAGCAAATGTCAAACTAACTCTGTCATATCGTAGACATTAAGAGGTAAAGGAACTTTTATTTGAAATATTTAATCGTAAATATACCGAGTGTGAAGTTACAGCCTGTAGAATAAAATCCGGGACATCCGGTATATCAAGTAATATATCAATACTTATAGCCATATACAAACTATCCTAGATCCTGGAGAAGGAGCCCTATAAATAGATATTTCTGCTAGAATACATGCAATTTCATGAAATTGTACTATCAACAAAAATGATTAGATATCTAAGCTCATATTTAAGAATATAAAAGAGTTTTTTACCATAATACTGTTTGCTAAATACATACAATAGATAATTGGATATGATATAACCTGAAACCGTTCTTCTGATTTCAATGCTTGATCAACATAACATATTAATTCAATTGTTGCAATGAGAGTGCAAGAATGTACAGCTAATTATCGTCTTCTTTCGTTTTATAATTAACACTCGTTACAATTTTATAAGCAATTGACAGCAAATGCTTTTGAAAACGAGTTCGTCTACTGCACATGACCTAATTATGATTGTTAATCTGGTCGATGGCCGCAGTGGTTAGGCGGCCGACTATCGTTGTGGGAGGACGATAGGTGCCGGGGTTCAATTCTCTGGAGGGACAGTGACATTTTTTCAGAGAGTTTAATCCCGGATCGACTTGCCATTCGCTGTTGGGAGCAAAGTGATTAACAGCGCGGCATTATAAGAGGCGGTATGATGCTGTCACAAAGCCATTTGAACAAAATTTACACACACAAAACAACAAACAAAACCGTGAGAGTTGCATAGATAGCCATACAAGCGATACAGCTTACAGAGTCACTGCAACTAAGCGCTCATCACACATAAAAAAATCCCAACAAAAATGTCATACTTACCAATTTGGGTAATAGACACACAATTCTTGTTCTGAGGTAAACAACTGATGTTTCAACATCACTACAGGACACTACAGAACTACCACCACTATTTTACTATTCTACGCAGCTTATATCTGTGACCACTTTTATCAGTATTGGCATAGGTTATGTAAGAAAATATTGATTCAACATTAAATTTTGAAGCCTAGTCAATATATTAAAACTGACAATGGTGGAACATTGGGCCGCTATTGTTTTGACAATCTTGGCATTTGGTAAGCTGCAAAATGTATGCATTATTTGGTTTAACAATGGGGCAATGTTGATATAATAATATTGGCGCCAGTTCCATTAAAGAATATTAACCTTCCCTTTTACCGTTTTTGCCGTAATAATTTATACACAATGGTTGTGTGCGGACGTACATACATTCCGCAAATTAATATAAGACACACAAAAAGGTAGATATATGTTTTAAATGTCAGGTTAGAGATAGTTGTCTTGTACTAGAAAGAAATATGTACAGAGAAGCACAAAAAATGTGTAATTATCGAATATTAGCCCTTAGGAGGTCTGTGGAGATTGTCAACTTGCGCCTCAGCCAGGAAAAGTTAAAGGTTAAAATAAGTGTTCCGTTCACAAATCCTAATATATCAAAGTGGGGTAAACCTGCAGAATCCTGCTTCCATTTGAACTCATATATTAACTTCATGCTTTAAATGGGAACAAATCTTACGTATTATGCCCGGAAACCTCTTTCGAATTAGAATCAATACCACTGCTAGTTTCATTTCATGCTATTTCAATAAATTGATACGAATGGACTTTTTTTCCGCGTCCTTTGTCATCACATCCCATAAGCATCCTATTCTAAAGTTTCTTTTTCTTTTACACCTGTCTGACCATTGTGCACACATTGCATTTTTCAATGTTTCATTGTAACTCGTGCAATACATTTTACACTTCGCATGTATGTATACTAATTAGTAAATTCTGACTAGACTGAATGAAAACAAACGCAATTTTGGAGAAAAATGCGCATTAGTGCCATTAGTGGCCGCTTGTTTAAAATACCAAACAAATGTAAGCATTGTTAAAATAAAAGTGTCTGATAATTTATGTTTATGTTATGTATTTTTGTGAAATATTTCTTACTGACTTATGACCGTCTTTCCATTTAAATTAAATTTACAAGGGTTGCATCCATTGTACAAACAGTATACATCATAAAAATACTATTTTCCACACAAACTTTACCACCCACTCAGTGATAGAAATTTAAAAACAGGGTTCACTATTTGTATGACGAGGCATTAATACCATGTTTGTGCTAAAGAGCAGTAATACTTTTCCGGTCAATTTGATCATAAAACCACTGTTTCCAAGACAAACTTTCCCACGCCCTTAAATGAAGCCTACAAAATAAAACCAATCCTGTGTCCAAATTTCGAATTTGGAAGAAATGGTATGCAACATTGAGCTAGTTTACTAAGAAGACGCTATGAAGCATATTTACTGTATGTTCAAAACGGCGCACTAGGCGGGGCTACGTGTAGCCCCAATATGGCTGCCTCACCAGGTCCGGACTACTGAAAATTATAAGTATAATTTTAAGCCTCCACTTAACATATGGCTTTCTTTAAAATTAATTACGTCATCCCACATCTTTTAGGCCCAACGCCCATAGATGTTATAATTTGACAATATAAACACTCTATATGTAATAGTTTATTTATGTACCGACATACAGGGGCACCAATTGAAATTTTCCAATTACAGCCCTGCACATTGTTTTTGTGTCATACCTGTGAAATGTTATTTTAGACGAATTCTTCTTGTCAACGCTGTTTCTACTGTTGCAACTGCGTAGAGCAAGAAACCATAATGTCTTATAGTAGTTTGCTATATCATATAACTGTAATAATCAATTAATGCAAACATACATGAAACATACACTATACTATAATGTACGTGTTTGACGTAAAGTGGAGTACCAATATGGTCGACCTGCGCCGTTTTAGCCACGTGCTATCGCCTCCCTACTTATTCTTATCTCAATGGTAACCAAAGTGTGGATATTTCAGAAGATGCTGTCTATAGTTCCATACGTATGAATGATTAGGTTCATTAAAAAGATTATCTTACAGTAGCCAGCTGGCTCATCTGAGGTAAACTCTGGAGAACACCTATTGAGAACATATGCTGATAATATGAAAGCATCATAGAAATCTAGCGTACCTACGATAAGAAGGTGTTGGAATTTAGATCCTGTTTCAACGATATTCAAGCTTGGATAGTATGAAGAATTTTAGTCATTTTGAATAATATATCCACTATTTATTACATACTATGTTAATGGAACATTATTAAGTTATCAGTTTAGTCAGCAGTGTCAGTTTATTATTTTTCGTATTTTTTGTATTTGGTCTTAAATTTTCTCCTGCGTTTTGCCTTCTTTCCAGTTTAGATTTACCTTCAACGCATAATTTGCTAATGATATAAAAACAAACAGACATGTTGTTTTATAATTTATATGGAAGTGCAGCAATTTTACTATTATGTATTGATGTTAATGTGAAGAAATCACAAATATATTTTATACACATTTACTCGCGAAGTGTACAAATCGTTATTCATTGCCTTTTTTTCTGATACCTTTATTTTGTAGTACTATACCAGAGAAATCTGCGTGAGTCATAACGAAATCAATAGCATTTGGTAAAAAAAACTACACATGTAATCCTTTACTGTCTATAATTATTATAAGGGCAAATTTATCAACCTGCGAAGTAATGGAACATAAATCGCCGACGTACTGTAGTTGTTTTGTTGGATATTAGACCAGTTCCTTTCTACAGTAGAGCAAAAAAGGATCTCATGCAATCTATTACATTTTACTTTTAGATATATTGAAGTCTGCAATAAATCCCAAAGCGTATCCGTACCACCGGGAGCCGACGATGAAGGTGTGCCCGTCAGGGTTGAGCTACCTACGTGGACCTCCTGCTGACAATGGGCGAACACACACGCGCTTTCATATCAAAGTAATGTGACCTTTCCAGATATTGAGCGCAAATATCACGTTGACTTGATTAGTTCTCAAATAATAATAATGATAACCTCCATCGTGGAAGTTCTCGGCAACGTAATTTATTATAAAACCCAGGAAAACAAGACCAAGCTTTGATTAAATTTTTTAATTAAATCTGCTTTTACATATTTAAATGATTGTACTATTTTTAATGAGAAAATGAAAACATTATTTTAAATAATTTGCAATTACATCGAATAGATCTAAGATACATTTAACAGTAGTAATCGGCTATCCAAACAAATTGTTCGAATTGTTTATTTTATTAACTAAATGATGTGAGTTGTGAAGAAGTAATTAATTAGGGTAGATTCAACATTGCCAGGATCATCACAAGGTTTTTATTTAAACGTAAATGGATGTGCATTTCACAGCATCACGCTGCATCATCAGCAAAGTACTAATGCTTTGATGATTAGTACTTTGCTGATGATGCAGCGTGATGCTGTGAAATGTACATCCATTTACGTTTAAATAAAAATCCTGTCAAGATTCTGGCATTGTTGAATCTACCTTTATTAATTATTCATTTTATGTTATTGGATCTTCTTAACAAGTCAGTCAGTTCCGGTGCTAAAGACGTACATTAATGTAATCATTCAAATTTTGAGTAACAGGTGGCTCCTTTTTTTTGCACCATTTGAATAGATTATGTATAACCAGCATTAAGTAATGATAAAATTTGCGTAAGCAAAGATATTAAAATATGACAAATGAAAGTTACATTGAGCAATAATGATAAAGATGCCACAAATAAAGACATCACAGATCCTTCCAGAATCAATACGTCAACAAAGTCACCAACCACCATCTTCATTGATAAGTTTTGAACAAAACTATATTATTATACTATGTTACGATGTGGTATTAAAGTAATGCTGATGTGTGGTAATGTAATTCTGCCGAATGCGATCACGCAAACCCAACTCGTTCTTGATACACGTACGACAGAGATATCCGAAAACAGTCAGTTTTAAAAATTCCTGCAAAATTGTTGCACTAAATGAAGTCCGGAGGATAAGTCTCTCACATTCGACTGACGGCCGTGTGCAATTATGACGCGACTAAACGAAAGGTTAGCAAAATTAGCGAAAATAAAGGTTCCGTTCCTTGTAATTAGCTTACCGCTCGGATCTCACGTCTAAAGTTACGTTGAAAACTCGTCCGGTTGCTCATTATTTTGTAGCAAATTATTTTAAAATTTCACCAACAGCAGAAATATAGATCCATTAAATTTAATTGCAGAAGTTGATTTATATAATACATGCTGTAGAACTCAATTTACCAACGCAGTGCGACCTACCGGTATATCGCACCGTATATGCCAGATTTCTATAATCATTTTAATGTTAATATTGCAGAGAGATGTATAAATATGCTGAGTATGGAAATTTTACAATTACAGGAAATATGTTCTGGCAAATGGTAAATTTGACTGAAGCAAATTATACCACATTATCGGTTAACTCATTGAAATTAGTATCAGAGAAAGTAGAGTAGTAATTGCCCTATTAATTATTAATCCACACTAACATATTGTATCCGCATCTTTCGTCTGCGTTGATAAATTATATTAATATATAAAATTATTTTTACTACAAATTTATTTCTTACGCCACTGTAATATTTTGGAAACAGAAGATACATATATGAATGTGTATGCGTAATACAATAATAATGGTGACAGCTGTATTGATCTTTTTACCTAATTTAGTTAGGTACAAATTTGATTTAATTATAGCAATTGGTGCTTTATATAAAGATAATAAACGAAATGGTCTAAATGGCAGATATATTTAAGTGCTGCATATTGTAAAACATTCAAAGAAGTTGCTTGGAATACATGTGATTCTACATTCGTGGAACACTTGACCTATATTATTTGGTTTCTGGAAAACAAAATCACTCTGAGTTGGGATATGTGCGACAGCGTTACTGCTGTTATATACAGGGGCGAAGAAAAAAACTTAGTAAGTAGTAATGGAAACAAGAAAAAAGTTCAAACACACTTACGGTGAATGCTCAATTGTTTTCTATACATGATATTTTGAAAATTAGGCTGAGTTGTGACAATCTTGGTTAATTGCATTGGTACTTAGTTAGAAGAAGTTAGAATCTAGATTTAAAAGATATGTTTACAGACATACAAAATCTATATGGAGTTCATGTTCGAAATCATAGGATTCAACAGGAAAAACCTGTTGTTGCCAAAGCGAATGAATGGTTAATTATGCTTCAATTGTTTACACGGAAATTTAAACTACATTTTATGCACATTCGATTTCCAGACCTTCTTCCGCGAACTATTTAAATGAAGGATTCAGAACTAATTGAATTAGTTGAGGAGAATATGTTACATAGCCACCAAAGTATCCACATCTAATTCCTCGTTTTTTTTTTCTTTGGAGATACTCCGAAGATCTTGTTTACATCACTGAAACATCTAAGCTAAGTTTTGGCAAAGAATTGTAGAGGTTTACCAACAACTAAAAAAGCTATATGTTCACAATTAATTGCGCAAATCTCTTAGATAATGATTGCCACTTTGCATGCAACAGCGAAGGCAATAATTTTACAATATACAAATTGCTATTCAACTGTATTTCTTAACTTCAACATTTATTCGCTCAAAGTAAGTACTAGGAGAATCAGAAAGTCACAATAATTCAAAATTTAAACTACTACTCACCACACAAAAATGAACGTGAGCAACATAGTTGAGCCTATATTTATAACGGCAATTTCACAGGAAAGATATATTCATTTAAAAACAATACATCGTTATATTGAGTTTCGCTCTTTGGAAATTCTAGAATAAAATTTTAATAAATTTGGAAACCTGAAATAATTCTTCTTCTGAATGGTGCTCCTCCACACTATTCTGCCGTAGCAACATATCATCTTAATTTATATTATCCAGATACAAAGGTAAGACATCTAGGTTCCATAGAGAAACTGTCTGCAGTCGGTGTCAGGGGTACAGCTCTTCGTTGTATGGAATCTTACCTATCAAATCGCCGACAAAGGGTAGGGCTTAAGGACAATAGAACAGGAAGGATTACTTACTTGAAATGACAAAAGGTGAAATGCGGAGTGCTACAAGGTTCGATCCTCAGGCCATTATTGTTCCGAGTCTATATTAATGACTTTCCGAACCCACAAAATACAAGGCGTTTCTGTTTGCAGTTCAGGCGAATCAGTCTTCGTTAGAACTAACGACTCGTTACACCAATAACAGCAACTATGGGGGATTGCGAGTCTTGGTTCTCGAGACACAACCTAATGCTTAATGTTAAAGAGACCACAATGATGACTTTTAGCTATTTTAGACAAGATCTAAAACATATAAAATACAAAACTGAATTACTTACAACCGTCAATCAAGTGAAGTTTCTGGGGATACCACTGGAGTGTCAGTTAAACTGCAAGAGTTGGCAAGAAAACCCGCTTCCTTTTCCTATGCTTGGCATGTATTGGTGTTATTTTTTAGGATGGGTTGTGACTGTTTCGCATGCAAAAAATGTGTAAATTCTTCAACATGCCTTCGATTTAAAAAGAATAGAGATATGTAGAAACGTGTTTTAGGATAATAACCCTTACCCTCTTACCCCTTACCCTTCCAAGTGCATAAATTTATAAATGCATTGCATTTCTACGTTAAAATAAGAAGACTTTAAAACAATTAATCCATAAGTGTTAAAAATTAACATTGAATAGATGTTTTTCTATATGACGTCCATATTTTGCAAATACAAATTAGAAAAATGTACAAAAAATCATGCAATTCCATGCAAATGCATACATAGAGGTCCCAGCTGTTTTGTTGCATTTGTAATATGCGTTTTATAAATGATGTTCTTTCTGCTTGGGTACATAACTATATAGAGTCATATGTCGAGAATATGAAACATCTACTTATATTTTTATTTTGTAACTATATTTTATTATAATGAGTGCTCGCATTCCTGGAACAGCAGATATACAGAAGCATATAATTTACCGCAAAAATATAATGCTTCTGTGTTAGATATCCATAAGTAACTTTGTTTTTACCAACAAAAACGTGCATAGATTATGGAACTCCCGCCTGTTTCTCCTTAATTACAAGCAATTTATGAAAACAATGTCCAAGTTGCGTTGATCTAATCTGTAACAGCAGGAGTCCCATGCCTTCGACTTCTTTATTCATTTCTTTATTAACTCGCATGCAGCACGTACTATGTACCACTTCCTAGTTTGTTCATTTATGGTTAATAGTTTTAGTTTTTGTAGGCTACAGTCACACGAAAACGTAAACAGAATGTCATGCTTGAAAATCAATATACATATTCTTGAATTGAGCGCATTAAAGGAAAGATAAAAACTTAGAGTTTGGGTGAAGTAGAATATTTGTAAATTGTTTACAAATAAATATGTATATAACAATTGTGCTTAGCCTAGCAGCCGTTTATTCGCAATCTATGTATTTACATTTCTTTAGTTGTCGACGATATAATTATACGAATGGTTTCCTTCAGAACTACATTACAAATAATTGGTCGTTACTGAGATTCACCAACTTACATTCTTCGGAAGTTGCCAACCTTGAATAAATTACATTAATTAGATTACAAATTTCGCTTTCATCCATATTATATACTGTTAGGGTGTTGGTTTTGACAAGCTTTATATATCATCCATTTTAATAAGATTTTAGTTTTGTAAAAACTTCTCATACTTGTAGTAGAATACAGTACACCACTACTTTAGTTTGCATTGTATTCCTTAACATCACCCACGAAAAGTGATCTATACATTCTAACACAGGATTCTACTTAACTCGCCAAAGCCGCTGGAATTATTTCATGTCTACAAACTATGCATCGAAATTTCTTCTTAGCGGTACAATTCCTTTACCGGTAATAGGTATTAGTCGATAGTATCCTGGTCAATTTTCACTTCGCCTTCTTACATTATGAAATTCATCAAACTAATGCACCACACGTATAAGTAGTACAAAAGCGCCGTAACACTTACGTGAACTTTAAGAACACGTTGGCGTTGAAACGAAAGTTCGAAATCACGTGTTGGACAAAGCTTCTGAACATTTCAGACTTTTACATACTTATTCTATGAATGTGCATGCAGCAACGAGTGAGATTCCAGCAGTATGTGGCAGAGCGCGCGGATGGTTAATTCGAAGCGAAACGCGAACGAGACCAGCTTTACCACCGACAACTCGTCCTAATCTTTTGCACATTTTGTATGAAGTACGAAGTCGATAGTACCGGTATTGTCAGCAGCGAAATCCGCAGCAATGTCGTTCGGAAGAGCTTCTGAAATTGAAAAGTTCCTTGCGGGCGCACACATACACGTTATTGTTACGGAATATTTATCTCAGTGTTGCAGGAAAATTAAATTCCGTTGAATTAAATAAATTTGTCGTTATCAAATTCTGTTGGGGTGATGCTGGCACAGCACCAATCGCTAGCGGTTGTGTATTAACAGAGGGTAACGTTACCATATATGAAGTATTGATTTTGGATTTGCCAGTATGCGCTTTTCGGTGAGGATTAGTCCTGCGGGCGCACCAGATAAGCTTATGAATGCAAAGCCTCATTGAAAACTGAACATTCGCACAAGTAGCTATTTCGCTATGTAAATTGACTTTAGCTCGCATTTCTACCTCTTCTTTGTTATTCTTGTACAGTTTCTGTTTTCACAACAAAAAGGAATTGCTTTCTACTTGGCGGAACGATGTAGTAATCTCTTTATGTTTCTTTCAGCAAAGTTTATTTTACGAGTATAAACTCTACTAATACATCGAATAATTACGTCTACGGATTGACATCAACTGAGTACTTTGTAATTTTGAATAAGATTCTATAAGTAAAGGTCATAGACACAAAATCTTGTGGAGGTTACAGAATAATGTGTAGTTTAAATTAAAAGATCGGATGGCAAAAATTGTCTCAAGAATTATATTGACAGTTTCTTTGAATTTACATCGAGTCAAACATTCTCTACAGATTTCTTTGTAATTGTTAAACAAAACGGCTGGTTTTGTTTTCAAATTTTCTTTCTTCGTTAATAAATTGAATATAATTGACTAGCAATGGCAGAGTGTGATTTGCATTTGGTTCTTTATTTACAACACCTAGATCAACGAAATATTTCAGTTCTTTACAAAATGCAAAAGGGGCAAATACTTTACAAATTCAATTTCTTGTATCTGAAAATAAACAGTTTTTGTCTTAATAAAAAATCTGGGCCGTGGCGTGTTGAGTTGGAAGCCTACGCTTTGAGTTTTTATCTTAATTTAGCACTTTCAACATCTACATGACTAATACATGTAAATTTGTTATCTCTTTGATACTTAGGGTCGGCGTTTACCCTACAGCGTCGACCCTTAAAACTCTGCGGCTGCACTACCCAATCCCTGATTTCATAGTTTCAGGGCAACGGGCGTGGCGGGAGTAGACTTCGTATATAGAGGAGGATGCTTGGGCGTAGGCATGGGCCTACGCTCCGGTGTCCGGCCGCTAACCGTCGGAATATACGGTGGGTAAGTGAGGCACCCTACGGCGCTCACCTAGAGAACTCTGCAGCTGCACTAGCCCATCCTTGGTGGCCACACTCAGGGAAACGGGCGTGGCGAGAGAATTTGGAGAAGATAGTAGGGAAGGACGAAAGTCGGTTCGCCGAGGAGTAGTCCGGCCGCTGGTTGTCTGGTTGGGGAAACCTTTGGTTTCATCCTAAAACAACTCGGTGACTCTGGGACCCTACGGTTTCACTGTAGCTGCCGCGGATACTTGATCGCCAGAGGGGCGAAAGAGTTGGCGCGGTTGGCATTTTGAGGTAGGGTTTCGGCCCGGCCGTCCCCGTAGTTGAGGCTTAATTCACGGGCGGACTGGTTGTACCTCACGGCCAGATTCCGTTTCCCACGCTTGGTCGATAGTTGCCATCCTGAAGGAGGCCTAGGCCCCGTAGGGTTAGGTGTGAGGTAGGAGTTCGCTAAAGCGCCTCCAGCGGTGACCCGTCCAACGTTGACAAGGAAACTTGTCTAACATGGGTAGCACGGGGGAGAGGAGCCCTCCGGCTCGCCGGTTCCCTCTGCGAGGTGTCGGTCTCGTGCGGGCGGTGAGATAGTGGGTGACAGTTTCAAGGCTCATAACTTGTTATGTGCAGTGTGGTACGAGAAAATTGCAGGATATGGGCTAACGCCTAGGCGCCTGCGGCTAAACATCTAAGTCATTTTCAAATTGTATCTCTTTGATACTGTAAATCACTTCTCTTAATAACAGAAATAAAAGTTCATTTTTGGGCATCATAATGAAATGTAATGCCATAAACTAGGCATCATTATAAGGAGAATAGAAAGACCTTAAAATCGAGGTACAACTCAACCCCCCTTTCCATTTAAAATTTTTGGAGTCAGTTCAACCCTGCCCAAGGGATTGCAGATAAGAATTTTCTTGTACGCCTAATGAATGTCCCCTTCAAAATCAAAGTAGATTTTTATTTTTATATGACATCAAATGTCCAAAATCAATGCCGTTTCGTTTTCGAATGACCACCCTGTATGTAGAAGCTAGATTACAAGTCTATCCAGTATAGTCCTACAAGGATGTTTCTCCCTTCAAAGTGAATCTTGCCACAAACTAAAAATGTTTCTAGTCTCAAAATGTTCAACCTACCTATCGACTTGCATTAAGATCTAAATTTCACACCCGGAAACTTCTCCTTCCTCTATATCAACTATCGATCATTTTATTGTCCGTTTCCTTTGATATTCCTGCCTTTTCATTCTAATTATAAATTGTTTCATGTAAGCTAAGAAATAGTTTCTAATTAATTCAATATAAATGTATTCAAATAAAATAAGCGCATACTACAGCCAATCACGAGTCCATTTATCAATAACTTTTCTCGCAATTAGAGCACCCATAACTTGTAACAAATTTCAATATACAGTCTACGTAGATTTATAGCCAAAGCACGATTGCAACAATTATAATAATAAATATACCTCCCAACCTTCACTGGCCACATAAATCTTTCCTAATTCGGTCGAATTTATGTCCGAATCGCATCGCTGCATTAAAACGGAATTTTGTACACGATCCGAAGCGATCGTAAAAATGGTTTCTTCTTTTTCAGATGATCTTAATTCGTATGGCGCCGTATAAAGCAATCGTCGAAATCATGACGATCGGAATCGTGGCCACCGCGCACCTCTTCAGGTAGACAAGCACCTACCCAAAGCCGCGTCGAGAGGTTAGGCGGTGATATAGTGGAACATACGGTCGCTGATGCTCGGAATATATTCTGAAATGCAAATGATAGGTGTTAAATCTTACGCCCGGGATACCGTTTAACCGATCTGGTTCGTGTCATGCGGAGGTGGCGAAGGTGGGAGAAACCGGCCGCCGCCGTAGGCAAACCGAATTGACTATGATCGTTGTATGCATGCATATCGTTTGGTAAATATCTACTTTTCAATTTAAATTAGAGATGGGCTAAGATTCTTCGTACCGATAAATGCAAGAATATCACATGGCTAGTCTGACTATCTGGCGGTAATAACTACGAGTACTATGGTGTAAAGTTCGAATTTACTGTTTCAGACAGCGAGCGAGTGAGTTTCATCAAATTTATATTGACTAATACAATCCTTTATGAATAATACAGTTCCTCAAGAACAATAATTTAGTTTCACGTTCCAATTATGATTCTAAACAGTTACTTCCAAATATAACTCGAACTGCTGATGATTTTCATTTTCAACATGATTTAATCAATATTATTAAATACCTATATATGGTGTTCATTACACTAAGCAAAAACAACAGAGTGACATAGAGACTAATGGGAAGCTGTGATTAGACGACTGTTAGACTGAAAGAAATATAGTATATAGCGACAAGAATAAGGCCAATACTACCGTCGGCGTCAGTCTCGATACTTGAGAACTGCTATGATGTACAGGCATCAAAACCGAGATGATTTTTTCCTACCTGTCAACTATCTAGTAGCTTGAGATATTTATTGCCAATTGCAGAATTGTACATATTTGAACATAAATATGGTGTAACTTAATTTCTGGTAGACTTGACGAGAGTTTCTTGGCTATTAAATATGGAAAATGTGGATACGCATCAGAGAATAATATGGGGTCATCAGAATATATCCCCAGCTGCGCGTTTTCTAGAAATTTTGGCAAATAGAATAAATAAATAAATGCATAGGTTATCAATATTAAAAAAGCTTACGGTCGGTGTACAAACAGAATTAAAAAGCGAAAATCCAACACAACTAAACAACTTTCCGCCACACCCTCAATAAAATTTACCTCAAAAACTACGGTCACATATTTATAGTCGACGCATCTACATTAAAGACTATACTGCTACTAAAAGTAATTGCTAGATAATTCTATTTAGCCATACCAATTTCAAACTAGTTAAGAAAGTCGATATGCCAATAAATGTGATCAGTTACGAACTAGGGGATGTGCGCTTTAAAGGCATTCACCATCATCTTACCAAAATAAAGTGATATACCATAGTGGGTGTCGACTATTGTAAGTTTACATCGCATCTTCATGGCAGATCGGTCTATAATCTGTCATTTTGTCGCAGTGTAGTGTGGTTTCCGAAGAATATATTTTCCTATTAAGTATGCGGATTAGACCATTTTACGGTTAGTTTAATAATTGCAATTTTATTTATCATTTGTCAGGGTTAATAATATTTTGGGTTCCATGTTAAGAATGACAAGTAACACTTACACGATGACTCTTATGTTATGTTGAGGTTGTTTAGGATAGGTTGCTTCCAGTAAGTGAAGCTAGCGTTGACATACGCCATCATTAGCTAGTATCTATAATACCCAAAATATCATTAGGTTTAGTGCAACATCTTTTAATGAAAGGTTTGCATCAGTTTTTTTGTATATACAGTAGCGACCAAAACATAATGAGACAAGTCTTACACGGCATTTCACTAAATCTGACCAATTGAAATCTAACTTAACCGATTGTAAGCATAATTATAGTATCTAATGGAACTTTTCTTGTTATTTTTTGGCCAAATATTAAGAATTACGACATAATACGACAAAGTATATTTTGAAATTGTTAAAGCCGATAAACTACTGTAACTTGAATTTCTGCGTCTAGATTTTCATATATGTATGTATGTACATACATATATTACATTTAACCATGGGGCACGGTTAAATGAGAAAAAAGTCGAGAATAGTCTAATAAGCGATCGCAAGCGTTTCAAAACGTGTACTTACAAAGACATCGATGAAGCTTTTCTAGAGTGTTCTAGAAATTGGTTTGTAATAGGAGTATGGACATTTCTGGGTCACTTATTTTTACTGAATCTTTGGGATATTCCAATTTTGTCGATAGTATAGGTTGGAAAGTGCCGACGCTAATGAACATGTTAACATTTTACTAGAACTTTAGGCATCATATTAGGAAAAGTACATTTTTTAACACGAACGAGACGATCTAACTATTTAAAAAAAATAAAAACGTATTGCTGTCATTGTAGGAGTTAATATGCGTGAAACCGTGCTGCTTTAGCCGTAAGGCTTTTTGCCTGTAATATACAAAAGTAGCAAAACAGCACAACAACTGAATTTTATGACGGTGAGGTTTCTGCTCTACTGGCTAACTTGACCTAAAATGACCGAAAATCTAAATTCTATTCGAGTTTTTCTCCTACCAAATGTGACATTAAACTTACAGGCTATGCTTGTGGGTCAGGAAATTATTAAAAATATTCAAATACATTACAGAGTGTGCTGCACTAGGAGATGACAATTAAAGCGAACAGATTATTCTATGAGACTCCATTACAAACTTGAAACTAAAGCATGGAATATTGATGTAAAGCAAGAAATCAAAAGAAATGTGTTACAAAGTTTGTTTAAACAGTAGCGTGTAGTTTTGTGTGTATAAGTTGTGTTCAAATGGCTTTGCTGCGCTGTTAATCACTTTGCTTCCAACAGCAAATGGTAAGTCGATCCAGATTTATGAGAGAATTGAAACCCGGATTCTATCGTCCTGTCACAACGATAGTCAGCCGCCTAACCACTGCGGCTATCGACCCGTTTAACTACTTGTGATATCGATTTTATTGGAATCGCTACTTTTATTATAAATTACTAATAAACATGTTTACTACGTAAATAATGCAAACTGAATGTATATTCCGTCTCCTCCTACATCACGTTTCACAACAGAAATATGAGATTGTGAGGGTTAAGTATAGAGCTAAAGGCATACGTATATTCCCATCTCTAACAAAAATCTAATTTCAATTTCAACACATTGATCTAGGGTATAACAGAATACTTACTACGCATCTATTCTCTTTCTCTTACATTCATATTAGATGTATGTAGGTACTACACGGTACACAGTTCTATGGTAATATATTATGCATTGATATTGACGAGCTGTCTCGACTGGCTGATTGCCGATGAAATAGTGAAATCGATAATTCCATATGAGTTGTAAAGTGGCAACACCTTCACGATCTTGTTCAACGAGTAAAGGTGAATGAGATATATGATATATATGCATGCATGAGCCAGAGCAATATGTGTAGACGAATTTTTCGATCATAAATCTAATTTAGTTAGTATCGGCAAGTATTAGTAATTGAGGTAAAATACTTGAGTGTCTTGCAGATGTTGCTGTTTCGTAGCATATACGATTTTCGTAACATCTTTGTGTAGGATACAGGCAAAATAGTAAAGTAGTTGTTTCTTGAGTTATTGTACTTTCAACGCCACTTGTAATGTATTTAAAGGAAATATTCTGCGAAAGGAATTTTTAATTTAATTTCGATTAAATATAATCTTCTGTATCTGTAATAGTATTAGATCTTTCGCAAACGTCTGTCCGTTTATGAATTAAAAAAGGAAATACAAGATGGGAAGAGATATACAGAGAAAGGAACAAAAGCTCGAGCGGTTCTTGGGTAATATCTGCTTTATTCTTAAATTGTATGTAATGCAAAGTATTTTCCAGGCCTAGCTTTGCAATTTTCTAGCGAGCTGCCAAAGCAATACATAGCCTGGCACTGTCGACTTTTCCTTGAAAGTTTTATTGTTTGTGGACTGTAGGTTTTCGTACTTGGCCGTTTTTCTGATAGCATGCATGTCTTCGTGTACACAGTCTTACCGATTGACGCTCAACTTCGGCGGTAAAGGTTATGTGGGCTCACACTATCTAAAAATAACATGCTAGATGCAAATTCCAAGGTTATAAATCTTTTGCATAATTATGTTAAAAAATAACACTCTAGTAAAAGGAGATGCTCAGTAACCAATTTCAACACAAGCCAGAATTCTTTCAACTTTAACGGATCAAAATATTAAAAAAAATTGTAAGATTTTTTGTCGAACATGAAACTTTCTTTACTGGGAAAAGTTTTCATTCTCACTCTGTTTACAATTTACAGAATAAGTGAGTGTAGTGGTGAGGTCCGTGTAGGAGAAACGAAATAATTGCTTTAAATTTGTTAGAGGGTATATATAGACTAACACAGCCTGGTTGGTGAATTATAGTCAATGTCCTGATTACGTTTAATGTAAACACCACAGTATAGATTATTTTTAGTTAAATTGGCAACAATGCCTGACATAAAAATGATTGGCTGTGTAGAGTTAGCCGCACTTCATGCAAACGCTCAACTTTATATGTGTTGAAACTAGAGATATTGCTACTGAGAGATCCACAGCTGATTTAGGAACAGATGTCTCGGTTTTGAATAATACTCGTTTTGTGCGAAAATTGAAACGATTCTTTTTTTTTCAACTAATGAGTGTAACATGTAATGTAAGTGTGCAAGAAGCGTAAAGAAGAAACTACATATGAAAAAATACGAAAACAGTTACTTTCACACAGTATTTCTAACTGCGATCGAACTTCAAAAACAGTTACAGTTTTCACACTTATAAAGATACCTATATGCTTTCTATACTTCCTTCGAAAAAGCTACAACAATAAACTCCCACAAACGCTAGCATTCCAGCTTCAAACATTGGCTTTACTCAGTATTATCATCACTTGTTAATTACGATGAATACAATAATTACCATTGAATTGTATACTATTACTAATATTAGGAATAAATACAAACTAACGCATTTATACATAGTATGCTTAGATAATAGTATTTATATTCGATTAACTAAAGACCCGGAGAACAGCACTTAGCGCCACCTGGTAACCTAGCCAACTGCGGATGTTGATTTCTCCTGGATAAGCGTTACAAATTGGTATAGCAAGCAAAAACTAAACAACTAAATTAATAAATAACCATAAAATTAAAAGTAAGATATTTTAATTTCTATTATTTTGACTTTGCCAAATAATATTCTACTCAAATATGATGACTATTTTTTTAAATTATCCGTTTCTGAAATTTGTATAAAACATGATTCGAGAATGTCTTCAACTCACCAAAAAAGATTTTAGGGAAACATTCGACAATATTCAAGGTAACTGTACACAAATTTTAAAATTCACCCTATTCATAAAGAAGACCTAGCCCGACCAGTGTTCGACACATTCATAGATTATCGAGGAGGTTAAGATTAGCAAAAAATTCTGGCCGGTAAGCGAGCTGGTCGGTGGGCTGCTGGGCCAAACTCTAGGAGTTTGGCGGACCAGCTAGTTTGTATCAGAATTCCTGAGTTTTTTATATACGGATAGGTACTTAGTTGCATCATATGATTTACCTGTTGCAAATCAATGATAAATTTCCAAAATCGCTAAACATGTATTGAAGAATCATTCATATGTTGTTGGAACTAATATGAAAATTTTGTGTTTATTATGTAAGTTAAATACTTTTGAAATTGGTAATATAGTGGCATCTATAAATAACTTTGTTTGCCTATGTAAAATTAACTCATATTTTCTCAAAATTCGAAACTGTTTAAAAGTGGCTCCAGATGGATTTGCCGTACATGATTCGGTGTGCTTCATTTCTTTTTGAGAATAGAATTTTTCGAAATTGTTGTATGGTTGTTCTATGAAGGTAGGATTATTGTATTATTTTGCAACATTTAATCGAAAATTATTTTGAATTGCCAAAAAATATTGTAAATCCTTGATATTTTTATTTCATCAATTGATCCGCTTTTTAGTGATTTAAGTTTTCGTCGGTTTCTCTTGCAGTATTTTAACAACCTTCCAACAATAGTTTTCGGCTAATAATTAATGGAATGTTTCGTGGCTATATTATATGGCTATACAATTTTCTTTTTCTAATTTAGTTCTTGGGTGACATAGAAAACTGGAACAACCGGAAAAATTTAGAACAAGCTAGAACAAATGTTCATCTTTTAAACCCGTGGTTTAGAATTCGAAACCTTCGAACGCCAATCAAATGGAACAATCCAGTGCAATTTTTGAAATTCAAAAAAAGTGGGGAAAATATAGAACAAAAAACTACAAGCAGACTCTTCGCTTAGTGCTATTTATTGCTTATTGTATAGTTACTGCCAATGTTATTAGATTACCGTTAAATAGCTACTCGCTCGAAAAAATTAAGCTTGAAGTATGTATACCTAAATAAATTATAACCGCATCAAATATATTTAGACAATAGCAATTATTCTTTCCAAGTAAATGTTCTTGGGAATATTCGTTGTTAATGTCAGCCTGAATGATATGTTTGTAAATAATATAGGTACCTATTAATTAAAAATATTACTAATACTTTTTAATCATGCCAGACAATAACAATTTACATACAATAAAAGTTAAAATTATGTAATTTATGTCCGTCGCCTATCAAAAGTTGATGACCAGTTTTAAATTAGTCAACACGATGTTTAATATGAATTAATATCTTCCGTTTAATTTATGCGTAAACTTCTCCCATGTTCCAACATCTATGCAGCTTCGACACAAAGACTGTGTGTCTAATCGCACCGCTTGCTTGGAAAATATATTTAGCCCACACCGACGGGTCAAAATTTAAATGAAATTTAATATCCAACAAATAAACCTTTCACAGATGCCGCCTCAGCACAATACTCCACACCTAAATTAGCATAACGGTATTAGCGACGAACGTGGTTGTAATTTCTACCCAAAAGTAATTTTGCACGCTTTGTAGTTTTGGTTATTCGGTTTTTTTTCTTCCGCGCTTTAATACAGCGCCTAAAAAGGATACTAAATTACAATCTATGGATGGTAAGTAAAAAATTTAGTAGGCGAGTTTTTCATATACTGCTGACTTAATAGACATTGCATTTGGGAAGAATTTTAAACTTTGTTGCCCACTAATTGAACGATTTTCATCAAAAGATATAAATCAGACGTTGAGATTACTAGTGGGTATACAAATTTTCATTCAGCAGCACTAAACGATGCTTTATAAAATATAATCAACTTTTCATTATCGCTGAAAACATTGTTAAATAAATCCATCACTACTACATACTTAAGTCTTTTTAAATTAAAACAAATGGTATGAGTTATTTTTCCTCTTGTATAGTTTTAATTTTCTAGCGTTGCAGTTAATTAAGTTGTACTGGAATGAGTGGATTAAAAGCTACTGTCTTACGATCTCAAATATACTTTCTTTTTCGTTTGTGTATCACTATGTATTGCCTACACATTTTTGTATTGAATTTTAAATCGCTATCAATAGGCAAACCCAGATTACGAATATAATTAGGAGAAGTTAATGTAACGTTATTGATCCTAAGGTTTATCAAAGAAGACACCTGTGATCTTGCCCCAGAAGCACCAAACAACATAAAGTAAGACTCAGTGTGATTTAAGTATAAGCAATGTCCGGTTGATATTTGATAGAATTTTTCAAGGTCATTGTTCACTTCCTCAACAGCTTTATCAAATTCAGTAACTGCGAAGGACTTGTATAGCTGCACGTCATCTGCGTACATATGAAATTTGCTGATAAAATCGTGGAAAACGTTAAGTGCGCAGTAGATAGATATAGAAAATAAAACGGACCTAGAATAGACCCTTATGGGACACCCGCTGTAATTTATGCTAACTCGGATTTATTGCTACCGACAACTACCATTTGTTTCCTACCACATAGATAGTTCCTGAAAAACTGCACTGCTGCTTGTCCAATACCTATATAGTGAATGATAGAGCCGCAGCAAACTATGATTAACTCTATAAAATGCTTTAGAAAAGTCAAGCAACACTAATATATTTACATCACCCATGTCATTTGGCGTCACTATATCATCTGTAATACAAGCCAGGGCTGAGATGCAACTGAAGTCAGGTCGAAAGCCCGATTGGAAAGAAGATAAGATGTGAAATGGTGATAAGTGATTACGCAGTTGCCGTCTAACAATATTTTCCAGTACTTTCGATAAAACCGGTAAAATATTGATGGGGCGAAGGTGAGATATCGCGTAGGATTTCTATTTTTCGGACCAGCGACAACGTGTGCAATTTTACATTCAGCAAGGAATACACCATTTTAAAAACAATAATTAAAGATATGTGCCAAGAATGGTATGATGATAGGGCAACATAATAATAGCATTTTTAAGGAGATGTTATCCGTTCCGATAGAATTAGATGATAAACTCTAAATAATACTAATTATTTTCTACTCACTAGTATCAAGGAAGGAAAAAATGTCAACACCTGGTTTCACGTTGGAATTGCAGAGAAAAGTGTGGATGGAGATGCAAAGTAATCATTTAAATTGTTTTCGTTTGATAGATTATCAGGTATATTAAGGTTTGTTGTATATATTTAAATCCTTCAAGTCACTCCAGATTGTTTTTTGCAGATATGCTCAAGTTTATATTTCAAGTAAGCTGCTTTTTCATGCCTAACAGTTGATGTTGTAACATTCCTGAGTGCCATACTCATTCCAGTGGTCAGGCCGCTTACTATTCTTAAATTTTTTAGAGCTTTATCTCTGAGGGATTGCAGCAACTTGATATTAGCCGTCAACCACGGTGGGGATCTACGGGCCCCAAGCAAAATGGTAGTAACAGGGGCATGAACATCAAAAAGCAATGTAATTAAATTGTTAAAGATGGACATTTTGTCATCTATTGAGTCGGCGTCACAAACAGAATACCAGGGCAGGTTGTTTAAACAACTCATAATCAAAATAATGAAAAGAACGAGCAGTACGTATTACAACCGTAGAAGTGATATAAAATGGAGCAATAGCACCAACAATTAACCAATGATCAGACAGTTCATGAACATCATGTACCGAACAGTCAGCGACATTAAGACTACCTGAAATAATAAGTATGTCAAGGAGCGAGGTAGAATTTTGAGATATCCTTGTTGTCTTTTCGATAATTTGCCGTAAAGCAAACGAATGTATAATGGAATTGAAGTTCAAAGTATAATAATTATCACAAAGAAGATTGATATTACAATCTCTCATACCTCTCCTAATAAGTTGATAACCCGATATACTAATTAACTGATCATGAATAGCATCATTAAGCCACGTTTTACTAACCTCAAGGATGTTAGCATCATGCCGACAGATCGAATCCCACAAGTCAGAAAATTTACCAACAATCGACCGAGCATTGAGATGAGCAATTCCAACCATTGTATGAGTAGAATCTCAACTTATTGTTGGAATGTTTCTGTATTTTCCAGGTCCTTTTGTGACAAATCCCGCTTGGCTTTCCACAGGAACTTACTAGGATTTCCACCTATCCGTTTCCGTGCTACGAAAGGAAATTGTTTGAACTGGTGCCATCACCACTCAGTCATTTTTGCTTTGGTATTCTAATGCCGATGCCTCTCGACATAGTTTACTGCAAGTTGCACAAGTTGCTTTTAACTGTTCATCATCATTATTTACTAATATTCCAGGATCTCATTAATTGTGATTTTATTTCGACTGTAAGTATTATTACTTACATAACTGCAATTTCTTATCAATTGTGCTAAGACTACAGATTCTTAAGACAGAATTATTATCATCGATTCCAATGATTAAATCGTTATTGTGTGTTCGAGAGACTATGTAGAAGTTGGTATCATTCAGCAGGCAAATGTATGCAATAATGGAATAAATTGAAGTTCTTTTATAGTGTTGCTAATTCTATGAATTTCTCGATCTAAACTAGATTCAAAGTAGAGAAACACGAGTAGCAATAACGTATTTGCTTTGGTAGTTTCTTGGTAATATTCCCGCGAATTGAAATCATCTCTCCTTTAAGAACAAAAAGAATCTAAACAAATGCAGGTTATATTATTACGAATGCAATAAATACACTTGAATGGAGATAAACTGGAATACAATACAAGCTATATGTGCACAGAAACATTTTAGTTGTAAGATGAAGCTAACGAAAA
The DNA here is from genome assembly GCA_023690525.1 of Holotrichia oblita. NCBI lineage: Eukaryota > Metazoa > Arthropoda > Insecta > Coleoptera > Scarabaeidae > Holotrichia > Holotrichia oblita. The sequence continues at coordinate 73,061,354 of CM043015.1, forward strand.
GCTACCTGTAGGTAGTAAATATAAAACATGAACATTTTAATTTCAGTCTGAAAATCACTACGTAGTGTACTTATGGATACTTATGAAGCTCGAACTTAACCTGTTGTGAACTACTACTCTGCTATAATCTTCAAACCTTACAGACCTGCTGCCTTGAAATTCATCAATCTTATGTATGTAAATGAAAAGGGTACAGAATAAATGCAACTATTTACTGTGTAGGTGTTACAGTTCACACCACTTCGTTATTACAATACGTATCTAAATGTAATCATCTCGATTCGAACAACTGAACACCATGAAGAACCGGCGACTATGTAGGACGCGACCATTACCATTACTATATATATATATATGTATATATCTATGTGAAAGAAATGGCACTTAATTACCATACAATTTCGAAGGTGTTTTATAGCGTTTAAAATAATTACGGCCCTTAGACGCAATTTTGTGATTATACACCTTCCGACGCGGACCACATACGTTGAAAGCTTGCGTTATATTATCCGCTGCTATGTCGGTATTGTAGACGCAATAGCGGTCAGAAAGACGACGGCCAAATAAAACTGACGTATTAATAGTCTTTGTTTCTATCCGCACGTTATTTATGGCCTGTCCTCTGTTGCGTTATTTCTATGAAGTTTTAGTAAAGCGTTGATGGTTTATTTCGATATATTACTTATTTTACAGCTGATAGCATTACGAAAGTTAATACTACTTTGTTTACTATGAGGAAAAATTTTTATAGGTGCAATGAAAAATAACAAACAGATCGATGATTTTCTCTGACGAGACAAAATAACAAAATATAATGACATTGTAGTTCCAAGTTTATCATATGCCACGCGCTTAGAAGAACACCAATCATCAACCGCAACCGGAAATATTTTTGGAACAAACGCTAATGTTTTATAAAGGGCATAGTCTAATAAACTCATTTTATTCATATAATAATAACATTAACATGGCTTACAGAGAAAATTATGTAATATCCGCTAAATGGGAAAGCTTAACTTTTATACTCACAATAAAATTATCTTGCGGCACTTTAGTAGTTAATTATGTTAATTTCTGTCATATGGATATAATGGTCGCGTAAAATGTGATACATGTACTTTGCAGATTATTTGTAATGATATACACATCCTCGTAACAAATATATTCTCTACGTACATGGATTTATGCATGTGTATAAGTGTGTGGGATATATGGATATGGTTTATTATGCTACATGAGGATTGCATAGAGAGAACACAGTTGCCGGAAAATTACCAATTAAACGTTAATTACGGTACTGTACCATAAATTTATTGTTACGGCTAATTCTTAACCCATTAGGTGGTGTCTCAACAAAGAGATTAACGTTTAATTTATATGGAAACAACTCACTCTACGCATCAGAGGCGCACGCTGACAAAGAAACTTATTTTTTAATTGAGTCATAAATAACTGGACGTAGAACAATAGTTTTAATTACTCTCCTTTAATATCCTAACGCAAATACCGGACGAGAGCAAGAATAGAGAAGAAGCTGAGATAAAAGGGACCAATCGGATTCGTTGCTTCTTTCTGCGCTCATCTTTATTAATTAGCGCATTCGTGCTATACTAATAAAAGTTAATAACAAAGTTTTAATTGGCGATTCAGAGTTTTATCCCTAAGTTCAATTGAAAGATATACCCCATTCAATGTAAAAGATGTTCAGTATAACTTTATTTGTTCTCCGTGAATTTCATGTTTTATTTAAGGAATTTAGTAGTACTGTCGTTAGAGTTCCAGTCATAAAATAATAATTCATCGGTAGATGTATTCTGTAGCGTTTCTTTTAGTTCGCATAAAAGTTATGACTTCTATATTCCAATAGTAACGTATTCAAGTAAATACTGGCAGTAAATACTTCTCAACCTTTGTTATATTGTATCTACTTTGTATTTTAACTGCCGTAAACAGTGATCGTGTAGATGCTAGCTCTTATCAAAGCAAAGACTATTAACACTTATAATAAATACAGTAACAATACACAGAAGTAAAAATATGCAGACCTTAATAAATGACATGAAAATAAAGTGATTTCAACGTCAATAAAATCTCAGGTCATATGCTTCCATTCCCTTTATATGCAACATATTATTATGCTGAGAATATAACAGAAAAAAATAATGAGCATATCAGAACGAATAATTAATAAAGACCAGATAACAAATTTCCACGATAGAACATAAATATCAGGAAAACCAAAAATAGGTAACCATATATACCTATATGTAACAGTTAAGAAATTGAGATATTCAGTCAAAGTCTGTATCCAAAGTATGCGACTTAAACAGCTCTGTTTTAAACCTTTCGGGAAATGTTACGTTATATCTTAACATACATTTGAAGTCTGTACCAATTATCTGTTATATTAATCTAACAGATATGTTATATTTTCATGTTTTTTGATTTATAACAGTGAACATTTATCGGGACTGTCATAATTATTATTATGTTTGTTCATTTATTTCCATCATAAAAGTAAACTAATACAAAACAACATAACCTCATCTAATAAGCAAAATACGACAAACGGACAAAACATGCGGTTATACCGAATATGGTCGATTTCCGACGATAACTAACGATCGGCAATACTACGTCTTTCTTTTTTCGTTGAATACACAGGTTCTTTCCAACAATACCATTGGGACTAATTCCAGAATCCGTTCATAACTGCAAAGTGCGCAAGCGCGATTTCTCTACCGATTCAGAACTAATTCTAAATAAGCGTTCGTTGGAACCATTGAGATAGAATAAGTAGGGAGACGCTATCACGTGGCTAAAGCGGTGCAGGTCGGCCATATTGGTACACCATTTTACGTCAAATACGTAGATTCTAGTGTATAATATGTCATGTATTATTTGATTATTTCAGTTCTTACAGATATATTATATAGCAAACTACTACAAGACATAATGCTTTCTTGTGCTCTACCTAGTTGCAAGAGTAGAAACAGCGTTAACAAGAAGAATTCGTCGAAAATAACATTTCATAGGTCAGTGTTTGACATAAAAGCAATGTGCAGGCTCGTAAGCGGACCTGGTGAGGCAGCCATATTGGTAAACCACTTAAGCCCCGCCCAGTGCGCCGTTTTGGACGTACAGGAAATATGCTTCATAGCGTCTCCTTAGAATACTAGCTCAATGGTTGGAATACAAATTAGAACGTACACTCAGCTTGTTATTGACAGATAGCTTAACCTAAAAAATAAGGTATCAACATGGCAGATAAATATTAAGTACTTTCTATTTAACACTGATCCGCAAACAAAACCGGTTTTGTTCGAACGATTTATATACTACATATTATTTTGAGACTTCTCAACATAATTAGTAACTAATTCCTATTTCCTATTAATAATTCTAATGCGTCCTCTTCGCTTGTATCTGAGTCAAAGTAAATGTTATCCTCCTCAAAATCGCTCATTTTAGTATTTATTTAAAAAACAAAACTTCAAATCTGAGAGTACAAATACCTACAACATGCGTTGTACGCATGTCGATTCTAGTAGTTCCTACCGTGAATCAGGTACTGGTTTCACCGTTCTTGAATTCGTTCTGGTACTAGTTCGTAATCTGTAGGAATAGGGATTTTTCTATCCCGATTCCAGTGCTTTACTTGTTGGAATATGCATTTCATTTTGCGCATGCGCTGGCTAATTCTGAACTGGTTCTAAGCGTTGTTAGAAAGAACTTCATATTTTCTATAAAAGCATCTTTGTTTCATGCAAACAAACATTGCTTCCCTATAGCTCTGTATAATGTACCTGTTAGGAACACCAATATGTTATTTATAACAGAGTCTATAACACTCATGTTATTATGTATAGGTTGACCATGATGCCGTGGTAGTGATGATGCGTTCTGAGCATGTATGTGGGGCGTATACGAGAATACAACAAGCGTGAATGAGTGCTTTCGGCACCTCTCTGACTTAAGCGCAACTGCCACGGGATTCTGGTCGATCTATAGATATGCACTAGAAAATAACAGTATTGATGTTATGCATACTGTTATTTTTGTGCTGTTATAAAATAACATAACTGTTCGCTACTTATAACAGCTGAGATACGGGCTTGGACTGATTGAGATATCACACACGCAGTGTCGAGGATTATAACAGGACCCGGTAGGAGTCCTGTTATAACCAGCAAATGTTTTGGTTTTCCACGTTTTAAAACACATTATCAATTTTGAAATGAATTTTGCCTTCTTTTAAGCAAAATAGCACTTTTATCCAAACTTCCTAAACTTTAAAAAGAAGGTGTACCTAATTAACTGAGAAAATACGACCAACCTTTTAGGTCGCTAGTTTTTTGAAAAATTCAATGCACGTAAATGGTAACTTGAATGAATTTGTCTCTAAAAAAAATAGTAAACTCTTTTGTTTTATAGGTAGTTTATTTAATCAGGATTATTGTTTTGAAGCATTTTTTTAGGTCATTGGCCTAACGGAATTATTATTATTATTATCTGCTACAGCCATTGTGTTGGAATTAGTATCGTTGGGTTGGTAACATTTAAATATGTATGAGACTACAATATAACGAACATCAGTACATGAACAGCAAATCTTGTAACTTGCAGGAATAGAAGAAGATAAACTAAATATACTTAAAAAAGTAACGAGAGTAATAGTAGGATGAAGACAAATCATTCTGCATTAAGTTACTAAAAATAAGATGGTTGGATAGTGTGAAGGTGACTAGTCTATGAAGTCAGTAAGGAAGAATTATGGCAAGGAATGAAGGTGAACGGCTTAACGTATGATGGGAAGATAAAATTAAACAAAGATTTAAGGAGTGTGAGTAGAAAGAATTCCAGGAAAACCATCGTTAGAGAAAGACAACTAGAGCAGTGGGGAAAATAATTGCACCGTTACAGAATTATCCTATAAATTACATGATTGAATACGTTTAGGTGAGTTATTCTCTTTTAAGAAAATAGTAAACTGTTGCACGATTACATATTTTATATCGCTGATATTATTAGCTTTTGCAGCGCTGCTGTCGCAAAAGGATATTTCACAGAAGTCTTCCACGAAAAAGCCGGTAGTTTAACCTAAGCAAATGAAATAAGAATAATATTTGAGCAAAAATTGTGAGTGGGGATGAACAAGAACGCTTTAAGGCTTTTTTAGTTGGAGTTGCTACATGTTGAAGAAGCCAACACAATGATGAATTATTCGTTCATATATTCGACCACTGAACCGATCAATTCATTATGAAACAAAGCCTTGGGATAGAGAAGTTGATACTTTCCTTTCAAGAGAAACTTTCATCAGTGTTTAAGACAAGACTCTTAGAGAAGTTGTAATAACTAGAGAGCACAGTGGGTCCATGACCGGAATGAGAATGCTATAAATTGGAACAATAAGTAAAATTAAAATCAGAGCCAGTTCTCCACACAATCGTGTAAAGAAATTCACATTAACTTCTTGATAATTGTAATGCTAGAATTATTATTAATAGCTTCAAATGTTTACACCGTAGTATGGTATTCTTAGCGCTACGTGATGTTGTGTTAATAGCTAGGTTATCAACTGCAAGAAGATCTGTAACAAATGCAGGTATAATATTCAAAGAATACGAGTACTATCTAAATATAATTTCAATACTATGTATTAACGCGTAGCTAGTTTTTCTTGCATTAAGCGAGATCGCTATAAATACATACGTACAGAAAAAATCTTTTCAACATTTATTGAGTGAATGTAGAAGTGCTTATCCCGAGACTTAATCTTGCGAAAACTGACACCATATATTTTAGGAAACATATACACACATATACATATATAAATAAAAACGTAGTATTTCGAAATATTCACATCATTCTAAATTTAATTTTACTGGTAACGCAGAAATATCAATACTTCAATTAAAATACCTTTCAAAAACTATTTCTTGAATAAAAAGTATCATCATTGCTACCATAATATTAGGATTCAACTCAGATGTAACTGCGATGTGGTAGGTAAGTATGTACCTATCAGCTTTATGTTGACATCTATTCGCTTCTTAATTAAATTGATTCTCGACAAAAAAGTATTTCGATTAAACTATCCAAATTAAGTGTCGATTTCTTTACAATGCATAGAATGATCATTTTTTTTCTGTTGGTCAACAAAGCAAAATTTAGTAATGAGTGTACTTTACGTAAATAACGGTGTACCTCACATCAAGCCTATTCACTTTTAGATCTCTATTCGTAAGTATTTTTGTAAGAAATGATGAAAGTATTGTGTCTACATTTACAAAAAATATTCCTTTTGTGTGCGTTGACAGCAATGTCCAAATATAATTAAACTTCAATTCTAGCACATTCAATATAAACATTCTAAATATATTACTTGTAATAAACATGATTTTCATTCCTTTTTATAATACAGTTCATTGAATAGGTTTATTTAATAAAGAACTCTTACAATTATTAACATATTGTTGTCTTTGTTATGCCTGAAAGTTACAGAAATTGCCAAATGAGGCACATTATCATTGCCCTCACACACAAAACTTTACCCCATATCCTGAACTCGTTGCTTTTTATATTCGCCAGCGTTGCGCAAAGTTATGCTAACATATGTTTTAAACGAGGAGCCCGTTAGGCACACATACTTACTCGGTCAACTTTAATGTTTTTACGCACATACGTAAATAAAGTTACGTTCAAAAGGACGATTAATTTGCATATTCTAGCGCTAGTACCAACGCGCCGCTACTGTCGCAGTCGCCGCTGAATGAGCATCAACACAATTCGCTATATCTCACCCGAACAATATCGCAAATTTCATTCACCTTTTCAGTACCAAGCGTTAAACCATTATTATTCGGTATGCTCCAATTTGCATTTGAAAGCCAACAAAAGTATATGAAGTCGTTGCAGAGAGTAAATTGCTATTGACACAAACGGGAAGAAATTAATCCACCCACCAGCATAATTTAAATGTTAATATTGACGGATCGATGATGGGATATAGTACGAAATATGTTTCTCATTAACGTTTTCTTTTTTCTTGCACAATTTTTCTGTAGTATAATAGTATAGTAGTATAGTAGAATTTTCAGAAATTCAATTAATAGATTAAAACAGTTATTATGTAATTTTTCTCTATAGCAGTTGTTGTCATTTTAATCCAGTTTATTTTGCTGCAGTTTTCCATCTCCTGAGTAACTTTATAAGTGATAACAAACGTTGGTTTCGATATTATTATTTCAAATGGTGATCCCTGCCAACAGTTATCTCGTTGTAGAAGTGGAGATAAAAGCATTTCTCCCATCAACGGCAAACAAGAGGTAAGACCTACCAGGGATATGCACGCCAATCTTTATAGTGACAGACCAACTCTTGCTGCGCTGAAATCCCGTCAATTTACTTCAGAACTCATTCTTAAGTAACTTACAATATTGCAAGAGTTGTTGGAATCACAGTCAAACGAGTCCAAGTTTCTGGGCATTATATTATAGAAACAACCTAGATTGCCGATAGACAACAAGAAATGCTTTCAATGTTTTCTTTGTATAAGGCCAGAAGCAGCATGTGTGATAATGTGGGAAGTAACCAAATATGAGATAGCTAAGATTGACAAAAGTATTGTAATTACTGATAAATGTTTACTGGACATGTCACTGCTAAGGTTTTCCTCAGAGGACCATTCAGTAGCAGGGTTATCAATCTATTTACTTACTGTAGGAAAACCTATGGCAGGTTACCAAGTTAACAACTGGACACTGTTACATGAAAAAACATCCTTGCCGAAGATATGAGGGGGATGAAGTTGTACTGTTTCATGTACTATGCTATTATATCTCGTATGAAAATTAATGAAATCTAAAAACCCAAAAATTATTTTAAGAACAACATTAGTTATGAGAAAGTATACACAACAAGTATAGCAAATAAACTGCTATATTTATGGAGCGTCATGAACGTTAAAATAAGTACTCTAGATGCTGCAATGTGAGCATTACAAATGAGACTTAAAGGTGTGAATTCAGCCAAAATGTACAGCACTTACAAAAAATAACTGCTAGCCAAATGAAGAAACTCACAATTTGATTGATCAGATAGCAACTGTAAGAAATGAGGGATAAATGGAAAATGACAGCAGACCAACAACGGCTTCAAAATTATAACAACTTAAGTTTAAAAATGGAATTCAAATTAAATTTTAAATAAAAGCTACAATTCAAAGAGATCATAACTAAAGATATTGGGAAATCGTAAATAAAGACTACTCACGAAACTACTGCTCAATATGTTTTAAGAGAAATTACTAAGAAAGAAATATGATTGAAACAGATGGAAATTAAATCAAGAATATCCACTGAAAAACGGAAAACCGAAAATATGCTACGAAATATTAATGAGAGGGGTCGAAGAACCAGCAGACAAAAAAACATGAAAGGTTTACACACTAGTATGGAAAACTTTACCTACGAAAGAAAAAACACACAATTTATTCATCAGAACGAAACAAAGAAAAGTATTAATAATACAATAGAAAATTCATTAACAGTGGATCAAATACCAGCTGGGACCACTGTGCTAGGATATACAATTTATCTGAAAGTTTTTACAATAATGCTTTAAGCCGGTATGTAATTTAACGAATACACAGTAAGCGATAACCTCGGCAGTTTATATTCTGCAAGAATCCAAGTCAGGTTCGAGACTAAAGCATCAGTACCTGTTCCATTTCTCTACGGTTAGAAATCTTTTACTTCACCAAAGTAAAAAGGTGATTCCGATAGATCCGATACATTAGCGGATATTTGTAAAACTTATCCTACAGTAATAATTAGCAATGACAGCAGCTCATTGTTTCTAATACACATGTACATTACAATAATGTATGTACTATAAAAGACAGAAGAATTGAATCGAAAAGCCATAAAATTTCCTCGGGACTAATTCAGGTAGCGAAATATAAACAGACAAACAACTTGGTCAACTGTAAAGTGCCAGCGGCTGTATGCTGTGAAATATTTTAGATATAAGTAGAAAGACATTAGGTAGTAATATTTTCCGCAATAGCATACACTGTAAATTTAATACACCTACAAATAGCATCATCACAGTGTCCGCTGTAATATTTATCAATAGTATGTGTGTCGTCGTATACACATAATTTGCCATATATAAAATGCTACATTAAGAAACAGAATTAGACACAGAATTAGAGCACTGCGCTCGATCCTTAATTATACTAATAGATGGATATTTACTTCTTAGAAAGAATTTCTAATGTAGTTACGGATTTGGTAATACAAATAATTAATACTTTTATTTTACAATGATTGTATTATTATATTGTATGCATATATTCGTTTATCTGATCGATTTATAGATTATTAGGGTGATTATAAATGATTATAGATGTGGCTATAGAAAATGATGATCCTTTCGAAGTGTTAATGTCTTATCGCATTATCATCTTCAACATTTTCCTGAAATGTTATGTTAAGTAGATTTTTTTGTGTTAGTTAACCTTTATTGTTAATTGTTGGAAAATTAAAAAAAATTAAAACTTCCGCTTTTGATGAAACTGTAGACACAATCGCTAAATAAATAGTCACAAAGGTAGAGGTTGTGTCTACAGTTTCATCAAAAGCGGAAGTTTTAATTTTCCAAGTATTTAACGTAATTGTCACTGATAAATAATGTGTGTTGAGATGTCCTCTACGCAGACAAACTGAAAAATTGAGAAAAAGCTCCATTATTTTCGTAAATTTTAAGTTTGAGTGAGCGTAATTAGTGAACTTCGAAAAAAAAAAAAAAAAAAACACAATATGTCAAAAACGGGCGCCTTTTGGATAAAGGAAATTTGGCCATATTTATTGCAAATGATCTTTACTAACACGCTATAAAGTATGACGGTTTCATTACCAGTCACCCTGTATACTTATTTGCAGTAAATCTTTACCGTTTATTACTGTTCTAAGTTTAACTACAACATTCAAAAAATAATAATAGAAAATATCTTTTTGAATTATTAAGAGGGCCGATTACCGTTTGACAGTTGGCGATGTTGCCACAATTAAATTTTCTCATAACATAATGTTTTTATAATTTATTTAAACCGTATTTTAAAATTGGGCTTCATACACATATGTGTAGACGTATTTTGCATGCTCATGGCAAATTTCAATAATTAAATCTAAAAATTAATTGAATAATCTCTATTTCCCTATCAAGGTAAACGGGAATAGAGATTGTTGAAGTTAATATCGAATATTAATGGACAAAATTGTATATAATAATATAAAATATGTATATATAAAATAATATTTGTAGAAATATGTGTATCAAACCCAATTTTCAAATTATATTGCAATAAAATCAAGCAAACGATTTATATAATTATGTAAATATGGCACCGCTGTAAAACAATCAGCTGGTAGACGACCCTCTTAAGTATTGCAAACTACTTCATCATGTATTTTGTCGTCGTAGATAAATAATTATTTTTCAGATTAAATTGTATCTATTGTTTTTTCTTGTATTTTATTTGACTTCGTCCCTTTGCACGCACTATAGCGAATTACTTTATATGATATAATGGTACTATATACGTATTGTATGTATATCAGAAAATATTGATTGACGTATTGAATAAAAAAATAATTTAATTATTAATAATAATAATAAATTTTAAATATGTATACTAATTGTTGTGCAAATGCAAGAGGGTTGTAAGTGATACGTTAAGGCTTAAAAGTATATATATTTTAATATACATATATGCAGATATAAACTGAAGCGTATTTTATACATAAATATGTAAAGCCGTATACCTGAGACATACAGTTGACCAAACAAATAGTAAATCAGCGATTAAATCGCTATCGGCACCCCTCAAAATAGGTGATTCATTTCTTTTGTCAGAGATAGTACATACATCGGTATGAGTAAAGTGTGAAGAATGAAACTAACCTGTTGCTTTTACAGGTTTCGTTGTATATTAATATAATTTGCGCTAAATAATTAGTAGTGTCACAACAAACATAACTCTTAATTTCAACACCATTTATTTAAAATAAAAATATGATAACGTATACGTATAGCAATATACGAGTATATTCAGGGCATGTACGTAATCCTACAGTCCTATAAATCCGCTAGCAATAACTTCGCCATCCCATTATCGTAACTAACTTTACACCTGAGCTAATAAATATTCATAATATACATTATTGTTATGCGTGAACTTATATTGTTACACCTCTCCGAACTATTATTTAACACGGTGGTGATTGCAACATAATAAAATTATTTGCTCATTGTTCTGAACTAAACTAGCCAAGTTGGCTATACTTCATACGCTTTTTAAGTATTTGTCAGAATGGTGTTAATAATTATATGCTAATGGTATGAAATCCATATTAGTATTTTATTGATAAATATTTGCGAAAAGTTAATTATTCTGGTTAAATAAAGCAACAACGAGATAGTTAAAGGAAGACAGGCTGCACGATGAATACTTCGGTATGTCTTAAATTAGTTCTCACCAGTTGAAACAAGGACAGTTTAATAATTTAAAACACAATTCAAAGTTTCACATTATGCGATCAATATTTGAACGAAACATTCGTTCCAGGGATGAAGCTACAAAGCTGTTTGCCATTTTCCTCATTTTCTCCGGTGAATTAAACATGTTACTGTATTTGTAATTATGTAATGTCAACCCCATTTCAGGCAACTAATCGAATATTGACATTTGTCTTGTCGCTAGGCTTTATTCCGATTTAACCGGCTTTATTATTTTGTACTATATAGTATCTAATTATATATACTATTCTGTATTATTATTATACAATTGTCAATACATTTAATGGAGGTATAATTATTCTAATAAAATATTGACGTAATTATAACTTTATAAACATATTACATTATTCCGCCTCGAATTATAATGAAAATGTCGATTTATATTTACCTGGAAATAATATTATAATTTATGTAAATAATTGAAACTAAATTCGGCGAAACATTACTATTACCATGATTATTATTGTAATTAAGCAAATTTCGAAACTATATCTAATATAGTATATATTTCATTCTTTTAAAAGTTCAACTGATTGTGTTTGTTACTAAAACATTTTTAATATGAAGAACAGAATCAGAGTGTATGCATGTATATTTCGTATTCACAAAGCCGGAGAAGAAATCACATGAGTCATCTGCCCAAATTAGAACAACTGTCCTTCTTGGAAACGTTAAATCTGAACCTTCATTCACCTTCGAGATATATCGCCTGACACTTATCGTTAACAGTAATTGCCGCGCAGTCGAAATTTCTCAGAGATATAAGAATTAATAAAGCTTTCAGTTTTACATAAACTTGCCAAACTTCCATATACTAGTGGAATATGATTATCAGAGCCGTACTCAATAGTGTATACCTATAGCATTACATTTATTTCCAGTTTTAAACTTTTCAGAATAAACTTTTCTGCGTTTTTTAATTTCCTCTATGGCAACAGTTGTCAAAGGCGAAGTTGAATTATAATGACTACATTGAACGGATCATAGTCATACTATACACCTGTTAAAACTATACAAATAATTTTAACTTCTTGTGTCTTTTAGTACTGTTCAATAAATATGCAATATGTGAACTAAAGATCATGTACAGTCTCGAATGTACATATATACATATTCAGAACTGAAGGAATACGTTTTGAGATTGAAAACTTGTCTTTTATTTCGGAACGTATTCCAGCCTGTAATATCAACGTCATCTCATCATCTTCAGTCTCTGGACAGGACAATGTTCTGCCAGTCGCACCAACTTCTAAAATCCGTTAGATATAAGTAATGTTTGAAGTATGTTGTTCCAGTCGCTCTTTGGCGGATGGTCTAACGACAGTAAGTCTTTGTCATTGTAAATACATTCATTGTCTTACGATTGTGTTTTCTAAACCTCCTCTAAAACCTCTAGTAAACAATTGAAAATATTTCTTTTTAGTTTGTCTCCAAATAAATTGCAATCAGTTTGCTTAGGAACAAGAAGTAAATGTTATATAATAACTATCTGTTCAATGGTCCCAATGTCTTCTCAAAAGTCACACTGATGATTTGATTTGAGGGTTTTTTTTATAGATGAGTAATTTCAGTAAAACTTGTTGACAGTTTAGAGAAGATGAACGCCTTGTTTATGATTTTGACTTTTGAAATATAAATACAATTATGAAATTTCTTGATTTGATCCTAACTTCAGCTAATAAATTTTGCTTTCGCAACCACAACTTAAAAAGTCGTTTATATAATCCGTTGCAGAATTGAAAACACCATTATCTGATACCACAAAAACAACTACAACTTATTCCGGTCCTGACGATTGTGACTCCTCTTTCTGTATATGTTCGGGTATATCTGTTTGGATGATTTACAATCATATGGAAAGCAGAACGAAGAACAACGCAACAATAATGGTTGCATAAATATTATCTTAATTCAACGTTGTTTTATTTGTGGCTCTCTTCTGTTTCGCGATAAATATTGAATGCCAGATTTCCTTTTCTTTGATTGTTTGATGTATTCGAGTCTTACATTTTTACAAGCCTACTACTACAGATTTTAGATTTATTACCACACAAAAACAAGCTTCCCATAAGCAATTATAGTTAATTATTCTAGAAAGTTTTAAACGTACGTAACTGTGTTTTGTTCTATTCTCGATTAGGAAATTACCAATAACAGGACAAGACATACCTCATACAAATAAGGCATTTACAAATATTTATTATACTGTATGGTGTCCTAATATCACAATAATCACAACTAATAAAAATGCACAAAAATTTAATTTGATGGTTTCTATAAACATGTCATTCCAAATTGAATAAATTCAAGATATTAATTGAAGGTGCAGAAATGCTTTGATTTTTCGAAGTATGAAATTGTTTGGGTATCAGAGACGAAAGTAAAACAGAAAAATTTAGAAGAACTTAGTATTTATGCTTAACAAGTGATGTAATTTTTCATCAACTTTCTACAGTATACTTAAACGGAAAATTACCCAATCAGTAATGGAAGCATTACGTAACACCACTTTTGCATACATTTTACAAAAATATATGTTCATATCCATTAGATTTAAATAGCTGTGTAGCTATACACTGGGAGGATTGATGGCTGGTTGCAAATCCTTACAATTAAACGTTATTCGAGTACAATGCGTGGTATATACGTGACCAGCAAACATGTAATTAGAGAGTACCTAAGGACTGCTGCAACTGCTGACGGTCTTTACACGCAAGAAGCCAATAATCCTTCAAGCGGTAATCTGTGAACACCAACAGTTCACCTGAGGGTACAACGAAACGTTGGACGGTAGGCAGACATTGCACTTGTTCATCGGTAGATGGTCGCATATAGACAGGTATGCGAAACGGTGCGCGTAATACACTGCACTCGGCTATAATTTTATATATTTATAAATAAAAGTTAATGCGGCTTAATGAGAGTCTTGCGCTCTACGAACAGCAAGTATAAACGTGCATTACGCTAGTAGCTATGAAATACGCTGTTATTGAGACAATCGTTAAAATTTACATCTTCTTGTTGTTGAGGTTATAAAAGACCTTGAAAGGCTTTACAGATTCCTATATTAACGTAAAAGGAGCCTATATAAATTATCTAGGAGATACCGAGTCTTATGTGTTCTGCAGAACCTTGGACTGATATTATGTATGATAACTAAAATTGTTATTTTAATACCCCTTTTTGTTATGCTTCTAATTCAATGAGTAAGAGTTTTGGAGAATTCGGCACGGTTCTTCATGTTACATATATTCTATAAGATATATGTATTATGGACCGGTTATAGATTCAAAAAACTTTAAAATACATATAAAGGTGACATATGTAGAAATATTGAACAGAAACGTTAGCAATTGTAACACGGTCGTGCTTCTAAGGTAGGTATTCCTCTTCTTCTAGCTATTTGGAAACATCATTCATCACGTTTAGCACACCTTTTTATACAAGCACATTGCTTTTCAATTTTTTTAGAAAAATTGATTCCTTGTGCATTATCCAAGATTGATAAAACCATGCCGTGAAATGAGTAAGTTTAAACATTTCTAGGCCTGTCCATGGTAGATGTTCTAATATGAGACTTGACTATGATCTGCATAAAATTAAATTAAATTTCGAGATCATTTAGGTTGATAATTTTTTTATTTCATATAGATGTATGACAACCAGAAACGAACGAAAAAAAATTGCTTTTAGAAAACTTTTCCGAAATTTACTTAGATAGTTTTCAAAATAACTTCATTGCTAGTGAATATACCATTACACTCCTACAATGACTGCACTTCGGAGAATTCATTCAATTAATATGTGGCTAGAAGAAGAGGCATATGGTATAAAGACGTTTGATTGCGTAGGTGGCGAAACTAGTTGTACAGCCATATTTTCATACGTCGAAACAGAAGTAAGAAAGATGGGTCTTATAAAGTTAAGCAATTCTATTGACATCATTATACTATGTAAGAGAATCTCACCAAGCTTGTCAATATTTGGTCATAAGAAAATGGTTACAACACACAAAGATAAAATATGTTGGTACAAAGCGCAGAAACATTTTGTATGATTTTTCAAATATATCTGGTATAAACTCCCTTTGTGATTATAAAACAAATCATCCTTAAGAAAAAAAAATCGTTAGAAATTAATTTACAAGGTAGTTCGACTACTGGCTGCTTACCCGTAGGACCAAAATACACGGACATGTGCTTTTTTTGGACCATCAAATTATAATGCAATGTTTGTCCTCGAAACTGCAACAAATTTTCAGGAAATGTTTGCGTAAAATGCAGAACTTATGCATGCAACAAATGGTAGATTTCACTAATTGTTTAGTCGACTGAATATATCGCCGTTTTCGAAGTTTTTCATCGGATCTCTTGGTGCACAAGTGGAACACTAAACACTTCAACTCACTAAACTGGTGGTGGTTGAAGTGTTTAGTGTTCGCTCTTTTCAACTGATTTTTCTAATGATCTTTAAGAGGTTTTTTTGTATACTATGTTGTTTTTGTTGGTAGCTGTTTTGTGTTGAAATAAATATATCACTTTTGTGTTTAATTCCAGATTTTTTGTTGTTGTTTGACTCTGAAATGCTATTAACGGTTTAGAAAGCATATTAGCGTAATACTAACAAAACAAAACTGTTTAGATCCACCGCATAATTGACGTAGATTTAAGTTACCTGCTAAATTTGAGGTGTACTGTCTGAAACCACGTTTACTAAGGAGAGACGAAGGTGATGAATCACGTGGTTTGACTTATTATTTGTCAACTAGATACTAAAAGTCTACCGTTGATCAGTTGTGCATCCTGGTTTGTGTCTAACAAATAATTACATACGAATATAGGAGTTCTATTCTTTCATCATTTATCTCTTTTTTCAAGTAAGATCGTGCATCACCAGTCTACCATCCAGAAAGCAGACACACCATTTCACAGGGCTTGGATTGAAAGATCTCTAGCAATCGTTAACGACCTTTAGTAGAGCTAAAATAACTCATAAAACTTTTAAAAACTTATTAGGCGCGACAATATTCAACTTTTGCGGACAGAGAGAGAGCGATGCCATAGAAGAAGGCTTAATTATTCGTACAATAACATTCTGGTAAGGAAGTTTCAGAGTTCGTAAAATAATTCATCGACGCACAGATGGAAATATAAACCTCGCAAAGGGTGTACCTAAAGTAACTTTATATCTAAATAGTAGGTTATCGGCCTGAAGCAGTAAGTCATAGAAAATGAAGGAACCGCCAACTTAACTCTTATAGAAAAAGGAAGATAACTGAGGAGATGCTTAGTAAAAGTTGAATGAGAAAGTGTTTTGATATAAAAATTAATAACTGTCTGTTGTTTAAAATTACATTGGATGATTGTGAATGGAACATATCAAAGCCTTTAAAAAAACCAGGCTGATTTCTTTTGGGGCAAAATAGCCATTAACTTGTGGTTGTACGTCATCAGCGTTTATAAATTCGCGTTTTAACATTTTTCAAATTTTGAAAGAACTAATAATCAGATGGTGCCAATTCGGGCGAGTGGGCTGAGTGTTTCAGTAACGTCCAACCCAGCTCAGTGATGTTTTCGAGTGTAACATGTGCTTTATGGACTGGACAATTGTCTTGCAGAAATTTGACTTTACGATGGTTCCTAGTAGGTTCTTAGGTTCATGTAGTATGTTTTGTTGATATATTTACCCGATTTGAGACGGTCAATATGCACCATCCCATCTTTATTCCACAACACAGTAGCTATGATCTTTTCGAATTTCATTTTGGTACGCTTGACTTCTGGCGGTGGCTGATCAGAAAGCTGCCATTCGAAAGCTGAATTCGGGTCTGTGATGGTTCTTTGTAAATCAAAATCTTATTGACAGTTAATGGATTGTCCCAGAAATCATCCCATTCGGCACCATACTCGTCTCAAATCAATTGAGCATCATCAACTCTTTTCTTGTCGTGCTTACTAACAGCAACTTGAGCACTCACCTTGCGAAGACTTTTCTGAACTAAAGAGGCGTTTTTATAATGTGTTGTAACCACCCTTTTGACTCGCCGAGTTCAGCATAAAGTAGAGCCAGTCGTATTTTACGATTCTTCACCAGACAGTTGGTGACAGCTTTTAACAATCTCGGGTTAACCGGATTCTAGAACTATCATTCACGTAGTGTATATAATATACCTCCTGCAACATGGTGTTAAAATTCTGAATATAATTTTCATTAAATTCTCCTTCGCACGTTCAACATTGTTACATAACAACGAATATTTCGAATGTTTACACCGTAACTTTGAATATCGTAATATTATATTCTAACACAGTAGTTCACAGGACGTGCAAACTTTAGCAGTTTCAGGTAGTGGTAAGTTTAAAAATATGCTATGTTCAACATAAACCGTTTAGCATGTACATGTAGTTTGCATACTCCACCAAAAATTTAATCTCGTAAAACACCATCTTGAGTACTTGTACAGGAACAAGTACGTAGCAAAATTTCGCTCAAGTTCAACTACTACCTAATTAAGTCCAGAAATAAATACACGCTTTGTACTCACGTTGTACGATACTACGTTATAATATATAACTAAAAAGCCAAAATTACAACTTCACCGTTCCACATTATAAATTACATTACAGCCTGAATATTACTTACACCTCGAAGGCAAGTAACAAAAATTATACACCCTGCTAACCGTGAACCCGTTTGAAACTAAGTAAGCGAAAGAAAATTACCTCCGTTAAAGACATTGCGGAAAAGGAACACTTTATCTACGTTTTAGCTGTACTGTAACGTATTAAAATCATTGTATTCTTATTATCTTTCCCCTTTTTGCACGATAACCATGTAGAATTAAAATAGTCTGCACTGAATGTTGTTCTAAAAGTAGCTAACAATTTAAAAATAGTATAACTAGATAATTATTTTCTAAGTGATATTACCAGCATAAAAAATTAAGGGGTTTTACCGCTAAAATAATATTGATTGTGTGTGGTATTCACGTGCGATATTTTATATAAGATTAGCAGATAAGATGTTACGTAATTTAAAAAATTATAGCCAGATTAGGTATAAAACGCCATCTAAATTCAAAGCACACGAATGTGTATAATGAAACAAAGGGTTGCAAGAGGCGAAGTCCACTCGAGGGAGTCGTTTTTGAGAATGAAAATTTGTGCACGTGTCTGCATTTCCGCCATTTTCTGTACTTAGGATACTTTATGAATTTAATTGATTTAGGAATAGGAACGGGAAAGTTGCAGAGTAATTTTTGGGGAGAAATATCATATTAAGGTAATTTACGTGTTAGACTAATTTACGCAAATATGTGGTACAGTCAGTGGCGTAGGTACGTAAAAAACCTGGTATCAATAAACGAATTTACTAAACGTAGCTATTAGTTGATCGCTTTAACAAATTCCTGCTAAATTCCAGTAACGAAGGTAGTGCGTTTTTTTGAGGTGTGAATTACTACGCAAATTTGATTTAATATTAAAAAGTAAATAACACGAAATAGTACGTCGTATTTGTTTTTATGCAGTAAACAAGTGTAAGTCAAAAAGATGTCCTCATTTTTTTAAAATTTTACTAAGAGTGTAAAACTCCATTTTATTTGAAACCAACTGTTTTATTGAACATATTGTTGAATGTGAAAGAAGTTGCATTATATGTTGGTTTCTTCATTTGTTCCTTCTCATTTGTAATGTAATTAAGGAAATAGGGTGCCTTGTTTTCGAGTTTCAGAGAAAAATGAAATGACATTGAAGTGAACCAAATTATAATAAGTGAGATTTACTGTGAATGCAAAGTAGTAATGTATAAACATATAAAGTACAAAAAATATTTTGCCGACAGGTTACACAAGAGATATAAAATGCATTTGTGAGTAATGGCTACGAATAAAAATGTCTGAAAAGAAAGTCTTTCGAATTCTAAAAACCACTGCTACGACACAGGTAGAGCATCAACCTACGCTTAAGTTTTAGGTTTGCAAATGGTACAGCAAAACTTGTACGTCGACAGGTTATTGAAGATAAATCACTGTCTGATAATGATTCAATATACAGTGTAAATTTTAGGTTGTGTAAGATAGAAGAAACAAGGAAGTTAACACTATAGCCTTGAAAAACTACACCAACCAGTGAGACAAATAAGTTAACCCCTCTAAAGAAACCAAATGTTTTGTATAATTACTGCAACATAATCTTAATAATGTAATATATTGACAGATTGCAAGAGGAGATACATCCGTCAGTAATTACAGTAATTCAATAAGTGCTTTCTCTAAGAACAGAAGCAACTGCTATATTGCTTATACTGAGCACATTATTATTATCTGTTTGTGCAGGTTCTACTGAGTAGATGGCGTAGGATTGAGAAATAAACGAGGAAACCCAACTTGTTATACAAAACAATCTCGAAATTACAAATAATGCAACTACTTAAAGTAGAAAATCTAAAGAGTGCGGAAGTATAAAACTGATAGGTATATTTATGTATAAGAATTAGTGATATGAGTTAAGTTGCGTATGTATAAGTAGCGGATTGAGACAGGAATGCAAGAGAGCTAAGAGATACATGAATTAAAAATGCAACAGAAATGAGATATGCATGAATTAAAAATAGAGCACGAGAAAGATATGCATGAACTAAGAAAGAACAGAGTGAGAAAGATTATCATGCTGAATGAATGAAATTGCAGAAAAGTGAGATGGAGGATGAATGATTTATCTATTGCATAATCAGCGCTAGTTTAAGAATTGTGTTGCATTGTATTTGATAATTGAGGTCCTACAATGAAAGTAATTTTATGTTTCACATTTATTGGTTCATTAATTATTGACACCAAACCAACACCAAATACTATCGCAATTACATTTCAAGCAGCTACATGGGTACTATTATATGTTGTGTTTTATGGCAGGACTTAGCATTGGCATATCTAATATTATGAACATGAGTATTCACTATATCCTAATAACACACCATTCATTTTACTGTCCTGTAAAATTCGTTATGGTTAATGTTTTATCCTTTTTGAGCTCGAACAGCTCGCTTAATTATAATACTCAATTCTGGTTGACAAAGTCTATGTCGCTCAGTTAGAATTATTTTATCATTTGTACTATTATGAAGAAATACGTATGTTTACATGCATACTAACTTCATCACTATACACTCATTTAGCTAAATATCTACCAGCAGTTAGCACTTGCATTTCTGGACTAATTGGACAACCGCGACTATTATCTAGTTTGAAATTCCGACCCTAACTTAATTTATAGCAAATGTTGTCACTTCTTTCCTCATTCGATATTTTCTACATCAATTGTTCGTAATTAGTTTTTTTCCTTCTAAATATATTTTTGGGTTTCTACCTTATTGATATTTATTAACCCTAACTCTTCCATGTTTCAATCATAGTTATACTATTACATTCAATGTTAATTGGAAGCATTTTAATAACATAAACTCATTACATACAACATTAAATACCTTAAATACGTATAATTACAATAACCCTTGTATATTGTATATCTTGTAGTGATTGTCTTTGGCTGGAGGTAGTTTTAGACTACAATTGAAACTCTTACATCATCTCGTACATATGAGTATAAATTATTTGCAGCAGTGATGCCAAATTGCAAAGGTTATATTTCTGTAACGTAGTCCTGATTTATATAAGTAAAATGAATGAATTAAATTAGTTTATTCTCATATGAACGATGGCAATGATGCTACTTATAAAAATACAGTTAATACTCTATTGAAAGACAAAGATCACATAGCAAAGTTCAATTTTCAAAACACTTTAAATTAATTTAGTACTTTCTATGTTTACAGTTGCTTACATGCGAACACTTGTCTCAAGCAATCTGGAATGTTTACCATTGAATTCCCTATTGACGTTCGGAGATTGTTAATAATGTGTAGTTTGAATAACCGTTCGAATGACTTAAAATTACAAAAATACAAGCAAGAAGATCAATTCGAATATGTTAAATACTGGATACAGTATTAAGGGATAAATTTTAAAAACGAATCAGAGGTGACATTAAAGACCGTTTCTGAAAGTTTCTGAAGTGGACACAAATGTGTTTCCGTTCAAGCAACAAAAATGAAAAAAGTAAAGTTTCGATTCTTTACAAATCTTGTCAAATTTGCATTTGTTTCAGATTTAGTGTACAAGATATCAGTTGAAATCAATTATGTATATAAAGTGTTGTAGAGGAGGGGAGTAATTTGCGAGAATATTTCGGGCAGATTGAAACATATTATTATTTGAAGATATAGCTTTAACGTTTTAAAAACCAAATCTGCTTTAATAATTTTGAGGTACTCTACACAATACTGTACGCTGTGGAATTATTAAATAATTGGTTTCCTCAGCCGTCAAATACTAATCCGCGATTACTTCCAGCATTCAAAATGTTAAATCTTAACACAGTAGCTACAATGTCCTGCAAGATAATCGAACGTATATTTTACTCGTCTGATTTGTTTATTCCTCCTTAATTAAATATTTATTTCGATGGAAACTGACTTATCCTTATCAAATAACGAATTCTGTTGTTTCAAACCGTTGGCGTCATCTCTATCGACCAACAAGTTAGGCAGAAACCTGGCGAATAATAATATAAATCATTCATAGAAATAGGAAGGTCTTACTCCCAATTAGTCGAACATCGACCCTTACAACACTCCGATTTTAAGGATTTATTGTACATACAATTAGTAAGATTATCTAAGGACAGAATCAGCTATACTGTTTCTAATCCACTAGAATAGTTTATATCATTAAGTTGCTTATAGGTTTGTATCTTTTTGTATTACTTTAATTTAAGGAAAGATTAAGTTTTCTCATTAGGTACGCGATATCAGATGCATTAATATCTCTTATATAGGCTTATGCAAATATCATTCCAAAGCAATTTCGTGATATAATATACATTAAGTTCGATTACCGTATAAGCAATTTCAGTGTTACGTTATCAACTACCGCACTAACTAAGCGCATTCGTCCGAATAATCTCGTCCATCATGTCTCACTTGTTTAGAATCGATTCTACAACATGCTTCTGTTCAGAATATAGAAAGGACGCCATGCCGCACTAAAATTCAACATGCGCTACTTGGCATTCACATAGAATTTCACAGTTAATTGAAAGCGATATAAATCACTTACCAAAATTGAGGCACTGCCCTGTCGCGGCACTGTTCCTCCTCTAATTAAAAGATAAATGCTGGTAGACGCTAGGTTTTATCTGGATAATAATTACCAAAAGAGATATGCAGCCAGTGGTCTAGTTAATAATCTCTGATGGAAATATTTGTAGTACAAAGAGAATTTTTAATAAATTACTATATGCTTCGCTGTAATGAGTGTAATAAGTTATTACGGCGGCGTAAAAGAGCTCCAGGGTTTACTTGCAATAAAAAAATCCCGTAGCTACGTCAAAAGGAAATGAAACTTAATTGCAATATAAATGCATGTTTAAGTAGGTTGAACTGTGTGAATTTATCACGTTTATTTATGCATTATAATACACATCACAGCGTAAACATTGCAGGTGTAAGTTGTTTATTTTCAAGAGCGAATTTAATTTTACCGGTGGCAGGAATCTGTCATATGCTTTTCTTTGAGGTAGCGGGTAGCGTATTATAAAGGGTCATACTTTCGCGTATTCTCTCTTGCAGTTGTCGACGAACCACAGACTACTTTACAAAGTTTATTTCGTTAAATTTACATACGAACAAAATTGTAAATTTAGTCCATATGTGTGTGTAGCCCTACTGTGTAAACTATGCATATTCTTTCTATTGTATACATATATGCAACGAACATAGAATCATAATAAAACCTGTGTGAGTTCGTGATTAATAAACATGTACCATAGGTAAAAAATTGAAAGGTACAATTATCTGAGAAATATATTTAATCACAGACGAGTGGTTTCGTAGATGTACCAATTCATCAGGGCAAAATATTGTATTAATAAGAGTTGCCTAAATGATAGAATGCAAAATTTTCGGCTTAAGAGATAATATTTCAAAATCTATGTTCACATTTGCATTAAGCTTTTAATTTTTATCCACGATGCATATTCAGTCAAACCCTATTGAAATCAAAATGTCAGTTTTTAGATTTATAGGTACAAAATAATTGTGCCTATTATCGACACTTAGATCTTGCAATTTAAGTAATACATTATAAGACATTTAATTGTCATAGAAAGTATATCATACAATCTACAATTAATAAGAATGTGTCTAAATTTGGACGAACTGGTGGTGTTGAAGATCTTCCAAAACATCGTCAAAAGGTGATACATATATCTCGATTGATTGCATTAGAAAATTAAGTTAGATAAGTGTGCAATCCATCACTAAGAAGGAACAAAATCATCCTTATAAAATTCAACTCTCAGCTGAATAAAGACGGCTCCAACCTACAATTACAATTTCGTTAAATTATTATAGATTATGTCAATAACATCGATGTTAGCAACAAGTGCTTTTTCGGATATATCAAATTTTTTTGCGTACATATATATATGTATGGTATAGTCAATCGTCAAAATTAGATACTGGGGGTAAGTCTTCATTGGATGGTTGAGGCACATACTCAACCCTCGCGCAAATTAAATATGTGGCTTGAAATAATGTAATAATTGATAGCTTTGTAATAGGCCTTTGAAGACCCTGAGCGGGGAAAGATATATCTAATTTCTGCAAATTACCTGACTGCAGTGCTTATAGCAACTTTTCCAAACGACTATATTCTTGCGTTTCCAGATCACATCAGATGATTTCAACAAAGCAGCGTTCTGCGTTTTAAGTTAACCATGTTTATGATTTTCTTGATAATTCCTTTCTGATCAACTGGATTAGCAGGCGAGGCCCCGTAGAATAGCCAGCAAGAATCCCAAATTTTGTATTCCTTAAATTCTTATGAGATTGATTTAGGCCTACATAAGCAGACTACAATATTCACTTTGGAAATATAACGAGCGCAATACCATTTGTATATGCTATTAAAGTTTAACTTTAATTTGAATTAAATTTTAACTTTTTCAATATGGAAGGATTCTCTATTACACTAAGGCCACTCACTTTTGTAACTCATCTGATGAAGCAATAAATATTTTTTCTACGTCGACATCGACTGCTCAGTCCAAGATGGGTTCTGCATTTTTTCTATTTCATTTTTTGATAGCATTTAAGCTTTCTAACATTGAATTGTCATTTTTCAGACTATTTTCTAGTATCAGTTGGCAATCTTTTTACACTGTCAATTCAACTATTAAAAAACCTCTTGAATTTAAGAAAAAATATAAAAACAAATCAGGGTTAAAAATCAGCTATCACTACTAAATTCTTTAAAAACTGCGCAGATGGTGATTAAGTACAATGACCGTACCAAAATACATGCTGACAAATTGATATAAATTTTTTGAGAAAATACTAGTAATTAGAGCTATGATTACTGATGTTTACAGTCTTCTCTTTTTCAAAGATCCTGGCAAACTAATAAGGAATTTGACAGCGTTAAAGTGCTAGTTGCCTGGCTCTCTTATTAAATCAATAAAATAAATCCCCATTTCAAATTATTAGTTATATGTAGTTTTATTGCAATATATTTGTTATTACAAACTAACTTTGTCTTTAGACATTTTCAATTGTTATTTGAGGACTTTTAGATCAACTATTTCTTTTTTTCACATACTATGTGCCTTTATATTTATTCTTATCACGTTCTTTGTTAAATAAATTTATTTTACTGTTTATTCTACTTTCTGGATATCAACATTAAATGCTACCTCTCTATCCATCATTTTGGCTAGGTCGAATTGGCAACATATATACTTAGAAACCATTGCCTCGTACAAATATTTTCAATCAGAAGATTTCTTACCGCATGCCAACGTCCGAAGCACATTGTTTTTAAAGAAACACAAGATGAACGTTAATAAAGGTCGACCAGCGATATAAAACGTCGAACCGATACATTTATAGTATATACAACACTGTATCGAATGTTAGTTGTCTGACAAGCGATATGCAATATGTCCAGTCTAGATACGGACATCGAACAGGATAAACATCGATCTCCACTTATTCTTGTCGGATAAACTTACGTCTCAGCGCATGCAACTGGGTTAGCGGTCAATATTTGATAAAATAATGGAATCTTGACTCAATTCAGTCCGATAAGATGTGTACATTTTATGCTAGAAGAATGCGGTATGTATTACGTGTATAGGTATATTGGATGTTACGTACAGTGGATCTGTGATATGTAACGATGGGTTTGTTATAAATTATATTTGTGTTAGAGCAGTGGAAGTGTAGATTATGACGTAAATATATTCTAGTAAGAAAAATTGCCCTATTACTCTCTGCTTATGCATTGTGTTATTATAATTTATTTTAAGGCTAACAAGAAATGTTGATATGTGGTTTTTGTCCTTCAATTAAAATCAGATGCTTCCCATTTATTCTATTAATTCAACTCCAGCTGGATGACTTTAATTATGCTGTTGTATCACACAATACCTAGAGACTTACAATCAATCTCTTATAACTTCTACTATGAACTTTGGCACCATATTGATTTAAATTCCAATTTAGCCGATATATCTCCAGGCGATTACATACCAACACTGTATAGTATATATCGTATATCGCTTCGAATACAAGAGAATAGAAATCGTTTACCTCATTTGCTTTCGCGACCTTTAAATTTAGACAATAAACGTCGAGCCGGCACCAGAAAAAGTGTCGGTTATCTGGGTAGGTATTGGCGAGATCTGCTCGTCACGCCATATCAGTCTTAAATCGACCGAAGGCTGACGCGTGCTTTAATAAACTCGTGCTCACCTCGAGCAAATGCGCTCGTCCCCGCTCTCTAGCAGCACTTTTATTGCTCCGGTTTCCTTATCTCTACGCTCGCGTACACAATGGTAATTGAAATGCATAGAAAATTACATACTGCCGCAAAAAACTGTGATCGATTCCGTTTCACGTCATTATCGTCGGCATCGGTAGAACAATGAAATAAATCTTGAAACAGTTCAAAAAAAGAGAGAAGATTTAGCTGTAGTCATCTCGATGATCTTGACATGTACCGGATGGCCAAATAAGAATGGCCTATAGGTGTATATTGCCAAATAAAATTTCTTACTACGTTAACACTAATAATTTTGCTAAATGATCTGATTTTGTTTAGCAGTTTATTTTTAGTAACAGTGTAGCTTTTCAGGCTTTAGCTAGTTGGATCTCGCCAAGTTGTTATCCGATGAACATAAATGGAGTGGAAGTTCCACATAAATTATTCGATCAGAATTGGGGTTAAAACATCATTACTCGTTTTCAATTGATAATAGTTATTATTATTATTTTTTCTGCATAAGGTGGTCTAGGTGATATCCACACTACTGTTAATATGTTCTCTTGCTTTACAAGTTCTCAAAGACTGCCGTCTTAGAAACGAACTACAGTATCTCTTAGACAGGTAGCTTCCTTATCTCCTCAATTGTCAGCTTCCCAAGACCAAGGATTTATTTGCTAATATCACTAAATGCCTCGCAATGGGATAATAAAATGTGTGTTTCATCATCCTCTTAACAGTAGCAACTAGTGGAATTAGATACACTGTCTAAGTTGCACAGTGCTTCTTCAGGTGGTAGTGCCGAGTTATTATCTCGATAACATCAACTCACAGAAACTCGTAAATAAAGGTGTCCATGTCTTCTTGTAAACTTGAAATTTTGAGTTACTTTCAGCACCTGGCAACTTATAAGCAATTTCTCTGAACGTCTCTTGAACGTCAATCCGTAACACAGCACATTGCAATGTATTCGTTGAGGTGTTTCTCAAGATCATCATTTAAAATCTATCCTTATTTTGAATGATCCAATCTTAAGTCTAAATTTATGTCTGTGGTTTGTTGACTCTATCCTTCTTTTTTTTATTTCGCGATTGAGTTTGCTCCAGACATTTTGCCCTTGTCTCAGCATATGCTCTCTAATATATTAATGCATATGTATATCTCCCCTTTAAATTTTTTTCTTGTACCGGGTGGCCAACTAATAATGTCGCTTAGCCATATCCCAGGTACGGTTTACAGTACAGCTTTAGGAAAAAAAATTACTGACTAAAGTGACACCGACAAATATCTGGAAATTACTTAGAAAAGCGTAGGATGGCCGCTAGAGGGCGTAACTGATCACCAAAAATTTTAATTCTTATATTACGCAAAATTTACCAACTTAAGGTTTATCATAAATATGAAAATTGGAATCTATTGAAAATTTTGCATATTTTGCATCGAACGTTTTTGTATTTTGTCAAATAAGAGGAAGGGAGAAGGGGAAACTTTGTATTGAAGGAACGCTTATAACTCCGAATTTTGCAAACTTAGTATCGCTGAAAACAGCATTACTCCTCCAATCTAATACTCACAAATTGGAACCAATCTAATAAGTGACGTGCATGCTAGAGGGCACTGTTTAAGTTTTTTCGGGAATTTTATTTTTTCTCGAAAATATTAAATGGAAACATACATTTTTGACAACAAATTAAAAAATTAGGCTAAATTACCAACAAATTAGCGAAAATCGGGTATCGCTACCTTTTAACAATCCGAAGATATCTTCAAAAACGTCTGAATGGTAAAAATGTCTTCTTTAAATTTAAATTATTCTGCTTCCCGTGAACAAAATTTAGTAAATTTGGTATTATTAGAAAGCATTTTCATTGGGCTACCTTTCGTGGTTCAAACTGTTTAATATTGTTTTGTCCATTACCGCTAGGGGGCACTAAAGAAATTGAAATGTGTAAATTTTATGATTTTTGAAAAGAACAGTGCGTGAAATGTTTAACGGCTTAGAAGTTGCACTTTATATATTGCACAACTTATCTTGTTGTCTAGAAAACATTAAAGTTTAATTTTTCTGATATCTTGTTTCTTTAGTTACTGAAAAAGCTTTGATCCTCCTATATGATATTGGTATTTAACTTTCAGGTATTCAAATGTGTAAAACTAGTAGAACTAATAATTTATTTATTATTTACAATAAAATAACTAATCTACTTTCTATACTACCAACACGCTATTATTTTGTGACTACACCTTGTAGACATACCAACCATAGAACGGTCCAGAATCAGTTGAGAAAGATGAAATCTTAAACTGTCTTCGTGCTCGACAGATTTACATCTCCATAATACTTTTATACGTATTCATTTCCTGCTGGTTACTTTTCTCTAATTTAATTGCATTGGACGCGCGTCGATGAAGACGACTACGATGATGGTAATGGTGATGACCATCGGCATTTTTTAAAGCAATCGCTTCAGTGAGCAGCGACTTAAATGTCCTGAGCATTAAATTGATTTGTCAAGTAATTTAAGTGGCAATTTCTTCTTCGTGTTACGGAAATTACTGATTGACCGATTAGTTAATACACGGCTGCCCAGTCAGTACTCCGTTTAGTGTCAAGCCGATAATGCAGATAATAAACAAGAAGCGTTCGGTTGAAGTTCAAATCACGAAAACGCATTCGGTTATAAGCTTAAATTGTTGCTGCTAGACGCTTATCAGATTATACAAAATTGTATCTAAATGTTCGTAATCTTGTTAAGGACGTCTTAATGCAGCATGGAATGTATATAAATTCGTCTTAAACGTTACATGACTATAGAAGCTAACGAACGATGTCTACATGCTTGAGTTTGATCATGCAGCAAATAAATTACATCTTTAAACAAGCTGTTTTCGTAATGTGTTAAATTTAAAGCTTAATAATGCGATGACAAGATTGGGAGAAAGTGATGACACTTGAATTAACCTAGAATACAGCTGTGAGGTAATATCGAAATATATTATTTTGATTAGCAAAGGTTCAGTTTTATTCAATGTTATAATTGTTACGCCATTCAAACCAATTTTAATCGAAATATTATGAAATATATTTTCTATTTCGGAAAATTATTATGATTTATTATAATACACCCATTGAAATCACGGACTATAAACGCCCATACACATGGTATACCTACATGCAAAGAGGTAGGTACATAATTCTGCGCAAGCACGTTCCATATCGGGTTAATTGAAAGAAACCGTGATGTCCTTATTTGAAGTGACGCTATTTTCATTATTTCCTTACTTTGTTGCTGTGAAATTATTGAATTTTGCATGCCATTAAATGTGACGGGAGTATAAATTCTTGAACCTACTTTGACCGGAACATACAGCGAAACAGTATGGTACTGATTGCTTTACATTCGCAGATGACAAATCACCAGAGCACATGATATTCATAAGTTCGACTTTAAACGCCAACGCCATCCAATAAACATTTTGAAACATTATTGCAACAATTTATCTGACAAGGTATACCTTGTGCCTTTTGTGTATGGGTGCAAAAGTAATGGCGCTAAACTTATATCGGACATTACTTTATTGATCACCTGGACTAATTTTGAATTTGACAGATTTTATTTAATAACTGTACATAGTATCTTACTATATGTGTTAGTCTTTCCTTTTTTCAATTAGTACTTTAGATCGATAGATTTTCTAAACCCATATTCTATTATTAGTCAATGATATAAGAATTCAATTAGCAGTTATTTCTAAATCAACTGTTATTAGATTTGTATTTAAACGAGGATACTTAATATAAACAATAATTTTAATTACTCTGTCGTCACTTCGCAATTTGGGTTGCCATATGGTGCTTGCCAATATTTGCGCAATCTTCCTAATTTGACAAAGAACGTGGATATTTACATTTTAAAAGGTTATAATAATATTTATATTTGGTAGTATGAATGAAACTATTTATTGCTTCCATTAACAAGAATTTGCCATGTAGACCTACTTTTAACGCAGTGAGTCATAATAATACCGTTTAAGAATTTTGGATATGCTTAAAATATGTGTATAGAAAATATTATTTTATCAGAACAACAATCAAATATTTGAATTAACTAAATTAAGCAACATTTTGCTCCAAACCTACGAGCACCATATCGTTTTCTATTTATAAGTTGTCTTTATGTTTCTATTATACGCTTGAATTTGTACAAAATAGTTCTAAATTTTACTCATTAATAGAAAAGATGTCAGTAAAGTATGAAAAAGAAGGATTTTAGAGAAAACAAACTTAAGATGAAATACAAACTCTTACTACAGTGCGAGAAGATAAATCAATCAATGTACCGAGAATATTAAATTATATTAGAAACAGCACCTTCCTATTTGATAACACAATTGCGTTATCACTAAATCTCTAGGTCGTGAAGCAAGTGCAATATTGGGCAAACATTATGAATCTGTTGATAACAGAATGCTGTAATCAATTAGTTTAGGAATTGCTAGGCTGTGCCATTCATTACACTTATTAAAAAAGTTGCAACGAATTATCTATCTTGTCTTCAGGCAAGCCGAAAATCAAGTCATCGACAGAGTGCTAGCAAGCACAGTGCTTGCTAATTGCTGCACTCCAATCGTAAGTTTCCAGGATTATTATTGTATTTATAGTTCTATGTCTATTGTACTTGTAGATTTACCTTCTAAAGATGAATTTAATACAATTCGAAAGCTAAAGGTTATGATAAACGGGTCGTATTTGTTTATGTGAACTATACCATAGGCTGCTTAGTTTAGGAAGATCTAAATTTTTCGCTAAAGTTAACATAGGACAGCTGTTACTGTATTGTAATATTAAGTGTGTCTATGATGGGTACTTACATACGTGGCTTTACCTTATGAGTACTGTTAACCAACGTATCCTTTGAGTAACCATACATTTATAAGATTTGCGCTAAAGGCGATTGACCCAACATTACGTCTACTGCTTATTGAATCTATAATTGTCTACGCTCAAAAATGCAATGTTTATGGTTTTATTCAGCTTTTAACGATTACTCTATTTATTTTGCGGCACGTCTTTGTTTACAAAAAATTAATTGCCTCCCCAAGACGAGAATGTTTTTTACTAAAGAAACAGTAGTTTCCTAAATAATCTAAAATGTTTGAAAGTATTCAGGAACTCAAATCGTATGCCTGTTACTACTTTTGCGATAGTAAAAGTACGTTGCTCGTTGACTGCATTATACCCAAACAATTTATTCATATAAGTAGATTCAGGCAAGTACAACCAAAGTTCTGGTGCATGGAGATATCACTTGATATGTATCCTCTTAAACAGTGAATGTGCCCATATTTATCCCGTATTAGACATAGTGATGGAAAGGATAAAAGCAATCCTTCTGTCTTGGCAAAAGTCACTACTCCAAACGGGAACAGAAGAGCAGAGGATCTTTCACTATATGTATTATAACCAGAAATGAGTGTGACTCAATTGCTATTGATGAGGACTTACTGGCACTGGATTCTTTTCGTGTATATCTGGTGGTGGAAACACTATTAAATAGTTTTTGGGTATAGAAAAAAATCACCTAGATGGTAGATTGATCAGATAGTAAATCGTCTATGAGGTTACTGTGACTGCTGATTGAGGAAGATTGGACTCGAAACTGCTAGTGCTATTATCAGAGGTCAATAGAAAGATCAGGAACCTACTTACTACATTTCTCTTTGTGTAGAATGTGAATCCACTTCATCAACCACTAGCAATTTTAATAAAATTCAATAGGTAGTGATTATTAGCAGTAATTAAACAAACATCCAGGTTATCAATCAGTACCGTGCAACGTTTTCTGCGAAATATTAATGCATAATAATAATAGAAACTTTAGTCCAGAAATTACAACAATCGAACTTGAACTGGCCAAAACTAGTTCAACATCTTTAATAGAAAGTCTGGTATTGCAAGAACTCTATGAATTTTGCGCATACAGGATATGGAGAGGGCACTCGGCATAGCTTTAAATCTTACTTCGGAGATATTAAAAAACAACATCTTCTAATTAAGACAAATCACTGCAGCCCCTATGAAGATTTTCTGACTATGAGCAATATTAGTATAATACCATAACAACTTTCTTTTTAATTTTCCAGTGATATACGTTTGTAACTTTTACATTTAATAATTTAGGTAGAACAATGGAAAATCTGTGTCGCTAAATTTAGTTGCTAATGTTCACATCGAACAACTCAAACTACATGTACGTATATCCACTCCTAACTACTCTCGAAATGGTTTCATGCTAGCCGTTTCCGTCTAAAAATAAAAAAGCGGTAATACCCTCAGCGAGAAGTCGCACATTTTTTGTGTCGCTACGACTAAAAGCACGTGCATTAAAAAGCCTCTATTTATCATGTCATTCGGTCATATCATACTAATAGTAGACACGCTAAATGTTTAATGACGGCTAATGCCTTGCATGGGGATCGATCGGAGCGTCGAATCATTGCTTGTTGATCGAGAACCATGTGAACGAACGAGTTTAGGGGAAACGAACCCAGATTTACTGGGTACGTTATTTGCGACCCCATCGGGAGTAATTTAGTGAACTTGCGCTAAATTCTCCGATCGAAGTTGGAGAAATAATATCGCTTTTATACATCTTTAATTGGCCATAAATAATAACGTTATTAGGAAATTGCCCTGAGTATATACCTACCCTTTTCGAAAATTTTTTCGTTGAAAATACTCTGGAAACTCTGTTGAATGATTTAATAATTACACTCATGTTCCAGTCTGCCGGTTGCAAGGTCTTGTGTATAGGACACGTGCTACCAAACACTGCGATCTGTGTATTTGTTCTTCTTCGACGGCAAGTGATGGGCACGAACAGAGAAACAGTGGTCTTTGTATGTATTTCCATGAACTGGTGTAAACATGCCCATATGTTCGTAAAAGGCCCGTCGTCTTACAAGTTGACGGTTTATAGATGCTTTCGCCGCGAACGAAACACATTCTGTCATATTACGAGACGTATATTTATATGTATAGTGTCGGGAAAAAAAGGAAATCTAAACAGTTGAAAAAATCTGATCCATTAAATAGTCATCAACGGGGGAAGAATGCTGATATACTAACAGAAATACGAACTGTAGAAAGACCTATAGGATAGCAAACATGATCATAATCTTCGCAAAAACTTGATAAAAGAAATTATGTTCAACACAAATGTGTAATGTATTTTGCAGCTGCACAAGTTAAACAAACTGAACTGTTTTGATATGATAAAACACAGGAGATGAATCTGGATGTGAGACATTTTTGACCGGATGCTCCGATGACATTCAAATTTGAGGTCTGGCGAATATATCGTTTGACGTCGTAGAGTTTAGTTCTTCTAAATAAAAATTGCTATATTTAGTAATGAACACACGTTTACATCACTCTTGGTTGTTAATAATCATTTTATTGTTACTGCAAAGTTATTAATGCTTATGTAGGATGGTAATTTGATTAAAGATTTTTGTCAAACCTTTCCTAATCGCGGGAGCGTACTGGAAGTAAAAAATTGATAAAGGTTTGAAATTTTTCCGAATAGTCATTGCCTCTTCCAATTTTTTCACAAAATTAAATTGGAAGAAAATAGTTTTATAATTTTGATCTTGTTCTTATATCTTACCCCGAAAAGTAAGATATGAACAAAAATATGGGAAGCTTGCTACTTTGTGCTATACATGATAGTGGAAATTTAACGAAATATAACGAACTCTGGCAAAATAGCCAATCTTCACATTCCATGTCACTTTCAAAACGACTACCAATTTTCAAACCATTCTTCAAAAATTAAGTAAGCGCTTTTCTAATAGATTCAATGAAAAACTTTGAATACTCAATGATCACTGCCATTTTGTATTACTGAGTTTATTCCCCGACAAAAAAATATTGTTGCAATCAAATCTTTCCTTTAATTGACTATCTGAGGTTAGTTCTATAAATTTTTCATAATCTGAACCCGAAAAGCCTTTGGCTTTTCCTGAATTAGAATAGGATGTTTAATCCAAACGTTTAGTTAATTTCGGGATTGTTAACAAATGGAAAATATTCTTTAATAGATCTGGATAAATTTTGAAGATGATCCACAGTGTCTTGACGAATTTCGTCTACTAAGATGTATTCATTTTCTCGAAGGAAATCTGCTAAAAGTGCAAAACTGTCAAATTCATTTTGATCCACCGCTGACTGCCAATACTCCAACTCTCGCGACAATGAAATAATGTTTATCTTTAGCACGAAAAATGATTATATCTGTCCCTTGTAACGCCAAACATGTCTCATTTAATATTGAGAAAACATCACCTCGATACGCAACCCTCGACAACCACCAAAATATTTTTAATTTATCCGATAATCGAAATCTCTGGCTGAGGAAAAAATGTTTCTTGACGTGATTCAAAACGAAACAAAAACTTTATCCCGCGATTTCGGTGTGTAGAGGAAGCAATGTGTGATGTGTACCTTTATCATCACCCAAAATCCTAAATAGCCTGGATTGTAATGGCCGGCTTTTTACGAAATTTATAATTTGCAATGCATCACTCAACCATTGCTTTCGTACCATTACTACACACATCTACACATTTTTTCCAAGAAATTTGATGTTTATTCATAAAGTTCTGAATGCAATTAAAAATGTTTTCACCGTTGTATTGGTCTCCAAATTTTCACATAAAAGTAAGTCTTCTTCGATGGACTTTTCAAATTCATAACGAACAAAACCAGGATCTGCCACGTCCGTGGACTCGTCTAACTGCATATGCATCACATAAACGCAAACGTGAAATAAGTTCTCTTTCAATACCATCAACAAGATCGTGTATGCAACGGAAAACAGTGTTGTTAGACAATGGCACAGCCTCCACTTTTCTAGAAGCCTCGTCAGAATTTCAAATAGTCCCCGCAATGTCCTTTACGCGAGATTTTATCAATGATTCGGCAATTGTATGGGCCAATCCAGCCCGATAGCTTACCTTATAAGAAGCTTCAGTTGCATTTTCATTGTCTGTTGTGACAATTTTCGTCATAAATTGCTTACTTTTTCTCTTCTTTCTTGCCTTTAAATTCGGAATAGTTTGTCTCCAGATGCTGCCGTAATTTAGCGGGAGCTAAAGAACTATTTGCCAAAATTCTGGCAGCACTAAATAAACCCAAATGACAAGTACGTAGGGTCGTATTTTCTTCTTTTAGAAACACTACCGGGTATATTCAGTGTTCAATGTACACTTTTCGTAGCTTAATGTTTGTGGTTCGTTTCCAACGCTGTTATTTAAATTTTTCTCGGGCTGCTTTAGTACAATTTTGGCATGATCGCCGTCAAGGGTATTTTTGCTGGCCCCCGGAAAGCACGTACCTGTTTGCAACACATGAATGTTAGGATTTTGAAAGTCATATTTTGTTATTTCTGTCATGTGCTTTTATATCCTAACACCAATTTCTAAAACACAATTTTATTAAGGACTTACTATACATGTATTTTGTATTCATGGAAACATATCTATATACGTGGTGTGTAAATTAAGTAATGAGACTGATTTTCTAGTGTTCCATTTCGCAACACTGGGAACGCAGGCGGGGAGGGGTAGACAGGTAAACATCTGATACCCGTCTAGAATAAGTTTATACACGCTAGACTTGTTGCGCTGTCCGTAGTGAATTTTTTTGCGAGAGAGGTTTTCTTAGTGAAAGAAAGAGTGACATCAATTTCGAACAACGTTGTGCTATCAAGTTCTGCTTCAGACTTGGACACAGTGCAACAGAAGATTGCGTCAGGCCTATGGAGACAGTGTTTTGTCGAGAGCCCAGGTTTTTAGGTGGTTCAAGGCATTTTCAAAAGGAAGGCATTCAATTGAAGACTAGCCTCGCAGCGGAAGGCCTTCATCCTCAAGAAACGATGAAAATGTTGGCAGAATCCGCGATTTTGTGCGTTCAGATCGTCGTTTCACAGTCCGAATGCTTAGTGAAGAGTTGAATTTGACTCACACAACAGTTCATCAAATTTTGACTAATGAATTGGGGATGAGAAAAATGTGTGCAAAAATGGTTCCGAAAAATCTTTCACACGAGCAAATGGACACCAGAATGGAAAGGTGCCTTGACTTTTTGGGAGCAATTGAAAACAATTCGCATTATCTGGAACGTGTCATTACAGGCGACGAGTCTTGTGTGTTTGAGTATGACCCGGAAACCAAGCGCCAGAGCATGGAGTGGCACACTTCAACCTCTCCAAGGCCGAAAAAAGCAAGAATGAGCAAGTCAAAAATCAAATGCATCCTGCTTTGCTTTTTTGATAGCCAAGGAATTATTCACAAAGATTTTGTGTCTCAAGGCCAAATGGTGAATCAACATTTTTACTGAAATGTCCTTGAGCAAAAGGGTCATGCGTGTAAGACCAATCATCAAAAACATGTGGATGTTGCATCACGACAATGCTCCTGGTCACACCGCGATTTGTATCAACGAGTTTTAGGCCAGCCCCCTTATTCACCCGACTTGAGTCCATATGATTTTTTTCTATTCCCAAAATTGAAAACTCTTCTCGAAGGACGTCATTTTGCGACAGTGGAGAATATTTAAACAGCCGTAACCAACCAACTGAAAGCTATTCCAGTATCCAAGTTCTAGCACTGCTATGAGGAATGAAAGAATCGTCTCCAGTGCTGTGCGGCTTCCCAAGGTAGTTACTTTGAAGGAGACAATGTGAATTTGTAATTTTATTTCAATAAAAAAATTAGAAAGAATTCAATAAAAAAATTAAAAAATCAATCTCATTAGTTAATTTACACACCACGTATATATAGGAGAAAGCCAAGAACGCCTGGACCGATTCGGACTGGTCTCCGGCCAAACAAGAAGAATACCCAAGAAAATTTCCGAAATATCCCCGAAAAAATTTTTTTTTACAATTTTTTGCGACAATTGTTTTGTGCGACACAGACGGTGGTACGGGACGGGAGGGACACAGGGGATGGTACGGGACGGGCGGGACACGGAGGGTAGTACGGGACGAGTGGGGCACGGGGGTGGTACCCGTAACAATAAAACATTAAATATCTAAATCAATACTTTTCTAGGCAGAACGAAGTCTGCCGCGCCAGCTAATTTTGATATAAATTTTTTTCATAATTGTGATTCAGAATGTAACCCGTGCACCCGAAATAATTTTAAAGAAAACTGTCTTATACGGTTTTTGCATGGGTTACTTTATCTCTGAGCAGTATAGATAGTGCTTTTGAATGTTTCTTTTTTGTTAAATGTAGTGTCGTTTGTATATCTTACCTTTTGCCTAGGAACTCGTCCCAGTATTAGCAGAAATGCATGCAGGCGACTATGACTTATGGTAGACAGAATAGGCACTAGGAATTTTGTGGCTGTCTTATTAGATTTATTGTCCTTTAATTTCTATTATTTATGTATTATAGCTTTGATTACTGCTTATTACTACGGAAATTGTTTGGCAGAACCCCGAGCAGGGCACTACGATAATAATACTCATTGGTGTTCAAACGTATTACATATAGTATATCCTTCTTCAGTGAATATTCTGAAGTAAATTGACGTCGACTGGAGAGGTCCAGAACAAGAATTTTTATCCTGTTAAGCTTCGAATTATATTTAATTCTCTACTTATAATGTACTGATTTCAATTACGACTTAATTCTCATAAAGAATAATTTCAGCTTATGAGGAACTAATTACCAAAATAGAACGAGAAACAAACAAACTTTTGGTCTGTATAATACAAAACTTTATGTTTGACAGCTATAATGAAATAAGTTGTTAGCATCGATAGATTATCATCCTTATCACAAAATTATATCTGCTCTATTTCTCTTCCAATAAAACGATTAACCACTTCAACTTCTAATATTTCATGGAATCCTGCAGAATGATAAAGATCACGTTGGCTGCCATAAAAGTTCCGACAAATTTAAGGACATAAAAGCGTCCGAAAATGGTTCAGGTTCGCCATAAGGATGGAAAAGGATATATCGACTTTAATAAAAGTTTTGCCGTAGGCACACACACGTACACACATACAGTTACGAAGTGATTAATTTAATTTGCGAAGACGGAATAATTCACTTTACTCGAACGCAAGGCAGCGAACGCGCGCTCATCCCGAAATGAAATAATACTATGCGTAGCGAAAGCTAATGTTCGCATTTATCGGGTCATCACCCACGGCACTAACGACGCCGCAGCAGCAACCGCGAGACCTCTGTACGGGAATCGTTTTCCGCTGCTGACATTTGGGACTATACACAAAGGTGGAACTCATGAGCCGTGCACCAGAGGATATTAGCTCCATTGGCAT
Organism: Holotrichia oblita; assembly: GCA_023690525.1. Lineage (NCBI taxonomy): Eukaryota > Metazoa > Arthropoda > Insecta > Coleoptera > Scarabaeidae > Holotrichia > Holotrichia oblita. The sequence goes on from CM043015.1 coordinate 73,100,180, forward strand.
GGCCTAATATGCCATATTACGTTCTCGGATGTTATATACTGAAAGTTGTACGCTTTGTATCGGTTATTTGTGTGTTTGGGTTATTTCCTAGGACAGAACCCGCTGTTTGTGCGATACCTTAGCTTGTTACGTACGTGTTACAAACTCTTACAAACATTATTTCTTAAACTTTCAGTTTCATGCGATATTTGTATTGGTTTCTTTCGTCTCTAAGTTAGAAGTTTCAAAATTTGGAATTTAGTTTTACAATTAGTAATTTTTTAACGACGCAATCATGGATGTTTGACTGCAAATGTGGCTATGGATCTTATCACAATATCACATCGTCTCATAAAAAGATTATCGTTAAGTAATAATATTATTTCTGTAGTCGCTAGGCAGTATGCTGTAGCACGCAAAAACTACGCTTGCAAAAGCATTGATGATTGATGATACGTAGTTTTGTTTTATCTTAGATCCTATCAGCATCTCTACAAATACGAAACCTATGTCATGCTCAAGGCCTGCGAATTCTGGCTAGGCTAGACAAACTGCCACTAGCCTTCTCAATTCTAGCCGCCAGGGCACTTCTAGCCAAAGAGTTTACGATCAGGATATTATGAAAGGCACTTAGCATACCACATCTTAGCGGTGAGTAGTGGTTAGTAGAGAATCGTCCCTTTCTAGGATACTTCTGGTGGCCATATGAGGAGGTAGTTGTCTAGGTGTAGCTTTTTAAGATGCTGGACCAACGCGTTCTTCCAGCGAGCAACTCTTAACTTTACTTTTCACCAGCGCCATTACATACTTGGAAAAAGATGGAAAGTCGAAGTTTCTATGAACTTGCGCATTAGTCATAAAGCATTACTAGGACAACCACGCGCAGCACAGTGTTCTGCAAAAGATTTAACCGCTTAATTTACGATTTCGCGGCGCTGTACCAACTGAAGCTGCCATATGTCAGAATCGGTCGGAGAGACATTGTGACTTTTTAAGACACATCAGAGGTACAAGGGTTTTCTCATTCCTTCTTACCATTGTAGTATATATTATACAACGGCTGACACAGTAAACTAATTGATCTATTTTTATTATTATTGCTTAGTGTGGCGATTCCTACCATTGTTATCATCTGCAACACAGACGATACTCCAGCCAAAGAGGATAGTAGACACTGCACATGATTTTATTTAAACCAAAAATTAGAATATATTCAAATCTAGATATTACGTGGAATGTTGCATTAAAACAGTATGAAATGTCTTGAATTATACTGGATCTGCTTGAGAAAGAAGTTTAGGACAACCAAGGTTCGTACTATCTGGCAGATGAGTAATTATTTTCACCTGCCATATAGTACCAACACTGGTTGACCTAAAATTCCATAAATTTCAACTTTAAAAAATGCATGTACTATCTCTGGCAAATTAAATTTTTTATGGGGAAATGTTGATTTTGTAAATAAATTTTAAAGTGAATTTAATTACTCTAAAGAAGTTCATCAAAGCAGTACTCTCTTTTAGAGAAATTAAATTTGCTTCAAAGTATAGCCTTTATTTAGTAAATCGAAATTCCTCGCATTTAATTTGCCATTTGGTACATGTGCATACTTATAATAAATATGAAAAGTCAGCTTTTAGATAAAATATAAACTCAGTTACCTAGTGCTATATATACATAGATATCAAAGCAAAACGATGAAGGTGGTTTAGAACGGAAGAAAATGATTTGGCTACCATATCTGAAACTAGAGGTTTAATTGGAAATTTTGTTATTTTAAATACGTGATTGAACGAATAGTAAGAAAATTGAATTGGATTTCACTACTGGGAAAATAGAAAAAGTAGATGATCTGGAATATCAACTTGAAAGATAGGCGCTCAAAAAATTTTTGCAGGCTTTGAAAAGCACTAGAATGCGAGGTAAGGGTTCTTAAGTAGTTAATCTTGATAACCTATTTTTTCCAGAAATAAATTTCATAATATCAGTTAACTTAAGTATTTAACTAACCAAACCATCCTAACATGCAAGTAATTGGTAGCACTTTTTGTCGACATCTTATGAAGAGTGTACATTTATAAACGAAAGCAAAGTACAATATTTACATGTCACAACGTGTAAATACAAAAATAATCCACTCTAAATACTTTTTTACTTACACATTGAAGCATATACTTTTATATCTTTCAAATTTTACTCTGAATATACCAACTACAAGCGAAAAATTTATATATTATAGTATTTGACTTTACAAAATCAACTTGTAAGAAAATGTCAAAATTATAGGTATATACATAATCTAACAACATGCACCAGCTAATAAGCATGCAAACTCCAGTCCAATTTGATTATCTACATATTAAATTTATTAAAAAATATTTACCATATAGCTGTTTATGTCAAAATAATAAATTATTTATTATTAGACATATTAGACATTAGACATTTTTGTTGATAGGCAGTCGCCCAAGAAGTTTGAAGCTATTTTCATGTTATACACACATTTACACAACCACTACCGACATGATAATGGTGGTAAGTGACAAAACATAATGAGAATTCATATCATAACCTCGAATCTTTTAATCAAAATACAATTGTTGATGAATAAACCAAGCATATAGCAAACCTCGACACTTGTCTTTTTTATTGGAGCATTAGCAGAAAAGACTGCTGATTGAAATACCATCAACTCATTTGCTTAGATTTCAATTTGCACCTTAATCTTATATACTCGACAGAAAGATAGCACTTTATTTTTTTGTAAGATAAATAATTATTAAACATGCTAAAATTATGTAGAAGTTTTATTCTCGACGGTCACCCAATTTATCAGTTTATAATAATTTTTGTTGATCAGTTTATCGCTAAACGTCATTTCCTTCTCTTATTATTTTAAAAGGCTATATTTACAAAAACAATACATCCCCAATGTGACAATTTAGATTTGAAGTTTATATAATTTACGAAGGTTTAATGCAATACATAGCGAGATTAAGAATTATTAAGCGTGATACCGTATTTTATATCTGGTTGGTACTTATTTTTATCATGAGTGACGAGCATGTAGGTGTAATGTAATAGAGTCTTCCTGTTTCATAGATCAGTGAGTTTATGTAACATTAAATATACGGAAGACACGAAAATTTATATGTATCTCCGACTTGCATTTACAGTATTAAAAATTAAAGCGTTTGAGAACGTTCTTGTACAGACAAACATTATAATTTGAGGCAGGTATGAGGGCTACTTTATGTACGGTTATGTAGTTTTGTGGGTTAGTTAGTTTAGCGAAACTATTGTGGTTAACGATTCCACAAAGCTTGTTGAAGTAGAAACTAATTCAATTAGAATTAGGCACCACCAAAGAGCTTAAATTCAAATCAACTTAGTACACGGTACACGCACAGTTAGAGAAACGTTCCGACCTATTTTTACCGACTGAACCAAAGCAGGGCTCTGTTATTAAACGATCGCGTTCTATGATATCGTCTGAAGTATGCACTATAAAGTATAAGTACACATTTTCCAAGGTCGAATGACAGACATATAGCACCCGTAACGTAACGATCCTATCATAATTTATAATTTATTAGTTACACAGCAACGCACTTAACAACTCGGTTTTAGCGCCTTTGATCCGAACCCAGGGGTCTGCAAGCTGCAACCAACTGGCATTGAAATGCAAACTTGATGCACGCGCTTTTTGAAAAATTATATGGGGGATGAAGAACGGTAGGTCAGGGCCGGTGCAAGTGAAGTTATGGGTGACTGTCAAAGGGGGCTTTATGCCACATGCAAGTATTAGAATTTTAATTTGCCGATATATGTCAGCGTTTATAAACCTTTAAAATGGAATAAGTGTGTTGAAAGGTATGTGTTATGTGATTTTAGTTTCAGAGTCATTTTATGGGGGTGCCTGAATTATCATTTAGCGTTTTGTATTTTGGAGCATGATCTACACTCTAAAATACGAAATGTTTAATGATAAATTAAATTAAATCAACAGTTTACGGATAAAATATAGTTGTTAAGACAGTTATGAAAATTGAAACACTTCAATATAGAAAAGAAAATGAAGATACCATTGTAAATCAAGAAAACAGTTTCAATTATTTTTGAAATTATTGGAGTGTATTACACTTGCTTACTGAAACTATGGATAAACATTTTCCAATAATCTTTTTTTTTTTTTTTTTTTTTGGACTGCACGGGCGGAAAGACCGTAGAGGCAAACTCGGCCATAAAGGAGGCCTATTGTGCCCCCGTGCTGTTTTACTCCTCTTAGCCAGGTTGCACTCGGACAAAGAAGTCCGCAACCTGGTCGAGAGTTAGTTTTCTTAGTCCGGGATCGTCCAGACGTGCGACCCCGAAATAACTCCGCCTCTCCCTGTCCACTTCCGAGCAGTGGGCAAGAAGGTGGATTGGAGTTTCCTCCGCATTCCCACAGTTTCTACACAGGGGAGAGTTTACTATGCCCATGCAATGCAGGTGTTTGTTCAGTGCGCAGTGACCGGTTAAGATTCCTGTAAGTAACCTCAGCCTGACCCTGCTCATAGAGACTGCCTTGCGCAGTTTTTCCTCATACGGGCGAATGCCGAGAGTTTTACAGTGTCTCATGCCGGCAAGGGCATTCCAGTGGGAGCAATGCCTAGCAGCGAGTTCAGATCTGACAAAAGCTTTGATGCTGCCATAGGAGTTCCCACATGTGGGTTCTGGACCCACAAAAGGTCCCTCACTGGCGCCTCTAGCTAATTTGTCAGCCATCTCATTACCTCTGATTCCAGAGTGGCCTGGCACCCAACTCAGAGTTGTGCTGAGACGTTCCGCCAGTCTTACGAGAGTCTTATGGCAGTGTAGCACTACCTCGGAGTCAAATCTGACAGCCTGTAGTGCTCTGAGAGCAGCTTGACTGTCAGAAAGGATTTCCACTCCTCCATTAATCTGCGGGCAGTTTAATATACTTTCCGCGCAGGTCTGGATTGCGATTACTTCGGCTTGGAAAACGGTCGTAGTACTCCCCAGGCTGAAAGCTTCACCCTGAGTTTCACCATCTTTCCAAATTCCAATTCCCGTGCCGTTTGGCGTTTTAGAGGCGTCGACAAACCAGCGAGATACCTCCCGTCTTGGTTTGTGGACGGAAGCTTTGGCACTCTCCTTGTTGGAGATGTTTACAATGTATCCCCCACTGAAGCTGAAAGTAGGCGAGATCTTGTCCGCCCTCATGGACAGTGGTGCTGTCTGCTCTATGTAGGTGAAGATGCCGGTATGATCCCCCGTTTTACCGGAAAACCCCTGCATCCACTACGTTTTGCCCTGTAGGCCCCTAGAACTGCCTCCGACCACAAGACAAGCTGCAGAGGAGGCAGGCCAAGGATCGCCTCCATCGCCGCAGTCGGCGTCGAAGACATGGCTCCAGTGATGCCTAAGCAGGCAATCCTCTGGACTTTACTGAGTGTGTTGGCCGCATAGCCCAGACTAGCTTTGTGCCACCAGACCAACGCTGCGTAAGTTATAGAGGGTACTATAACCTTCGTGTACAGCCAGTGTACCATCTTAGGTTTCAGCCCCCACGTTTTGCCAAACATTCCTCTACAGGCCCAAAAGGCCCTCGTGGCTTTGCTTGTTACCTGTTCCAGGTGTGGCTTGTACGTCAGTTTGGCGTCCAAAGTCACCCCCAGGTATTTAACCTCTGAAGATACGAGTATCTTTGAGCCGAAAATGGTCGGATACTGAAGTCTGGAAAGCTTCCTTCTTCGAGTGAACGCGACCATAGTCGTTTTTCTAGAGTTAACAGTTAACCCTTCTCTTTTGCACCACCTTTCCACGAGTCCGAGTGCGACTTGCATCCTCTCGGATATCACGCCCTCGAACTTGCCGCAGATCATGATGGTGATATCATCGGCATAACCCTGTGCATGGAAGCCCGCCGTCCGAAGATCGGAAAGCAAGCCATCCACCACCAGGCACCACAGCAAGGGTGACAGCACTCCGCCCTGTGGGCAGCCAGCTGCCACGGTCGCTTTTATAGTGCAGAGGTTCTGTGACACATGAACCGTTCTGTTTCTGATCATGGCGTCGATCCACCTTGTTACCGTTGGCTCGACTCCACGTCTTTGCAGCTCCCTACCCATCGACAGAAAGGACGCCCTGTCGAAGGCGCCCTCTATATCAAGGAAGGTAGCTAGCGCGACTTCTTTGTTGCTTAAGGCAATTTCTGCTCGCCGGGCAAGCTCATGGATAGCTTGCTCACAGGATTTTCCAGGTTGATAGGCATATTGGTTCTCGTTTAGAGGCAACTTTGCCAATATGGAGTCCCTCAGATGTCTATCAATTATCTTCTCTAAAGTTTTGAGAAGAAAAGAGGTAAGGCTGATGGGCCGGTACGACTTCGCTTCCATGTAGGACGTCTTGCCCTGCTTAGGAATGAAGACTACCCGAGCCTCTCTCCAGCTATTAGGTATGTACCCTGTAGCTAACGTAGCCCTTAGTAGGGTACATAAAATTGGGGACAGCGGCTCCAGGCCCTGTTGTAGAAGTGCCGGGAAAATACCGTCCGTGCCCGCCGATTTGAAGGGTTTAAAGGATTCGATTGCCCATCGAATTTTTGAGACTTGAATTATTTTTCGTGCGAGGCTCCAGTCTTCTTTCCGCGCTCTTAGGTTAGGTATCTGAGCGTAGCTCAGTTCCGCACATTCACCCCCAGTTTGGATCTGAATGGTCTTGGAGCCGGGAAAGTGCACCTCTCTAGGAGGTGTTTGAGAACCTGCTCTTCTGTTTCGGCTTTGACGCCGTTTGGCTTGTTTAGTGTCCCTATTCTGCAGGGTCCTTCTTTGGCGAGGACTTTACGAATTCTGGAGCATTCAGGGGCTCCCTCCAGCTCCTGGCAGAATTTTACCCACGATTTCCGTTTCGCTTTTCTCAAAGCGCAGTTGTATCTGGTCAGGGACGCTCTATATTCGTTCCATGATCCAGATCTTTTGGCTTTGTTGTAAAGTTTTCTAGTGGCCTCCCTTAAGTCAGACAACTCCTTGGTCCACCATGGTGTATCCCTGTTTGTTGTCTTAACTTTAGTAGGGCAGCTTTCATCGTAAGCAGTTTTGATAGCCACCCGCACGCCATCGGCTAGGAGCTCGATATCGGCAGCGGTGCTTATCTTTTTGGGGCATTGCTCTAGTTCCTCCGTCAGGCGCTTACGATAAGCGTCCCAATTGCAGTTTCTAGGATTTTTATACGATATGTGACTTACCTGTGGTATTTCAATATCGAATCTTACATACCTGTGATCAGAGAGAGATGGCTCATCCGACACATGCCACTGCACCACCCACTTTGCGCAGCGCAGTGTGCAGACGGTGATATCAATAACCTCCGCACGGCTAGCCGTTTCAAAAGTCGGCTTATTTCCGCGGTTAAGTACACTTATTCCGTTTGCAGCGAAGTGATTTAAGAGTGACTCACCTCGTTTGTTGATGCCTGTGCTGCCCCACAGGGTGTGGTGGGCGTTGGCATCACATCCAAGCAGGAATTCCTGTTTTCTCCCTCCCGCATAGGCCGCCAGTGCTCTCACTTCTGGAGTAGGGGTGGACCCTCTTGGTCATACGGGAGGTAGGCAGACCCCAATATTAGGTTTCTTGCCCCGGTACCCTCCATCCACTGGATTTTTACTGCGGCTAGGTCCCTAGAACAGTGATCCCTAAGCATCAGAAAGTTTAAGTTAGTTTTAATAAGCAAGCAGGCTCTGGGATTGGGGATGTCGCTGTAAATCAGAGACCATCCCTGATCCCCAAGCCGCTTACTTTGCCCCTGGCAATCCAGGGTTCTTGTATGAGAACTATATCGATGTTTTTACTTACCACAAAAGCTTGTAGTGCAGCTGAAGCCGCCTTGCAGTGATGGAGGTTGATTTGCAGCAGTTTCAGGAATGTTGCTGTTCCTGTCCTGCTGTGTCTGTTTCGCCTGGCGGAGTTCGCAGGAGGTCGTCCACCAGTTGAGCTTCTGTCAGGAGGTCCGTGATGGTGCACGCAGTTCCTGCAGACTGTGGGGAACCCACAGCCCGTTCAGTGTCTGCGACCCCACCAGGCCCCGGAGACAGCTGTGTGGATGGTCCTGCCTCAGCAGTTTCCATCTCAGCACCCTCAGTGGTTCCTGCTTCTTCCTTCTCTCTCTGTCCCAAGAGTCGGAACGGTACGAGAGAGAATTGGATTCGCAGTGTACCACCGTAGGTTTCTTTAATTGTCTTCCACTGGTTCTCATCCATGGCGAACACCACCTGTTGCCCTTTCGGGTCAACCTTGGTGCTGAGCACCCTCCAAGAGCCAGTGTTCAACTTGCGATTCTGCACCTGGAGTCGATGCAGAAGCTTTTCCGATACCACAGGAGGGCCAGCGACCCAAGCCATGGCCCTGACGGGTTTTGGTAAGTCTTCCTCCCTCACCAGTTTCAGCTTGGCGCCTTCCCAGGGGGTACAGCTTCGGACAGCGCCCGCAAGCCACGAGCAGGTGCTCGTGTCTAGGCAGCCTGCCCTCAGCACACCCCACGGTGTCGGACCTCGCTAAAGCCTGGTTCCGGTCCTCCGACTTCTATCTTATCCATTTCCACCAGCAAGCAGTTTCGGATCAGGTCCGCCTGCTCCTGTGAAATGGAGGTCTCAGGATAATCCTCAGGCACAATGGCCATCCGGATAGTCGTGAGAGCCGCTTTATAGGATTTGGGTACAGGGTTGCCTGTCTTTATGCGCTTTGTGACTGCTCTTGGTGAGCTGCCCTCAGAGAGGTTTCGCTTCACCCCCGCAGTCACAGCGTGGCTGGTGCTAGGTTTAGCGGTAGTCGCTTCCCTGGCAGCCTTTTCTGCTTTGGGCGCAATGCTGCCCGGCTGGGCCGAAGCGGCTAGCCTTGCAGCTTTGCGTTTACGCCTTTCGGCGCCGGAGAGTTTGGATCTAGGTTTTGGATTCTCGGTTTCCGAGCCTCCAGCCCTTGCATCCATTGTAGGTGCCTTTTCAGGTTTACTAGGGTGTCTCCTTTCAGAGTCCCCGGGTTTGGATTTGGGTTTAGATGTGTCATATGGTTCCATAATAGTCCCACGAGTAAGGGGAAAGAATAGGTCGACCCGACGCAGTGCCCCGGTACGTGGGTAAGGCATTTATACAATGGGGTGCGCCCGGTGCCCCAAGGGTTGGTCGATAGGGGCTGATCCTCTATACAGCCACGCATCCCATCAGCTCGACCACAACCTTGGGATTTAGGTTTTTGTGAGGTTGTCTCCTCTCGGCCCAGGCAATTAAGCCAAGGCCCCCAACTCCCGGTAAGTGCAAAGCACCAGCCGGGAACCTGGTCTAACGATGTTGGGACTTTACAGAGAGAAAGCCCAACATCGGCGCCGTACTATCCCATAAGCAAGCTCTAGGACACGACACGACAGCTGAGCAGGGAGTCTGATTCCCTGTGGGTTACCCACAGGGAAAGCAGGCCAGTTTATCGACAGGCAAGTCTAGATCCAATGTGTTTAGCATAGAACAGAAGCACCTCGTGTAGGATGTGGCTCTTCACCACGCACATTGGTCTTGACTGGTATACAGTCACCAGCCCTGGTCATGACAGAGTCCGAGGAATAAGCATGCTAGATGCTCCCTCAAGTCCACCATGCCCTCGCTTCCAATAATCTTGGTCACTAGTCTACTGACTAATATGATACACATACTTCATTTTTTCACGTTTTTATTTGATTTGATTTGGCTTTGAATTTCTGTATTCTGGACTATATCCATGGGTAAATATTCTTACTCTTGCTGCGGTTACATTACTGGTTCATATTGCTTGTGTATGGAGACAGTTACAGTTGCCCAGATATCTTGACAGTAAACTCTAATTAAGTTGGTTTCTTTTTTTGTGGTAAGTACAGCTGCAGCGGCTTTCTACGCTGTATTGGTTGTCAGGATTGGAAACAGCAACTCTTGCTATATGTTGCTGTAAATAATGTTGCGTTGTGAACTGTGTTCGAACAGCAACTGGTAGCTTAGCAATAGGTACTCCGGTTGAGCTACCATTGAGCTAGTTACGGAGTCATTGGCACAAACGTCACCAATAAGATTCGAATCCCGGACCATATTTCTTTCGTACCTATTGTCAGCCGCTCTTACCTCTGTGATTATTGAGCTGTTTGATAGTTATAATTCCTTAAAGTAATTATATGTGTAGGTGACGCAAATCTGTCCATTTACTGGCATTTATAAATTCTATAAAGGCATATAAAATAAAATAGTACTTTCGGCTAAAATGCCGCTATGTATAACATTTGTGAAAAGCTGATTTAGATGTACTTTCTCAAAAAGTTCTTAAATTAGTTCTAAATGACACAAGTTCAAGATCTTTTCTTCAGCTACATCTTTTCAAAGTTAAGACTTAAACATACATTGGGGGCTGTTTGTAAAAGTTAGAATAAACTAATGCAAAAAGAGTGAAACATATATCTCAATATTTATCCAGAAGAACATTCTTTTCCAGATTCTTTTCAAATTTTGACTAACTTGATCAGTGTTTCCCGATCCTTGACGTATAAGTTGTACAATATTTTGACCAAACCTTGCCAATTTCCTTTAAGATGAGCAATGGTTTGGCACACATCTACATAGTTGTTCTAACAATATAGTAACAGTATTCATCTGCTATGGTATTGATTCGTAAGATAAGAAGTAAAAATCCTTTCAATGCCATAATACATGTGATACAAATTCAGTATGGCACTTTCGACCATAGGTTTAATAGATTTTTTATGTGGTAGTACGAAGATTTTTCTGTCTCAAATACTGGTAGTAAAGTGTGTCCTTTTTAGTAGTCTGGGTTAAATATTGTCTGCATAATAGAGCAATTAATTGAATTCCTAGAGGATTATTACACAAACTAAATTAACTCACTTTTATTGAAACAAAAAGCAATATATCCATAAGGGTTTAAAATTAGCTTGAGTAGGTGCATTAGACTGCATGTATGGTAGGTCTGTTATATATCATTAACCGTCTGAATCACAAAATGTTACAATTGCAAAGCGCCTGTATACGCTGTGCTTAAGATTGACGATAACTATATAATAATAGATTATGGGAATATCCTACATTCCTTAGCTAAAAGCTGGAAAATCCAATTAAATATACTATACCCAGTCATCCAAATTTTACAATCAGAAACATCAAGATCTGTTGTAGCAGCCTTGAATGAAAACTACCCATATATTCGGATTCTCTGAAATCTTCTGAATTAGGACTAAAATTTAAAAAAATATATATATTATTATAATAAATAATAAGTTAATGTATTGGTTATACATATATTTCTAGATATGTTTGAACGATTGGACCATTTTGATTTCAATAATGCGAGATTTTACTATTTTCCTTAGCCGGTCCTGATAACTACGTCACATTATACTGAGCATTTACACATTGTTATTTTAGGAAGAAATGGTAGACCCGACACATGGTCTCACTCGCCGCATCACGGAGCAGACATTTTATTAAAGGGCAATAGTGCGTGAGTTACACGAAATTACTCTCGGAGGGATTAGAGTGCGTCTCTTCCGTAATCCCGAACAACGCGAAAAACCATGACACGACCTTTGTTGCCGCTGTTCGAATTAGAAAACATTGGTTTTGCAGAAAATGAAAAAAGCATTATTAAAATTTTTGTTATGAATTATATTTCCTTTCACACTCATTCTAGAGGAATGAAAAGAACTTCGTATTTTGCCACAGTAGTGCGACTTATTTTTTAAATACATTACTCCCCATATGGCATTTTAGTAAATATGTAGTAAATTATGTTTATTACAGACAATACACTTTCAAATACTACAGCCACTTGTAAGACATGACGGTTAAAAAATTCAAATCTTGTTTCGATAACTGCATCATAGATGGTGTCGATTTTACTTCTCTATTTAAACAATATAATTGCAAATTACTCCTCACTTATACAAAGTAGAGCTTTTTCGTTAGATACAAAAACACATTTTGTTTCATACATTATTGTCATTTTCATGCAATGTAATGTATAATTTTTCTTTATCTCCCAGGTAGCAAGCTGGCGTAATTTTGACGTCATTTATAGGTCATATTTCGTCATTGACGTCATCTAACCTAATAATAACGTTCTTTCAGAGACGTCGTTTAGACGTTAGACAAATAACGTCATTTAAACGTATTTATTTAGTGATACATGTGACATAACGTTATACAGCTTGAGTCAAAGGATACGCCGTCAAATATATTAATGTTATTAGTGGGAATAGCTAAAAATTTTGTTTACATAAATTGTGAGCACCAACACATACTTTAATTTTATGTATAAAAATATTATACATCGTGTCCTATAAAAAAGTTAACAATAGAAATATGTATTTCTTAAATTGAATTAACTATACATTTTTATCTTAATCGTAAGGCTACTTAATTCTAAACAAAATATCTAAATAATTTTTTTTCGTAAAATTCTTAGTTCCCGTGAAAAAAATTATTTTGTAGATTTTGTCAATCCAATTTTCATTATTATACTTATAAGAAAATGAAAAAAAAATCGCTGAAATAAATATGTAGTTAACAAATGCTAAACGTTATTGTTTGTCAGAATATTAGTAATTCTAATTGTACTGTTTTTAATTGCTGTTTATTGATAAACATGCCACAATATTACAGTAGGAATGAGCTAGTGGATATGCTCCTAGCCATTGGCAGGGCAGATGAAAACTTTAAAGAAGCTGTTCGCCTTTATATGCGAAGATTTTCAAAACGAAAATATATGGGCCATTCCATTTAAAAGAAATACACTTTCTATGACAACTTTAATATGGGACACCCTGTATAAGATTTTTATGCACAAAGTAAAGTAAAGTATGTGTTGGTTGACATAACTTTTATTAATAAAATTTTTATCAATTCTCAATACTACCAGTAATATATTTGATGACTCAGGCTGTATGCAGGGTGTCCGAGATTTTATTTTACAGGCTGTAACTCCACACCCGGTATATTTACGATTAAATATAAATATAAAAGTTGCTTTATCTCTTAAAGTCAACGAAATGACAGAGTCAGTTTTACATTTGCTAATCGTTTTGAAGGTCGTTTGAAGGTCGTTTGAAGGTCAACTTTTGTTTTTTTTTGTGGAAACCTATATTTTTGAATGCAGCGTTATATTAACCAGAACGATACAAATAGCTTTTGTCTGAATAGTTTTTTAATTACATTTGCAGTTTTTTTAAATAAATACTGAGAAACTTCAGCATTGTGCTTGTTAACAATGCTATTATTGTGGAAGCGATATTCATCACTCCAGAATATGTAGTTGAAAACATTTAAATTTTCTTCTGCTAAAATATCTAAGCGCGCTATAAAGTCAAGCCTTCTTTGAAAATCGTTAGGCGTCAAACCTTGAACTACATGAATTTCAAATGGATATCTGTGTGCTTTTAAAATTCTGTGTACGATCGTTTTGCTAATTTCAATTTCTGCTTCGAGAACACGAAGAGAAACGTGAGGGTTTATCCCCACGTAGGCCAAAACGGTAATAAAGTTTTCTTCATTCCTAACACTTGGTCGATGATTCCTATATGTTGTATATTATTAGGAAAAGATCCGGTTCTCATTTTTGACTCTACCTTACAAAAGTTACAGTAAACACGCCCCATAAAGAAACTGTCATATAAATTTTATTTGTCAAACATAAAGGTCGTTAATTTTCTTAAGCCTTCTATTATTAGACAAGTCCTCTAAATGGGTTTTTCAGTAATTATTTCAATAATGGTAAACGTATAAGGAACATTTTTCAGGCAAAAGCTATTTGTATCCTTCTGGTTAATATAACGCTGCATTCAAAAATATAGGTTTCCATTAAAAAAAAACAAAAGTTGACCTTCAAACGACCTTAAGACAAGAAGAAAATGTAACATTGACTCTGTCGTTTCGTAGACTTTAAGAGGTAAAGCAACTTTTATTTGAAATATTTAATCGTAAATATACCGGGTGTGGAATTACAGCCTGTAAAATAAAATCCGGGACACCCTGTATAGAAAAAGTGAAATCTAAAATAAACTTTTAATTTTCTTAAGACTGTAAAAGTACGTATAAACTTATTTAACCAGGTCAATCCACTAAAATTTGACACTGCATTAAGTAGTAGCTGCGTTAATTTCCTAATATTTATGTTATAGCAAAAAAAGCAATTTATTCTAAATAAGGATAACCATATAACAAAATCTGTGTCTTGGCAAACCATATTTGCACTTTTTCCATTTTTTTAATTTTTCATACCAAAAAACGTACGATTTAAAACATTTTTCAAATCAGATTTTAGTGCCTCTGCAAAATATTACGTTTTGGTTAATTCATGGTATTGCAATTATATTATACCAGCAATATGTCTCATTTTGCACAATACAAAACCTCTTTGGGAATTGCTGCCAGACCAGTAACCTAGATGTTCATAATGCATCACGTTGGTCATATTTATAGCATTGTCGTGACGTGGTACTAACGTCATAAAGCAGACGTCATTTGGATGTGACATTAAAAGTCATTATGACGTTATATATGCGTCATACAGGACGTACAGTTGACGTCGCTACTGACCTATAGGTGGCGACAAATTGACGTCATCTTGCTACCTGGGCTGTGTTGAGGTGCTAGCTGCAGCGCCTTCTTAAGCTGTATTGCTTATCTGATTACCTCTACAATGCTTGCTGTATAAATTGTGTGTATGTAAATGTGTTCAATGGCCTTGTCACAACACTATTTTGTCGTTTATAATGCTGCGCTATTATTAATTTCGTAATTTTCACTTAAGCAAATTGGGCAGCATTTGGAAAAATTTGAAGAAGACAACTTTACAAGCGTGATTACGGCTATTACATGTTTGTACAAATAACGGCTTTTATTATTTCAAAGCATATGTCATGTATGATTTTATCAATTATAAAAGGTTTGCAAGATTCTACTCTGCATTTGAAACATTTTTTTAATGTTGAATTCAAGCCAGTTTAGGTGTCTATTATATTTAGGAAGGGGATACCATTGGAACTCGGAATAGACATCCATTTTATATCATATTTTTCCATCATATATCCTTCCATCGTATATCCTTCTCCAGCCGATTCAACAACGTGTTATTTGAAGTAATCTGTAAATGAAAAAAATTAAATTTTCTCGGTTTCACCACATTCATTTTAATCCTTTATGTTTTCTTGAATCTGCAATGTATCCGATATTACATCACCACATGATTTTTCAAACCAATGTAATGCAAGGTCACGATTCTCACACATCTGCTTTGAGAGGTCAATTCTAATCCTTTTAGCCATGATTAATCCAGCTGCTTTAAGTGTCATTATCACCATCATTTACATTAATCCAAGCACAATGGTTAACCAATAGGATACAAAAGCGTTATTGTATTGCACTAGTGTATTGTATAGTTTTCCAGTGCAAGTTAAGAGCAGAGTATAGTATTAAATTAGTACCACTCAGAGGACGTAATAAACAAATTTTAGTGAAAAAATACGTCTGCTGGGATATAAATATATGGCTCCAGATCATCTGACCACTCATACACTATTGAAACTCTAATGAACACAAACGATATTTCTGGTAAGACACAGTTTATTTTGCACTTGCAGTTGTAAAACTGCGAGTACAACGCTTGTTTAGTGTACACTTAGTTTAGGATTTAGTACATTAAATGATTCCTTACAGCAGACATCATAAGCACTCGTGCATGAAAGAATTCGGGTTACACTTTCGACTAGAAGTTGGGAAGAAATTCTTTGAAGACATACATAACAAACATTATTGCACCGTCTGTATATGTAGTTTTAATTACTAAATTACTTTGTCTTAAATAAAACTTGACATAATAAGAACCTGGTTCAAATAAAACCATAATCACCAATAACCATAATCAGAAAATATCTCATAATATTTATTCGTTCGAAATGAAACAAAATTATTATTAGTATTTTCTTGACATACTTTCAGTATATTAGAATGTAATAATAGCGCCTGCATATGGAGACAAATTTAAATTTGCGTTAGTTCATTAACTATATCTAAATATTTACTTATGCATGACGCCGCTAACATGAAATATTTCGATAGGTCAATATTTAAAATTCAATAACGACCATCATAAGCTCGAAACGTTCAAAGAAAAAGCACAACTTTATTCAAACAACTTTTTGTATTAAAATTATCCCGCTAAATACACAACAAAGAAAATGGTAATGGCCAAGGGGACATTACCAGTGAAGAAGAGTTCATATTTACACAATTAATGCATTAAAGGTATACTCCCTGGTTTGAAAAAAAGCCAGACGTTAAGTTTTTACACTGGCCCGTCATGATGACTCGAGATCGGTCGAGAAATTTGTTTACATATTCCTAAAGGTCTTCTTGAACAAATATCCTAAACAAATAAAGACAACACTCCCTTATTTTGAATAGTGTAGGGGTACCATATTGAAATTGAAGATATCGCTTACGCACCCGCCCGGTACTGAGGGTTGTGCACCATCATGGCTGGACGAATCTGTTTTGTTCGTTAAAAATATCACAGTTAGTAATCAAAGCATGCATTTAAACCAGATATAGGAGGAAACGTAATGAAATATGATGCCGAAATAATGTTCCCACTTTGAAAAAAAGAATGCTCGTAAATTAAGTACACAGTTATATGTAAAGGAAGTAGTTTATATCATACATTAAAAATGAGAAACAGTTAGATTTATAAATAGAAATTATTAGGGTAGGATCGAATACGATTTAAACATGTCTGGGTGTTCTTTATATTACATATTGCATATAACATTTTATATAAGGTCATTCTTTATTTCTTGGAAAAGTTACATAGTTTTGTCATTCTTGAAGTAAAAAAATCAATTTTTAAAACTAATGGAAGACAATTCCCATAAATAAATTAAGTGGAAAGCAGTAACTGATCATTAATTGAAGAAATTACTGCTGGCTTTTCTCAGGAAAAAAGGATATCCTGGCATTAGCAATTCCTATATACGTTTGCTTCGAAGCGACTACTTACTAAATAAATGCTCAGGTTAGAAGTTTATGACATAATTCACGTTCCAATTTCTGTATGCCGATGTATTTTCAAGCTTGTCCATAAACCACTACACCAAGTGGAACTAGGTCTTTTTTATTTCGAATAAAGCATATCTCCTATATCAACATTTTTCGATTGTCAAAGCAATAAAATTTAAATAGGTATTTACGTATACAAATAAATAGAATTATTACCAACCGATTCGCCGCAAAGATATTAATTTCATGCTCGGATTAGTACCCGTTATCGTTACAGGAATACTCTCTTTAAATCGATGAATATCTCAGTTCAATTTATTTTCTATTCAATTATTTCGCATGTACAGTTCCAGTTAATTACGTTTATCGTTTACAATCGGTACCATTTTACCAAGAAATTTATTAACGCAACCGCTAAGAAACTAAAACAAATATACTTGCGTCGTTTTGTGCACGATATGTTTCAATAAACGTCTAACCATTATTACTGTCTCTCGTTTTTTCTAATTATAAAATTGGTGTTTGGATATGCGTGACCTGTTGTATAAACGTAGTTAATATTTACCGAGGAAAATGTGATTAATAGTTCTGTATATTGCAGAGCTGGAAATGTGTGTTCATTATCAGATCATTATAAAACACTGATGAACTGAGGTCATTTATATAAAATGAATTAAGATAAAATACAAATGTAACTTAAACAAAATGAAAGTTATACAACTGGATTCAGTGATATAATTAATGGTACTAAAAAAGGGAATCCATTAATAAATAGGTTAAGACAGAAATTTATCAATAAATTGCTCGTTTTAACGCAAAATAGCATATTTGACAAAAAAGCACATACGTATTAGAATTCGATGATACAGAAAAAATATTCATGATTTTATTTCATTTGGCGCTTACATGTCTCTGTAGATAGCATGAAATCTTATAAACAGTTTCATTTCTCGCCGTTGACACGATCAAGTTATGTAACCGTTGAAAAAAGAGAAACATTATTTTTTGTCAAGAAATCAACTACAAGTAATATAGACGAATAAGATGTGGCCACAAATAGTGATCAATCATACTTTCAGAAAATGAATAACTATGAGGTAAAAAATCGTTCCATAATCAGCGGGTACAAGTTGTTGATTGATTGATAATACTGAATTTTTCTTCATTTCGAACAAATTGAGCTTTAGTTCTATGCAAAATTAAAGTAATGGTGGAGATATCCAAATTATCATGAGAGGTCATTCATTCAGCGGTCGATCAAACAATGGATGCCGATCATATAATAAAATCGTCTTAAAATCTCTGAAATCCAGACTGAACTTTTCATAATTAATTGTGGTTTAAGAAAGTAAATACCGAAATATGCGAAACTGTTTACGGTCTGCGAATTAATCAATGCTTGCACGTTTGGAGCAAGAGAAAAACCTATTCTATTTAAGACAATCATTTTGTCAGTAAATATTCTAGCCAACAAGTAAAAGATAACAAAGAAAATAAAAAACTCAATTGTCTGACAGAAATGGACATATGCTGCATGACATGGAAACTGCAACACCAAGAAGGGGTGCGAATTTTTTGACCAAACTTGGTAGAAACGTATAACTAGTCAAATGCAATAATTGATTAAAATTTCAAAGAGTAAAACAAAAGACTAACACAATTTAACATAATTTTTATTAGTAAGGTGTCGAGCCGTCTCTATTAGTTACACACTCCCTCACTCTTCGCGGCATTGATTCGACTAGGTGGTCTGTAATTCATACCGGAGAGCTATTAGTGTCTGCGGGGGATTGGCTAAATTCATAAGTTTTCGTCCCATAATGTCCCACACATGTTCTATTGGCGGGAGGACGGGGGATTTGGGCGGCCATGGCAAGATATTAACGAAGCGATTTATGAAAATTCTTGCTACGTGGGGAGGGGCATTATCCTGCTGGAAAAGTGGGTCTTCAAGCGTTTGAAGATATGGAAGAATATGGGGTTCTACCACCTCATCAATGTAACGCTGGGCGTTCATGGTAGTTTGGATGAATACCAACGGAGACCTACTCCCATATGCTATAGCACCCCATACCATAACACCCACTGCTCGATGCACATGCCTTTCAACGGAAAACTGAATATC
Organism: Holotrichia oblita; assembly: GCA_023690525.1. Lineage (NCBI taxonomy): Eukaryota > Metazoa > Arthropoda > Insecta > Coleoptera > Scarabaeidae > Holotrichia > Holotrichia oblita. The sequence goes on from CM043015.1 coordinate 73,119,358, forward strand.
ACGACGTTCCCCACATCTTCGTCTGACCCTCATACGGCCATCATGCATCCCTAGACAAAATCGAGATTCATCACTGAACACCATCTTATGCCACTCCACGATCCAATGCATTCGCAATCTACCCCACTCCAAACATTGCTGTTGGTGTTGAGCCGTAAGTGGTAGCACAAGATGTGGACGATAAGATTGTCAGCCTAAACCCCGAATTCGTCGATAAACGGTTCGAAGGGTTACAGGACGACCTTGATTACCTAACCACACGTCAGCAATTGATCTGGTACTGGAGAACCTGTCTCTTGGTGTCATCAGGCGAAGGCGGCGGTCCTGTATCTCATTAGTTCTTCGTTGGCCTCCGGTTCCTCTTTGGCGTCTTTCCTGTCCCTCCCTAGTCCATGATTGATAACAGCGCATAATGGTGGATTGGTTCCGGTTAAGGCGATTTGCAATTTCCCTGTATGAAAAACCATCTTCTCGCAAACCAACAATTCGACCTCTGTCGAATTCGCTTAATTGGCGATAATTTCCACGTTGCCGCACTCTAGGCATAATCTGTTTAAAAATAAAACTCTTTAAACACGTTAAACAAAGGTATAATAAGACAAAACCGTTGAAATTAATTTGAAACAAACAATAAATACACCACACATTAATGTCAGCGAAAACTGAATGAAGTGTTAGGCATCTGATGTGCCATGATAGTACACGATAAAATCTCTAAAACTGAACTAAACATTCTACATACGATAAACAGTCTACTGGCCAATACTCGTTTTCTACATGGTGTCAAAACAATACCAACGACATATTTTTGTCTACTTTCTGTTGATTACTGCAAAGATACAGCACTGCTTCCTTAAATATCTGTGTTTTAGAGCTAGTGGAACATGTGAACTTGGCAAAATACACCTTTCATTTTTTATGACTTCACCTATAGCCCGTACCTTTTTCTTCTCCTCAGCTGTTGCAGTCCTCATCATTTTCTATAATGTGACGTACTGTAGATATTATTATAATTAGGTATTTATAAATATTTATAAAGAAGTATGTTTAAGGCTGTAGGTATATGTACATTATTTGAATTGTTTCTAATTATTGGGTGACTATTACAAGTAGCTCTACAAATAAAAGTCACAACCAATATTAGCTTAGTTTAGTAGCAGCCCAATGTATTGATATGACTCCACTGTTTTTTAAAGCACGGTATGTATACACCTCTTACAACTTCTCCATCAATAACCGTTTAATTATTGTTTTTAATTACATAGCTATACACAAAGGTAATTAATATTCCGTCAAGTAATTTACTCATTGATTGAAATTGACAAATACAAGGGATATTTGTTTCCTACACGGAATAGACTAAATATTTACGTTAAGTGTCGCGCGTGTAGTGGCTGAGTTCGCTTTTAGACAATCCGAGTAAAAGGAATCCAGAACTTTTTCAAACATTTGTGAATGAAAATGTTTGTTTTTGGGTGCGTATATATTTATAACACAATTATGTGATCCTTTGCCAGTTCAAACAAACATTAGGTTGCATGTGTGTTTTGCGTTACGTCTACTACTGCCTACATTATTGTCGTTAGACATATGGCCTGTGATTTAATCTATTTGATTATATGTATTCCTTTGTTCAGTGGTTGCTACGACGTTGATTATCTTTATACTGACTTCGCAATAATGTAAATTTCGCATGTAGCTCATACATGTTATTAGATGGAAATTACTGCATCAAAGGAACACTAGTTCATGTTAAATTGCACTACTGAAAATACGGTAAAACAATATACAGTTAATGAAAATTGAAAGAGACTTGTTAAAATATATCACGAGCATTCTGGTAGATTCATAGTAGTAAAAAAATTAATAAATTATGAATGAATTGAGTAAGTCGAATACAAAACTGTTTATCTACGTTGTTTAAACTAGCAGCAATAAAAAATATAAAAGGGAAAGGTATTAGTATCTCGTAAGATAAATTTTTGAGTGAATTTGTCTCATTCTGTAACTGTTACTGGGTTGAAATCAATATGACAAAAACAAAATCGTATCATGCACGATTGGTTTTACAATTTCAAAAATTTCATATTTATTGTGGGGCAGTAGGTTTAAGAAGAACATGAAATATAACCCAATAAACACAGGATATGTAATAAAAATTATTGTCCCGTGTTATCGACTATTTTACGCTAAAATTTGGCCGTCATGTCGGAGAGGCTTGCTGATCAGCTTTTGATAGAGGAAGCGTGCCCATACTCTGGTATCTATACTTAGTGATGTGTAAAACTGCTATTTTTCATTAGCAGCTACAAACTGCTACTGCTACTTTTCGTTAGCAGTTAAAAAAACTGCTACTTTTTGTAGCAGTTTCGTTTTATAGGTTTTATACTGGTTCTCTGCTACAACGGGATAGAACATAGGATGTCTATAGAGCTGCTACGTCAGAAATATTTACATCGGAAAACTGCTACAAAAAGTAGCAGTTTTTTTTAATATTCGTTAGCTGCTACAAAATAGCAGTTTGCTTCGTAGCAACCCATCACTATCTATAGTTCAGTATCTATCTACGCTGCATGTAGTGTGTTACCATAATACTTTTGTTTTCTTTGCAGGTTTAAATAGTGAGAAATTTGCTTTCCTCTAGCGCGAATTGGATTTCTTATTTTTAGTCTCTCACTTGTACTACCGACGCGACGGCTTGGTTATTTACCTTTTACCCTTACATATGCAATCAACGTTTAGCAGCGAGTTAGTTAGCTGTTCGAAACTCTGTAGCTAATATAAACTGACTAAACAGTGGAAGGTCAAGAAGGTGAAAAATTTAATCATTTAAAGAAACCAAACGTTTCGGTATATAAAACAATATGCGGAATGCTATAAATTATTATTATTATTATTTCATTCTAAAAGCTTTTTCCGTACAAAACGATGCATTGTGTAATTGCGAAAAGTTAAAACAGGATAGACAATTTAAAAAGCAACCAAATGCATCAACATGCAAACGATTTCGAGATTAATGCAATTTCTTAAACAAAATATATTTAATTAAATTATTATAAATGTTTGTTAAATTTCAATTTATACATTTTTTATAAATTTGCTATATGGTTATTTTTTGGTGTGACCAAGACGCATTTTTTGTGTGTTGAGTCACCCAAGACCAAGACGCATTTTTTGTGTGACTCAACACACAAAAAATGCGTCTTCTATCTTACCACTTCTGGATGGCTATTCAATATATAAGTCGGTGCAATTATCTCATTTATCTGTGCAAACACTGTGATTTCGCTGTTGCACTGGGAATTTTGATCTAATGAAATATTTCTGTCTTCGACAGTTAATGCTAGTAATATGTTTAAATTGCCGTTACTGAATAACAACTTTATTTGACCAGTTGAGACCAGCGATGTAAAAAATAGCTTTATGTGGTTGATTGGATGTTCACTGTTATCGCTCTATGTATTGCGAAGATTTGACAATTTCGGTCTAGCGTGAAAAACAGGGCAAATGTCGAAAACAATAATTAGTGTTCTATAAGTATTGTAAATCGTGTGTGACAAAATCCTTATGACTGATTCTGTGATTTTGAACTTGGTGAGACAAGCAAATTTAAATTAACTTAACTGTATTAATTTATCCTATCCTAATGATCATAATGATGGTGTCAGCGAAGGGTAATATTCCATTAATTTCCGTTCAAGAAAACTTAAATGTTAGGAGTATATTGTAATAATATAAAATTAGAATTTTTTTATGTGTTATTGGTTAAGTAGCTAACGTTTTTTGTTTACACATAACACTGAGGGTCCGAAACGTTACAACTTTTATTTAAACCAACACCATCAGAACAAAACTGTAATACGCAAATTACAGTAATATACTAATACTTACAGTATAATAATGTAATTAGTAATTATATCGCAAATATTAAAACTATCAGTGTCAGAACTGCTTCAGTTCCAAAGCAAAAGATGCATTTATTTATTAATTTATTTTAGTTTAAGAATATTTTAATTAGAATAATAAATTGCAACACTATTACCAATAAACGAAATATTATGTTTTACAACTATAACATAATATTTCGTTTATTGGTTGTTGTTTCTTTCGGATCGGTAACCTGGGACTAATAGAAGATTAGAATTTTGTCTGTGGTGTTTTCGCACATTTTTACCTATGTATTAAGTCACTAGATGTATGTATATGAAATTTCTTGAGGTAGACAATTAATTGTACTGCAGTATACGCAAAAACAAATTAAGAAGAGGAAAAACTGCATAGCTAACTAATGACGATAGCTAAAAGTTACAGACATGTTATAACAACACAGCGAGTATTTCCTGAAATAACGAAAATTGCTTAGGTTGTATTACATCCAAAAAAACATTTTAATTGAATTCTACTTTGAGCTGTTAGCATTAAACTGGAAGAAATTATCTAACATAAATACTGGACTGTTTAAATTTTTAATTTGCGCAGATGGACTTTTTCATCTTATTCAATTTTAATTGAATTTATTTTTGTCCTCCGCCCTTTAAATTTTTAAACGCGAAAACCTCGGGCGTACTAAAACAAACAGTAATAAATTGTCCGGAGTAGAACAACGGCAATGAAGAAAGAAAACGAGAAGAGCAATACGCGCACACAGCGCACGAATTGCTGTGTCATTACGACTTTAATTCGGCAAGGGGACCATTTGTAAAGACTAAAACGAACTGATTTCCTTGAGCACCCCAGTTAGATAAATCGTAAAAATGTCTCTCATGGTCGCTGATGGCCATTACCCTTCGGAAGTCTTGAATTAAATAATCTCGATGGCGTTTAATCTGGAACGCCGAAGACGATTCTTAAGTTTGTTATAAACTCTTTATCGATGCAAATGTGTCGTTACCGATGCAAAAGATCAGATAAGGATGAAGAGCACGGAACGGCCGTGGTCTCGGTTGAGAGAAGAAGAAACGAACGAAGTCGCAGTCATAAATGTTAATCAGATTTGTGGTCGCGATAGGAATTATCAAATTAGGATTAATCAATTGATCGCACGCCCTACAATCTCTTCTTCGTACAGTCCTCTACAAAGAGGAAGCGATTCAATTTTATTCGAACCGTATCATCGAAACGAGCCTTTTTACATTCTCATTTCCATCTGGTGGGTCCTTCATTCGTCTAATTAAATTTACTGTATCCAATCTAATTTTTATGTGGCATTTGATGTTGAATTGTGTATGTGTGTCTATGAATAAAAGAGCTATAAGGACTATTTGAATAAAAAATCGATTCCACTGCATATCGCTATATTCAAAGCACGTTTGTATTTCTCTTTAACTTATGAAATAAAATTGAATATTAAAGGTTTCTTTCAGATTTTTTTTTTTATTAATACACATAGCTATCTCTCTAAACGTATAACCGTATATAATACAATTCCTCTGCATTATTTATGCCTTTCTTCTTAATTCATGAATTTTTATCTTATAAATTTACATAAAAATTGAAATTTAAATAGGGGAAAAAGTATTCGGTGTTATCTGAGAAATTTATAATGCGGCAATATCAAGCAACTTTATTCTTTGCAACTGTTTAATTTAATAATTTAAATTAATGACAATATACTTATTAACGATTGCCCAAATTGCATTAATTTGGCTTCTCCAGATTATTATCCATATTTCTGGTTGTTGTTTTTCGTTAGTTCATTCAGGTGTTAAACATCGATACAACTTGCAGACGAAATTAATAATTAGAGAATTCTAAATTTGTTTCGCGCTTTATTGTATCAGTCCAAGTCTACTTAATTGCGTTGTAATGTGTATCAATTTAATCTTTGATTTAATGAACTCAGAATGTTTGATAATGAAGAATAAATTCATTGCTTTTATATTTAATAATTTAAAATGGATTAATCAATTTATAGATAAATTAATGGATAGCACAACGTGTTCATTTGAAAAATTGTGGTAGATTCCGTTCAAAATGTTTGATTGCAATGTGGAAAATTGCTTGATTGTTGTCAATTACTACGCAATTATTTGCAATTCTCTGCTGTACACAAATTTAATACAGGTTATCGTTTAGAAAAGCTCACAAGAAGTCGCAAAAAAATACAATGTTACTTTGAATAGATATGCATAATATTGTCAGGACATCAACTGTTTTCAATGTAACGGTTCTTCGGTAAATGAATGTGTAATTTCAATGTTCTAAATCTTTAGGTAACTTGATTAATAAAACCATGCTTCATTAGTAAAAATCACTCTCTGCCAAAACTCTTCATTATTGTGATGTGTGTTTATAAATCAATTACAAAATTGCAATCTACGTGACGCGTCGAATAAACAATTCTTTTACAATTGTGACACATTATGAATAAAGTTACAAATCGTTTTTCAATAATTTGTGAGTGCCAAGGAAAGATTAATTTATTAGTTTAAGTGTCGAATATATGTTTCTGATTCATTTTTCATTATCTCTTTCCAACATGACAGACAATTTGTGCTACTTTCTTAAATGCCCGGCTACACGATTTTTTAGAAAATCTACCAGCTTCACAGAAAGTTTTAGAATTTTATTTCAAAAATTAAATTTTATTTTACATTGCATGTGATATATTGCAGAATCTGGTAACTCAATCTAGTCTAAACTGAAGTCTAAACCCATACACCATCAACTTTATTATCACTTTGAAAATAATTCTAGACTAAAGAAATCTTATGTATGTGAAAGCCATTTTAAAACTACAAAGGAATTAGTAACCCAAAAAGTTTTATATATACTGACGACTGTGATTAACACTAGTCACATTACTTAACACTTAATTATTAATAATGTAGGCTAATGGGACTAAAACTAGGATTAGTGAACCTGAAAAAGCACTATTACACCCACAAAATACCAACAAAATTGCAATCTACATAGTTGTAAATTCAAAATAAACGACACTTTAAATTTGAAAAACTTAAAGATAGCGGTAAGTCTAGTAAGATTTCTTGCATAAGTCAAGATCTTTGTAGGCCACATCTGGTATATGCTTTTTCATAGTATGGGGAATAGATATTCAATAAATGTAAAGTTTTGGTTCACGTTTATCAGAATATCATAAATAATATATCAAGACCTTTATGGTCCTTTATAATAATTTCCTGACGCATGCTTTGAAGAAGCAAACAAATTTTGCCAAAGCTGAGTAGTCTAAAGGGCAATTTTGTAATGCTTAGAAAAGCCTTCGCATATTAGATCTTTTTACGGAAGAATGGACGAAAGATTGGTCTAAGGATAAATCAAAAAGATGTAAGTAGATATTAAATTGTTTTAATCAAAATAAGGTTTTCTTTTACTACCACGGGCGCGATGTTTAAAAAAGAGTTCAAAACATTTTTTAGTGAAAATTGCAGTAATATGAGCTAATTTAATTTTAGTGTTTCAGTCGATGTTGAGTTAAAATCTAATGGCGCTTCAAAACTGAAGAACTTCTTGTTGATGGTATACAAAAACGAACCTGCGTTAGCTAGTGTGGTTTCTACTGTGCTTATGTGGCTGATGATGAAAAACGATCTACTTCATTAGAAATTTATTTTTATAATGAATCAAAAAGTATGCTGAAGTACATACAAAATTCATTTAGTACCAAACAGAGCTTACCGATTTTTTCAAAATATACCACACCAAGTGCATATGTATATATTAATCCAAAAATGTTCGTATTTACAAAATTAATATTTTTATATTCCTCTTCAAGAAGAAAATAACACTATTAGTACGTATGATACAAGACTTCGCAATTTTAGAACTCATATCTGCAACAGGTTACTGCTTTTCATATCTATATGTTGATGTCGTTACGGCTCTTTTCAACTAAGCAACTTAACAGCCTCACCCATATGCTTTCAAATTTTATATCATGTGCAAACTGCGCGATTAAAATTACGACTTCACGTAAAAGGCACGTTAACCGAAAATAATACAGGTCCCATATAACGACACACTTTATTAAAACCACATGTGAGAGAGTAGACACAATAACGTGATACAATAACAAAACAACAAAACATACCCTCATTCTACATGTAAATACGAGTCCACGTTCATATACGAAGGCACAGGTCATCATTTCGAACGCCTTTAGACAGTGCTATCGTTCACGATAACCCCTTAAGTAGACGTCTTAAATACTTACACAGATAAGATATTTTATATACCCCTTAACTCTATATACTTTTAAAACTATAAATACACCGCCATCACACCAATCCACACAGCTTACTCGTTTAGAGCGGTTGTGATTCTCGAAACGGATATAATATATATATAAAAGTTTTTTCTCGGTCTCCGGTTTCAATGGGTTGCCTCGGCTGTCAAACTTAACATATGATTTATTAGAAAAGCATAACTGTCAAGTGTTCACGCATTAGGTGCTTAAATTATGAAGATTATTCCGCAACGAAATCCTGTTTTATTATCGTCTTATCTTAATAATTTTGGCCTAAATAGATTGTAGATGGATAAAGTGATATTAACAAAAATTTATTGCCAATTAAATTGTAGTATTTAAAAATGTGTTCGTAAGCATCTTAGCAGTCTGGTAGCTAATGTAATGCAATGAAATATTGTGAGGGGATTATTCTGTATGCATAGAAGCAATCCCATAAATACTATGCTTGTTTTATAGCACTTCTTAATTGTGATTTAACGAATACCTGGAACAGGCAACCAACAACACAAGAATGGTGCTCGTATGATTTTAATTCGATGGCAAGTTATGTTGTGTCTTTTAGATATAAATAATAAATATCAAACAATGAGTTAAGTAGGGTTAGTAACATACTTGTACCAATAAATATACTGAACATTGTCGTTAACTTTGCCTCTTGTTCTTGTAAAAGGTCTTCTGCCAGTGAAGAATCATTACCCATACAAATTGTACGGCAGCGTTTGCTGGATAGAGGAGTGCGAGAGTGTTGTGCGTTACAATGAATTCCATTATGTCCTTTATACAAGAACAAGTGGCGCAGTTAATGGTGATGTAACGTGTTTTGGCTGCGTTTTTTTTCCGAGGAATTACGATTTATACCTACTGGGTGCAGGAAGAACCTGCACGTCTAGTGCATGTAGAACAGACAATGACGGGCCGCCATTATATAGACGGTAGTGCATAAGTAAAACTGGATTAAATGCACGGCAACATGCGACAACGTATGTCTCGAATGGTAAGGGCCTTTGTTGAACAGCACTAACCAACTCATTTTCGAGACCTCAGACGGTTTGATCGTACCTAGGATATTATGGTTGGAGATTTTGACATTATCCAGTCCATATGCCATACAGCACCTGATGAACTCTAGATCTCGTCATGTTGTTGAGGTACGGGCCAATCGAGGGAGGTCCTCGCGCTATTAATGGATCTTCACCTCGTAATGTTGCATCACTCTCCTAAAGACTATAAACTATACTAGTTTTAGTACTACTACAATAGTAGAATTAAATACTTGATAGTTTTAGAACTCAGTTAATGGATAAACAGTGAAACGTAAATATCCATACGTTGAATTTCTCTTTTTCCTGCGTCTTCACAAGAAGATCCCACTTTCTCATGTGGAAGACATTGTGTACTTCGGCTGACATCAGATGCCAATTATACAATAGCACATAGAATTTTTAAAATGTCCTTCATAAATTTTGGAAAGCGTAATGTTTATTTTGTGGATTATTGAAGAACTTAATCTTTCGACAATCTATTACTCAGGGTGTAGCAATTATATTATATAGAATTATAAAAATTGTAGCAAATGACCCATGAAACAATAACTTTTAATGTCATCAATAAAACAACAAGTGCTCAAATGCACAAAGAAGCAATATGGAAATTGCCTTTTTGACTACAACATTGCAGACCAATATGACGATAACAACGAAGCTCCAAATAATTTTAGTAATTAAAATATTGCAAACATAAATTTGACCTTGACGATATAACATATTTTTCAGGCGAGACAGGCAGATTAGATTTGTACTAATAGATCTTCATTCTATGAAATCTTGTTGTTCTTAGAATGAGATAGATTCATTAATCTGGAAAATTGGTATATGTAGTGTACACGTATTAGAACTTGTAGTTGGTAGCAGATAAATTATCGTAAAACATTTATATGTCCACCTTGTTGCACTGGAAGCTTGTTACAGTACAATGGGCGTCACATAAAAGTATACATTTTAATTTTATCAGTATAAGTTAGTTGGAAAAATGTAACACAACTATTTTATGAATTACCATTGTAATTGTTCAAGTGAATTGTATTCCTGTATTGTAGATCAAACTTTATGAACGGCAGTGTACCTAACGTAGGTTATACGGTTTATACTCTCCCTAAACACTAGCTGTCAATCTATCAGTATTATCTTATAAAATTATTTCCTCCTCGCACACCAAAGAAAAGCGAACAACGAATTAACGCGCTCTCGATCGATAAATCAGATACCTAGCAATCTTAAACAAACACGGAAATAACATGAAAGAGTTGTTGATGAAATCAGGCGCCAGCTGACAAAATCAACTTCTTAAGACCTAATAGTATTTACAACGCGTTGAGCTGATGCTGTTTTGTTGTTTTTAGTTCTTTCTGCCGTTTTTATTTTTCCATTTTTTTATTCTCAGTGGTTCTTTTTTTTTGGAATACCTGAGTGAGCGGGCGTAGTCGATATTTCGGTAGACGTGTTATCGAGCTGTACACTTAATTAAGCTCGAATAACGTCAAAAAGTCGTAAAATATTTTACTGCTTCGTGTTGTGTAGGTAAGACGTATCGACGAAGAAGAAGTAAACCCGACTAATTAAACGATAAAACCCGACCCTTTAATTAGTCTCTTTACACTTTTAAAATTCCAGATAAATTTAGTATTTGTATGGAGGCATTAAAAGATAATGGGACAACTCTATGGAGTAATTGCAAATAAATGTTATACAATGATAATTGATATGTAAATGTTTGTCGTGCAGTCGTAGGTTTATATCAGAATACAATCACTGTATGTGAAGAAAGAATGTGTCGATTTAAATACCAATTGTAAAATGTCCAAATCCTTGAGCAATAGGACACATTGTTAAAATTAATTGTAAACTAACAGCATAAGTAAACTAATTCGCTGTAACTGTATTCTCTGAATCACTACTATTAATTGTATGGCATTAGTAACATCTACAGAATGAATCGGTCAAGGGCGGTACGACACAAGTCACATCCAGTAAATTGCATTTGGGAAGAACAGCATATCGTATCCGTCTCAATTACCGAAACAATATAATTAGCGGTAACTGGCGAGGAGGAGGGAACTGCCGAACGTCCAGACTCTCGTAGTACATCTAAACCTGTCCTTTGCAGTCGCGAGTTCTCATGCGAAAGATTGATATGTCTGTGCACGTTTCAAGAGCACTAGCGATACGGATTCAATCTGTTCCGGTCTAATGACAAATTTTGCGATTAACCGAACATATGTTTTTTTTGTGTACTTTTATTTATATATTTGGTTGACGTTTACTACTATTACAATTTGTCTGTTATCGTTAGTCAACATCAAAGATTGTTTTACATTGTGTATCATTTTTAAACAGCAATTGGTACCGATCTTATACAGCAGATGTCATGTAGGTCAAATACAAGACATAAATTATATTCAAAGTAGCAAAATAAAAGTAATAACTCTAAGTAAAATTATCACTACCAAAATAATATTTTATTGGCAGTAATAGTCAGGCTTAACATCTGAATAGGCTATTACACAGTAAAGAAAAGATGTAGAAATCAACAGAGATAAGTATTTATGCATGAATACCACAAAATAGAGCAAGTTGTCTTTACAGATCAATTAACTGGTAGACATGTGTTTTGACTTAATACAGCCTCATCAGTGCACGATATGATTAGTTTTGCAATACCAGGTAGATCTCAATCCTTCAAGGTATATGAAATTTTGTTAATATCAGTTGTGAGAGTAGCTCTGACTGCATCAATTGAAAAGTAGTCAGTACGTTTATCTCTACAAAAAAAAAAACAGAAATCCAATTACAAAAGATTTTACAAGCAGAAAACTAAAACAATATACCGCTCTTTTATATTGTATGGATTCAAGCAATTGTAGTATTACATTTATAACTACTCTATACGATTGTGTAAAGCAGTACCAGATAGGGTAGAGCATCAATTATTCGACCAAGTGTAGCATATTCTCTTTTTAATACTGTTAGAATGAATGAGTTTCTAGTCCTGCGCGGATCTCCTTACCATACTCGCTTATCTCCAATTTGTATGACAAGAGCTATTGCACTAATGCAACATGTCTGCAAATGCATCACGACTTTAGACTTAACTGGAAGTAGGATATTAACAAAAAGGGAAAACAGGTGTGAAATTTTCCAATTTCTGTTAGCGAATCGAATGTAATTGGAATAACATACAGTACACTTTTTATAAGAACAATTTTAAACAAACAAAGTTAGAAAGAGAAGGGCGTGGTTGCGAACATGGTTGGTTAAGGGTTTATTTCTTAGTGATTGTCTTCATTGAGAAGGGAACCTGAAAAGTAAGTTGAGGGATTTCCTACAAGGGACTTTAAAAACTGCCTGACTATAAAACTGCCTCGAAGTTTTTAGAATTAATGACGTGATACTTGTGATAGTTCAAACTGATGGAATTTTTATACAAGGTGGAGCATCACATGTGCGTTGCTTTATACAAGGTGTACCAATTATCTGAGCTCGGTCTAGTATATCTTACCTATTAGTTAAATTAAAATTTTTTTTAAGTAAAAGTTGTTCAGGATCAACTACTCTATATCGCAAAATTATTTTAGTGTATAAGGGTGTTTAGTTTTGACTGAGCGTTATAACATTTTCTTCTTTTAAATAGAACACCCTATATATTATTACATTTTCAGATTTCTCGTTATAAATTAAGATAGCTTTTTATGACAAACTTAGTTCTAAAAATTAACTGTTTCCGAGATATTTCAATTTTAAGAGAAAAAATATCATTTTCATAGTTGTCTTTGAAAATTAATTCCGTCTGTACTAATATTTGGTTTGAAATGATTCTTCGGCAAAATTATGACATTACTTTAAGTTAAAAAATCCATGCCCAATATCTTCACACACTTTAACAACGGTAAAACTCGTTTTTTTCAAATGGAGCAATTATTTTTATGCCATTTGATAGTGCTTCAACTTTCTTTCAATAGCTTATAATATTCCCTATAGCTAAACTTAATACTTTTTGAGATATAGGTAATTTACTATATAATACAAAACATTTATTGATAACGGTAAGATGAAGTCAACACTGCTGTGGCAACTCTAGTAGTAGGTAGATATAAAACGATTTCTACTTTAATAAAACCAGAAATAGAAAAATAAAGTTTTGTTAACTACAAACAACATTTTTACCAAAAATAAGAAAGTGATGTAAACACAAATGTCTGTTATAAACCTAAATATAAACAAGTGTTATAAAATGTCTTCGACATGATCACCTTCATTGTTTATACACAGCTCTAAACCGCTGCCGAAATGACAATTTAACACATAAAAGTGTGTCCTGATGTACTGTCAAAAAATGGTAATAATTCTTTTTTGCATATCAGCAATAGTGGTCGGTATTTGTTGATAGACAATATTTTTTATATGTCCCCACAGAAGGAAGTATAAAGGAGTAAGATCGGGAGATCTAGTTGGCCAAGCAATAAGTCCACCCCTTCCAATCCATTTATTGCCGTATATTTGTATTAATAATTGTCGTACCGACACATGATTATGGCAGGGAGCTCGTCATGTTGGAACCACATATTTCTTCTAGTAAGAAGTGATTCATCTGCTAGCAAATTGCCAAGTTTGTTGAGCAAACAATGTCTGTATCTTTCACCTCGTAAAGGTCCGTCGAAGAAATGTGGACCAGCGACAGTATTGCCAATGATGCCACTCCACACGTTAAGTAACCGTCTATTTTGGGGACGAGTTTCATAAATTATGTGTGGATTCATATCTGCATAATGATGGTAGTTGTGTCTGTTTACATAATCATTATTGTGGAAATTAGCCTCATCTGTCCATAGCACATTATTCAAAAATTCCCAGTCTTCGTTCATTTTTTCTATTACCGTTCTGCAAAATTGTGTTCGCCTATTATGATCTAAGAGTAACAGCTCCTGATGCAGTTGCATTTTGTACGGATGATATTTATTCTTTTTCAATGTCCTTCTTAGAGAAGTTACACTAATATCTAAATATATGCACATTGTTCGTAGGCTGATATGGTGTTCTACTACATATTGTCTGTAAAGCCTGTACTTCATTTTCATCCGTAATAACAGTTTTTTTGCGTACATGTGGTTTGTACTTCACTGAGCCGCAGTTTACGAATCTGGTTGTCAATCGTTCAAAAGCTGCCTTTTTAGGATACCTGTGGTTTGGATATTATTTGGATATTTTCGGCTACTCTCGCCAAGAATAAAAGCCATATCTATCAACACTTCTTTTGAATAATTCATATATCAAATTAAAAAATTTATAAAAACATATAACAATTAATAAATAAGCAACAAACAATGACCAACAAACAGCACGAGAAACACTAAAACATTAATTCAATACAATAATACTGCGGAAAAATGTTACGCGAAAGCCGAACTGCAGAATTTGACAGTTCCTTAATAGATTGTCGTAAGCATAGATTACTAGTCTAGGTATACGTATTTTTATTAATAATAAATATTTCTTCTGGTCTTATACAATTTTTTATAGAAACTATTGTTTTTTAATTGCACACATCTTTTATTTTTGTTTTTATTAAAGTAGAAATCGTTTTATATCTACCTATTACTAGAGTTACCACAGCACTGTTGACTTCATCTTACCATTTTCAATAAATGTTCGTGTATTTTATAGTCAATTATCTATATCTCAAAAAGTATTAACTTTAGCTATACGGAATATTATAAGCGATTGAAAAAGAACTTGAAGCACTATCAAACGGCATAAAAATATACAGGCTGTTCCATTTGAAAAAAAACTAGTTTCACCGTGTTGTTCACCGTGAAGAATCGTTGCAAACCAAATATTAGTACAGACAGAATTAATTTTCAAAGACAACTATGAAAATGATCTTTTTTCTCTTAAAATTGAAATATCTGGAAAACGGTTAATTTTTAATAGTAGGTTAGCTAAACGTGGAAGGTGGACGTAGTATTAATGGGGTTAGCAGCTAAACTAACTGCTAATCCCATTAATACTACGTCCACCTTCTACGTTTAGCTAACGTTGTGACAGCCGTTACTTCCCCTATAGATAGTAGGTTAGTCAGAGAAAACTATCTTAATTAATAATGTAATAATATATAGGGTGTTCTATTTAAAAAAAGAAAATGTTATAACGCCCAGCCAAAACTAAACACCCTGTATACACTAAAATAATTTTACGATATAGGGTAGTTGATCCCGAACAACTTTCATTTTAATTTTTTTTTATTAAACTAATAGGTAAGATATAATAGACCGAGCTCAGATAATTGGCATACCCTGTATAAGTCACAAACTAATATATTTTTAAAATTATTATTATTAACTGATGTTTAAGTTCATTAGAACTCTATTTTAAAATCACGCGGGGGCGTGGCCTGTGCAGCGACTCAAATACGAAGTTTCATTGTTATTAGACAGTTCGTCTTTGAGCTATCGTCAACCAAGTAACATAATCAGGAGTGAAAAGTGAAATATGGGAAAAATCGAATATCGTGCCATTATAAAGTTCCTTACCAGGCAAGGAAAATCAGTCGCGACCATAATGAATGAGATGTCATTGGTTTACGGCGACTCTTGTCCAGAAAAAAACCATGGTGTACAAGTGGCATAGTTTATTTAAACGAGGAAGGGAATCCCTTGAAGACGACCCGAGCTGGGAAACTCATGGCAACGATATTTTGGGTCTCGGAAGGAATATTGTTGAGTGATTATAAAGATAAAGGTGTTTCTATAACCGGAGAATATTACGCTTCAATATTAGAGCGACTAAAAGAAGCCATTAAAGAGAAAAGACGGGGAAAATTGACGAAAGGTGTGCTGCTTTTGCACGACAACGCGCCCGTCCACAAGAGCCGCGTTGCGTTAGCTGCCCTGCATAAGGTGGGCTTCGAAATTGTGAATCACCCACCCAGCCCTGACCTGGCCCCGAATGATTATTACCTGTTTCCGAAAATGAAAAAAGAGCTGCGGGGTAAAAAATTTACTGGCACTACTTTTTTAATTTTTTATTTCCACCCCTTATCCCCCATTCCGCGAATATAAAAACGCTCCCTCGTAACTTTTGTAAAATGTTTGCAGCAAATTTGTGAAGAATCAGATCGGTACAAGTTCATTAACGACAATGGGGAAAATGACTAGTGACTACTAGTTCGTAGATCTATGGCTGTGGGTTTTGGTAGATGAGCCCATATGCGGAAGGTGTAAGTATCAATTTGATCTTGTTATTCTTTCTATATGTGTCCATTATCCATATTCATGGCGCTTCTAACGGTGATAAAGGGAAGAGTTTTATCCAGATCTATGTTCGGTAGGCGGTTAATTAGTGGATTATCAGCACTCTTGGTTCAACTGTGTCGCAAAATGTTTCAGTTCCTGACATGCTACAGAACTCCAGTTATCAGTTGCAGAGTTTTGAGGTACTTAAAATGAGTTTCTGCTGCCAAGAAAGCCGTTCCTTTCATAGCATGACATATTTTACTAAATCAGTTTTTGTATCGGAAATCACTTTGAGAAATAATGCAATAATAACTTTTCTCTCGCTTTTAGGTTTTTTTTTTTAGTTTAACTTGGTTACAGGTTTAATGAAGTATTTTTAATCTCTAATTATTATGTTATAAAAAGGAATTTAATAAGTAGTAGCAAAATCGCATAAACTGCACTTTACAGGAGAATGGAAATGATTAATACTGAATTCTCTGATACGGACCACCAACCTCGTGCTCTTTTTGTTTTCTATTAAATAAATTGTTTCATATTAGCTAGCATCAGAATTTTGCAATTCTTTTGTTCGGGTATTTGAAAACCAAAAGCTTACAAGTCAACGGAACGCATTCTACCGACGCATACAGACGAGAAAAAGGAGGCAACAAAAATCGATGTTAAACTCACCCTAGTAAGATTCCTCGAAGATTTCTATCAAAAATTGATGTGTGCTTCGAGCCAACACGTTCTCCGAATTGTACTAAGTTCGACCAACAAACTCTTCCGCACGTCTACGTTGAGTCACCCATCGCGACAGCGTAACTGGTCCTCTACCTTAAGGAGGGAAATAATCCCTATCTTAGGGAATGCCGACACTCTGGTCTAATCACACGGATCCATCAATACAACGAGAACACCGTCGAACTCTCTCGTAAACTTCGTCGTAAAAAAGCCACGGACAACGTTATTCGTATTAATTGCTTACCTTGGGGTTGTCGCATTTTGTGGGCGTGTGCATTCTTATATCACCTTGATTTTACGGTGATTGATAAAACTTAATTATCACTTTATTTTACGTTCGTTTTATTCCTTTAAGCGGAATTTAATTATTAATTCAATCACTTTAGGCGGCGGTAGTAGTCAAGTTACAGCTGACGAAATCACTATCCTAAGATGTAAACCGATTTGATTTGGTTAATTTCAAAGCCAATAAACTCAAGTAGAGCTATGTTTTTGTAAGTATCGACAACTTAATAAACGACAATTCGCAGCTGTTTGAAGGTTTCTTTCTACGATTCATCTTTTCTGTCATATTGCTAATTATTCTTATTTTCTTAAATAATAATGTGATGTAATTTATGTTATCTTTGGACTTCCGCTTCTTTTTGAAAGCACACACCAGGACTGTAAAATAGGAAAACATACGTCACCCTTGTAATGCAATTATCCAAATAGTTCGCTCTTCTGTATGTCGAAGATACTGGAAGTAGTCGTTGTGTCACGATTCCAAAAAAGAGAGGAAGATCAGTATTACTCCATTAAACCAAATCGGATTAATACAATTATTGCCTACTAAATCCTTGACACCACTAGGGACAATTTTGATCGCAATGAGTCTAACGCAATTATTTTATTGCTTCAAATTGAATGAGTCTGGATCAATCACCTTATCAGAATTTGACTGACAAGATTGCTATCTTCAGGATGCGCCAGTGTCTATCGGTTAAGAATACTATTGATGATTCGTATGTCTCATAATAATTCCGACTAAGCGCAGATTTCTTGACAACTTATCGATATATCCTATAATTTTCAGTGAATGTGTTTTGGAAGGTTACATTCTGAACCAGTTGAAAATGATTGAAGTCATATTTATGTGCTGATTGACTCGTTTATCCAGTTTTTATGGGTTGTTTTTTTTTCAGAGGTTTTTTAAAAATGAAGGTTGGAGCTTGTATGTGGTTATTAAATTAGGGTACCTATAAATGGTGAGTATAACTACTGAATTTCCGTGTGAGATCAGATGATGCTGTCTTATTGTGTTTTAGATCAAATTGTTCCATTATTTTGCGTGGGTTGGAATAGACGTATACGAAAGAGGTTTTTTCGAGCAGGAATATTTAATTCGGATCGGAATTTTCTATTGACTGAGTTAACAGTTTTAATTACAACCTTTATCTCTGTGTTGACAGGCTCCAAAGATAGAGATATAAGAATAACTGTTTCCAGATGTCCATAAGCGAGGAACATTCCTGATATCAGCACTAACATTCAGTTCAGTAAGATCTTTTGAAATTTACATATTCAAGACATTTGTATTCATTTGCACTTTGCAATTTGTTGGTATATTCGAATTATAATTTTAATTATTATTATATATATTTAAAAACCTGTTTTTTTGTAACAATATTATCATTATATATTTTTTTTACATTCTGTTTCAAAATATATGATATACATACTGCTACAACCCAAGTGATATGATATTATACTAACGGATGGCAGAAGAATATGTAACAAATGCGCAACAGCTGGCGTATTAAATAACAGAACGAAAAATAGTTTGTTAGAAGGAGAATAGTACATCGCAACTAGATCAAAGATCAATGTAGAAATTACTCAAAATGTTTATTTCACTCTTCAACACGCATAATTTTCTGAACATTCGATTCTGCTCTGTATTGGAAAGATTGTATAAACGCTTGATGTACTAGATTAAATTCGTCAGCTTATAACTAAGAAAATTAAGTAAATTGGCTGAGCACTTAATTTATACATGTAGTACAATTTATTTTTGGTTAATCGAACAACTTTGATGGAAATTCCCGAGGGATATTGATTTTCGATTCGATATTGAATTATTATGGTAAAATCTATCTATCTGTTTATCCAGTGTAATTAACTACATCATTTTATGCGGAGCTTCTTTTTTATACTGATTACATTTTTTAATCATTGTTACGAGGGACGAGCTACAATTATTGAGAATAGGAAGATTAATACAAACTTTTAGAATTTTTATTTTAAATATGTTCAAAGTAATCGTCATTTACAATAATGCACTTAACCAGTCTTTCCTTCCATAGTTTAAAAGCATTCAACCAGCTGTCTTTAAGGATACTATCAAAAAACACTTAACGGCGATGTCAATCTCTTCTGCTGACTGGCACCTTCTCCCTCTCAGATCTTTTTTGAACTCAGAAAATAGCCAGAAGTCACACATCGTCAAATCCGGTGAGTAAGGAGGATGTTCTATAATTTTGATTTTATTTTCCGTTAAATACTGAACAATTGTCCTTGCTGTATGGGACGCCGCGTTATCATGATTCCTTTTCTTGGCACCTTACTGAACACAGTAAGCAAACACTTTTTAACGTACCGTTTAGCGGTAATTGTCTTCTGATCTTCTAATTTAATTGCGGCCACCAAACCCGTACTTCTAAACAATATTGCGTACATAACTTCTTTCATTGCTCGTTCTTTTTTTCATCATCGTAGGGGTTTCCTCATCTTCATGTATCCAGATTCGGCTTGCTTGACCGGTGGGAACATCAAAAAACGGTATGTACGTTTCATCGCCAGTTTAAAATTTTAGAAATAATTTGATGGCCTCCAGCATTCAACATATCTAAAGTTTGTTGGCAAATTCTAGCACGTTCTGCTTTTGTAAATCTGTCAGACGATGAGATAGAAATCGAGTTACAACCTGTGTCAAATGCAAATGTTCATGAAATATTGATCTTACTTGCGAGGATTCAATCGCCAGATTGGACTCTATCATTGCATAGGTAATGCGGTTGTCCTCTTCCACCATTTTCTTCACCGCAGCAATGTTTCGGGGTTAATAGTAGTTAAAGGAGGGCCAGCTCCTTTTCTGTGTACCTCCAACTTGCAACCTTGTTCAAAATCTTTATACTATCTATAACCAGTAGCCAATGACAGTGCAAACTCCCTAAATGCTGATTTTAAACTTTCCTCACACTCATACGCGCTCAAGCCTTTTTTGAAATCATTATTCGAAAGTTTTCTTCCGATGATTCCATTTTTTTGATAACCGAAGCTTGGACTATTACTCAGACACTATTCAACCGAATTGCAGAAATTAAACTGCAACTGACAGATGAAATAATGCACTATTTAATAAACAACAATTTGTTTTGGACGGGTAACTAGATTTTTCAATTTCCTATAATTGTAGCTTGCCCCTCGTATTAGAAACAATATTGTAAGCAAGATACATACTATATAAATATAAATAATATACAGTTTTATAATTTGAAATCAACACTATTTTACAATTGACGTACAGTATGTTCATGGTTGGAGATATCAAGAAGGAAAGCTTGTTTATTATTGATTGAAGAAATCCGTAAAAGTCATTGTTACAAATTATATTCGACATATAATGTGGACAAGAATTTGAACCTTCTGAATTTTTAAAACATTCATTTAACATAAAAATATATTTGTATTTAAAGAATTAACACTACCAATGTAAGTAGATTAACCGAGCTTATTCTCCACTCGCTTCCATTAATTTCAATACAGTTTTCTGTTCTTTTATGTATTTCTTGTGTCTATGACAAATTTATTAGAAAGGCAGAAAGATGCCTTCAAGTTGATGGAACTGATATAGAATAAATACCTTTATTTTTTTATTTTTTAAATACAAAAATATATTTTTATGTTTAAATAATTGTTTTATTAATCTAAAAGTTTCAAACCAAACCGATGAATGTCCAAGTATGGTTTTCGAGGTTATTCGATAAGCAGAATTTTCTATAAAAAGTACATTTGTTATAAAATTCATGGATCACTAAAATTAGTACCCACTCATATGAATACTTGTTGTGATTCAGAATAAACCTTTAAGAAAACTCGTTGAAGCTCTATAATACAGCAAAGATCGTAGAGAGGCTTTTAACCTCTTGGCATTACAAAGTACCTAGGACACGAGAATTACCTTATAAATCAAATAATTAAAACCTACAGAATACACATAAATATTGTCTTACCGGGTGTTATTTGACAAGAAGGTCCTTGATCTCACGCGTGTACCGACGTATTACTACAGATTCTGGAGCGAAGTAATTTGAGAAGACAGTCTAAGTTACAGTTCTAAACAACAATGACCTATTCATTTTATATAACCGATGAAAATAATATAATAAATAAATACATATATAAAAGGATAAATAAAATCATAAGCATTGTCCATAATGAAAGTTTATCAATATATCCTGTTATGTAAGAAGTTTTACTAGTGTCATTTTCACAAAATAATAACCGTATCTGATATTTTAGCATTGCATTGAGCAATTGCTACGGTATAAAATCTAATTATTATGAAAATTGATGCAATTTGTCATAATGACTGTATTTCTCGTACATTTCTTTTTATTACCGTTATTTGAATGATATTAAAGATTCAAGCACCTGATGCAAGTCCTGAAGCAGCCAGCGTAAAGGCTCTTTAATTGTATTCCTCTTTATTCAGTGGTGAATCAAAACGGAATCATTTTCATGTCACTTATAAATCGCTCCTGGGAAGCTAATTAAATACCATTATTGGCCATTAAGATTATGCGGAACAGCTCCTTCAACGGTTATGGTCTGGAGTATCATTGTAGACCACGAATTTGTCATTAACTATGCATATACACCATACCTAGTATACGCATCCACGTAAGCTTTACTGCGTAGGCTACAGATACTTTTAAGTTACCGCAAACGGCAAGATACAAAGTATAGACTTGTTACTTTTTATTGGAAATATTACATATACGAACATATAGTTTTACGTTTACGCGTCGTTGAGAACACATTTTAGAAAACGTTTAGATTTACATTCGTTACGATCATGTTCTTTTGAACGTTCCGATAACAAGCAATAAACATGTAAAATAAATCCGTATTAATATCCTTGTAAGTGCGCTTAACAGGTGAATATAATAAGCTTTGAGGCAATACATTACGTATCTGAGCAATTAGCATTCGTACAAAGTTAGCAAAGTTATATCTTCTAATTAGGCATCGTAAATTCGACTAATTAGTGCTTCTGCCAAATGTAGTAAACGTTAAGGTCACAATTAATGTTTATGATTTCCGTGTGTGGTAATTTAATGACAGCTTGTAACTGAATGTACTTAAAGTACCTCATATTATGTACTAGCTTTGTCTGTAACATAAGAAAAGAATTAAGAAGAAGTATGTACATACGTCTATTCCAACAGTAAATCTCGTTTTCTCTGAATTAGACCTCATCGTTTACAAAGATAGCTTTCTTCAAGAGAAAATAAGAATTTAAACTTGATAAACAAATTTGAATAAAGTTTCTTCTAAAATACTTCCACTTGTCTTGACTATGGACTCCTCTAGTTTGGATATTATTTATATTTACAGTCCCGTCACTTTCATCATAATAAAATTTAAATCACAATCCAATAGTGTCGAAACTTTTCCTTGCCTTTACATGAGTGACCAAAAGCTTTTTAGTAAAATTTTTTTGCGTGTTATAATAAGGGAACAAATTTTATTAAAACACCACCGCACATGTAAAACGAAACGGTAAAGAAAAATGAAATACTTCTTCCCTTTACCTCTTATAAGTGGTTTTATTTACTTTCTGCCTAGGAATATGAATTTACATTACCAAACGTTTGTAAAATAAAGAAACACTAGAAACAACCTAGGATTGGTATATTTAGAAGCAATTTGCGTTAAATGTTAATAATAATAATTTTCATTGATACTCCAACATCTAAGTTATGATATATTATGATTATATGTGAAAGTAGCAAAGTGCTATTTTTTCTTTAAATCTACTACAAAAAATGTCTCTCATATCATTTCTGGACTGTCAAAAACTCCATTCTAATTCTGGCAAAAGAAAGATTCTAAAATATCATTTCAAGTAAGCAGCAACACTTAGTCTTTTTTATTAAAAAATGTGTTATCTTGTGTTGTACAATACATTGCGTCAGCCTTGATACGATCTCTGTAGAATGTTATTTGTCACACCAGAAACTAAAAAGCTGCATTTCTTTATCTAAGTTGCATATAATGAGGTAGAAGATACTACTCTTCATCCTCGTCAAAATAGCTTTAATTTGATTTTTCAATTTTTCTGCTGAATCGGAACTTGTTTGGAGACCTAGAAATGAAAAGTATATTCCAATACAAAGCTGGAAACGTCATATATTCGGCCATCGCATAATATCATTGTACACCTCCTCTAAAGTCAGTGTACTTGCTTAGACAAAACTAGCAGTCTGTAGCATGATTCTGATGAAGAAGGATTCCATCAGCAGAGGGACTAGAAACGTTATGGAAGATTATATCCTGATTTCAAAACAAAAACACCAAACAAATCAGTTATAGGAGTATTTTTTAAAAACGTTTCGAACAACCCTTGTGTTTTGATTCCAAACTTCCAAATACTAATTATTTTAAGAATCAAATAGGTATAAATTGCTTTTCATCAATCATTTGCAATAATTATACCTGTACCTATTACTGCTAATATATTTTCAGAAGAAATGAAAACCACTTTTGTTTTCATAATAAATACAAAAACACTTTTTAACATCTATTATAGTCTATTTTAAAAGCAGAGAGACGAATTTCTGAACAGGCCACTTTGACAGTGAATTCTCATTGGTTGAAAGCAATGCTAAATTACACTGTATCGATCTTGCTCAGATTCTGTCACCTAACACTGTTTATGGTTACGTCTTATTGTTGTTTGTATTATTTTTTTCGTTATTTTATATATAATGAAATAATGCAGCAGTTCTTTTCAGAGCCGTACAGTAATAGTTACCAGATATATTCGTAAGTAATATACAACCAATATATCGAAATAAATACAATTAAAGGCTGTACATGTTTGTTCTCCTCCGAAAAAGCGTGAAAAGATCAATCATTCATACGAATGGTTACAAAAAAATTATAGATACACCCAATCACAAGAAACTGGACATGATAAAACAAATTTCTGATGTAGTAGAGCACATACACACTGCGCATACAGCACAGAAAGTGTGGACTGACACAAGAAGTTACAGTCGTAGACAAGCCTTTAACGAAGGACTTACAAGGATTAAAAAATCCCGCTGGAAAAGGATGTCGTCTTATTTTGTTACGCATTGGAAGTTGTGATGGCTTTGTAAAAGATGGCTTATTATTTTTTAAAGGAAAGAAATGCACTGATTATCATGATGTGAATGCTATTGTTTTGGAATAATGGTTCTTTCGAATATTAAACTATTTACCTAACAATGCTGTTACAGTTACAGAAAATGCATCATATCATAGTCGAAAAATTGAAAAGCCACCATCATCGTCATGGAGAAAGGTGGATATTAAAAATTGGCTAACAAGCAAGGAAATACAGTATGATGAGGATATGATCAGAGCTGAACTGTTAAGCTTGGTTAAAACTCATAAGAATTCATGCAATTCCTATATAATTGATGTACTGGCAAAATGACAAAATAAACACAATTTACACAGACAAAACTACACCGCGAGAGTTGCAGTCATAGCCAGACAAGCGATACAGCTTACGGAGTCACTGCAAGTAAGCACCCACCACACATAAAAAAACTGGGTAACGATTACTTCCTTATTACTGCGATCTGAATCCCATCGAGCTTGTTTGGGCCCAAATAATAAAATGAAGTGGCTGCGAAAAACAAAACATTTAAATTATCTGAAGTGAGACAATTATTACTTGACGCCTTGGGAAATATAACTGCTACTACTTGGTAAAAATGCATACACCATCTTATAAAAGAAGAATCTCGTATGAAAGATCTTGATACAATCATTGACGATGTAATAGAACCATTCATCATTAGAGTTGGAGAGGATAGTGACAGTGAAGATTTTGATTGTAGTTCGATATCATCATCATAATGTAGAGACATATGAATTTATTTCTAATAGTTATGAGCAGCTCATAAGTTTATGATAAATATTTTTATTACATTTGCCCCTTCCCGGCGTTATTTATCCTACTTCTCGAAACGACCGGTATATGAATGTCACCGTATCACAAATACAAATATTATTTGAATTTTGCCGTGTACAATTTGTTTTCAAGACTTTCTTGCATGTGATTTGGGTCTGGGGCATGTTCAGAAATTCGTCTCTCTACTTTAAAAATAGACTATAGTCAAATCAGCATCTTGTTTAAGATGCACGAGAGCAGATGCATGTATGATAAAGAGCATGTGTAAGAAGTGGGCAGTTACTTTATAGATTTTATTAAAAAATGCATGTATATTTGTTATTACAACCAAATACACAGAGGCAAAGAATTTGCATTAGAATGGCATGAATGTTTGAACTTTCAAAACTCAGTGCATAAAAATATGCGGCAATAGCGCCATAAGTACTGCACCCCAAATAACTAACTATAATAGCAGGAATATAAAGTAATTCAATCTATCATGATTTACTATACTGCACAGAATGGGAACTAACTGCGTAATACGATGCCTGGAGTTACCATGTACCTACTTGGCTTTGACACATTTCACATTTTTCTGCAATAATTTGCCAAGATTTTATTCCCTTCTAAAGACTATTGTAGTAGGGGTAATACTCCTGTTAGTTGTTGATTATTCTTTGAGTAATAGTTTCTACTATAATATTGCTAAATTTGATAAAATTAAACCGATTATGTAAAGAAAATACAAAATTTGAACTGTTTGTGTCCTGTTCGCTAGTGTCATTAAAAGTAGATTATCAATGAATGGAAAGTACATATTTTAAACTAGTGAAATTTAATTTATTCTCATGTGGTGGAGTGCAGTGAGTGAGTCTATAGTAAGAAATATGATTATAAATAGTATACGAACAAGTAAACATTACTTGAAGGTATCGTTATGAGTTTTATGCATTATTTGCCGTAGCACACATTCCGTGGTGAAGCACTGATGAGAATGACGACAGACAACTTTAAAGTAACCTATTGTAAACATTCGCAACACATTGGTTTGTTCCTTATTTAAAATCTGCAGTTATTGAACAAGGAGTGTGATTTGTTCAAGCGAAACGTCATCGGCTGAAGGAAAATCTCGTCAAAGCTATAATGGTATTCCTTTCCTAAATATCATTTTACCAAAAATATGATTGATTTTAGAAAACATAAGAAATATTCTCGCAGACTTGTCTTTTTCAAAGTCAATCACATTTTACTGAAGCTGCCAACAGAGCGTAATCTTCTACGCACTTCCCAATTAACGTTTTTAAATCCCACCAAAGCAATTTTCGAACGTTCTTTATAACCCTTGTCCGTATCAGTGTTTCTAAAAAATCGATTTCTAAATTAATCTCTGAAAAAGTTGCATCTCATTAATTGCGTTTTATCGACGATGACTTATTAATATTCGAAAACGTTGTGCTGCCGAAACTTTAGGACGACATGAAAGCGCTCCTCAACTCTTTTCAATAAACCGACATTTCTCTATGGTATATTCGTAGTTCCCTTTTGAAAGAGAGTTCCTTCAAAACTTTGGCAGCGACCTCTTTCGCAATTAAAGCGCTCCTATAATTGAGAAGCAGTTCGCAAACACTTCTTACCTCTCAACGTTTAAATTTATTTATTACGTATTAACTGAAGCGTAATGACATTCTTCGTTGTCATTTATAGAAGACGAGAACTTGATTGCTTTGCGAAGTGGTTTCTATGGTATCAAGTCTTAGTTTGGTAATACCGAGTAATACTTATATACATAATATAATTTGATGTCGATACATTTTGCTGATATTTACTATACTGTTGTTACTAATGCTTAGAATTATTTATCATCGCATAGGATTAGTGTTTGTAATTCTATTATCGGGTTACAGTAAGTGGAGTCATGCTATGGAGATCTTGCATGTGGCGGAAGGCAAGGGAGGGGTTGGTTAGAGGGAAGGAGAAGGTGAGGTATCCTTGATTTCCGCGTGATTGCGCTGATATCGGCTGTTATGTCAGAGAATAGCTAGCAAAATATATGACTGCTGTTTTGACACATGGATATTTAGCCTCCTCCTTGGGTGGTCCTCTTCCTCTAATTCCTCTCCTATTGGAATGTTCATCTGGTAGTCCTTGGGTGTTGGAAGTTGAGTATCAATGTGTATTTTTATGATGATCCGGTACTCAGTGAAAGACAGTTTCCTGTGGATGATTGTTTTTATGAATTCAACAGGTACTCGATAACTAAAGAATTCCCGATTCGATCCCGTTACACTTAAAAGATTTGGTACTGTTTGAAGCACTTACCACGTTGTAGATGGCGTTGTATACTCATGGTAGTAGGTGTGCATATCGTTGGTCGATAGTGGGTCGATAGTGGGTCCACCGCTGGAACAATAAATATTCAATGTGCTCAGGAACATCACTTAATGGTTGCAACGAAATAATTTCTCTGTACTTATATGCACAAAAATCACGTGCAAGCAAAGTGCTGGTAAACTTAGAAAGTTCAGGGTGTTTTAAAAGAGGATAGTTCTAAACAGGCCGAAAACTAACATGATTTGAATAATGAATTTTTTAAGTTCAAGGAAGAGTAATTTCAAACAACCAAATGATCCATTTTCGTGATTGTGGACGATCCATTTTATCACATTGTTAGGGTTAATAACATACCAAACAATTCATCAAAGAAGAGTAAAGTGGTGCCTTTGCACTTGCGCTCAAAAACTGCTGTGTATGTGTACTCCTGTTTGAACTGGTGAGATCGAATTGTGACTATGAAATTGATTATTTTTTAGTGACCACTCTATGCAACGTTTTGACTGCGACTTAAAGTGTGTCTCTAAATCTAATTGCAATTAATATTAATATTTTGCAGAATATTCTGCTGGGATTATATTAAAAATAACTTTAAATCTAAGAATTTACAGCAATTTACCTAATAACAGGTTACTATTCTAATAAATTCTAGGTCTGATACGCCTAACCATACAGTAACAGAATATTAATACATCAATTACGCTATAAAAAACATCGAAACGTGACAGGTAAGCATTAATAACATATTGATATCGTTATTACGAATTTGTCAATTTCCTAATTGCTCCTGTGATAAATAATCTTTACAAATGAGTCCCCAATTATCTAATTATATATCTCGGACAGGTTCTTTACGCACATATAATTGCTACGGTACATATTTGGTATCAGTTCGGACCGATCATTACACTACCAGGTTATATTTAATGCATGTTAAACGGAATTTAAATACGATGCTTAGTTATGCAATTACCTGGTTCAATAATAAATCGAAGATCCGAAATAAAAATGTAATCGATATCTATGTATATTAAGGAGGGAATTAGTTTTTAACGTTGTAATAAATAACAATTATGGACCGATCTTCCTCCAAATACGATAATTATTGACGATAACGATGGAAGAATACTGAGATTTCTCACTTTGATGCCTACGTGCTTTGAATATCTGCCTGAATCGCAGAGGTTTTCAGCCCTCGGCGTCTCCAAAGAAAAATTGACAGACGTGTAACTTCGCGATTAAATTTGCGATGCTAATAAACTCCCGGATCAGATATGATACGAGTTACCAGAGATGAATTTAATGTTTAATTTATAAGGTGCTGATAGGAATGCTTGAGTGGTAATTAACTTGATATACGAAATTAATCAATAATTTTATTTTCGAAAGAGGCGTTGGCATTATATACCGTACACTTATTACTATTATAACATTAATATCAAGATGTATAGGCTGTTTTGTCAAATCAGTTAATTGTATACACTTGCTACAAAACAAATCAAACAACAAAACTCAACCAATCGTTTTGCACATGATCCTCTTTCG
Source organism: Holotrichia oblita (assembly GCA_023690525.1). Lineage (NCBI taxonomy): Eukaryota > Metazoa > Arthropoda > Insecta > Coleoptera > Scarabaeidae > Holotrichia > Holotrichia oblita. The sequence continues at coordinate 73,148,668 of CM043015.1, forward strand.
ATCAAGTTAGACCCAATATCAAAGTCGCGAGGTCATTTTATTAGCTTGAATTCATCTAGCTGATTATCTTTAAAGCAAATCCTCAATTTCCGCTGTTGGGATAATTGGGAAGAAGATGCAGAGAAATATCTTCTGCACTTCCACAATTTCTACGCAGAGGAGTTTAAGAGGCTCATACGGTGCATATGTATGTTCAATGCACAGTGACAAGTTAAGATCACTACAAGTAATTTTAGCTTAGCCCTCCTTCGATGAATCATGAGCGTTTTGTCGTGTCTCCTGTCAGAAAGTTTGTTTTCATAGAAGCGGTGCCTAAGAGTACGACCTCAACTACTTTACATAGGATGCCACCTAGCAAAGAGCCTTTCTTCTGATAACATACAGATAGATTCCGTTACATTTTTTGCATACAGTCTTCTGATGAAGATATTATTTTCTTAGATTTCAATTTAGACTGGTTCGAGAAACGAATAAGGAAGTACATCTATTAAATCATAGTCGGCCATATTTTGGAGAACTTACCACTTATATAAAGAGCTACGTCTTCACCCAATTGAAAGAGGCACATATGATTATATTGTGCATAAAATTGAGAATAAATTGAATAGGAATTTGGAGAATTGCCACTTTCAGCCAATATCATTGAAGGAAAAACTCATGTTAACCACGGATAACTGGTACTTGGGCCGCTACTACCAATGAAAATACCCTTGGCTCGATTATTGTTTCTTCCAACAATTTTCATTAACGATGCTAGACGCGGACTTACAATTAGTGCAGGTCAGGTTATTAGGACTTCTCCTTCCTCAAGATCAGGAGTTAAAACAGATTCACTGCACTCAGTTTCCAGAAGTTGTTCCAGTTGTTTCACAGGTACGAACCCCTTCTCATGTCAGTTGGCCCAACGTTAGATTTTTCAAAAATTCAATCTAAAGTACAAATATATACCGCGTGAGTTTTTTATCTTGAGACAACGGAATATCTCTAAAACACTGCATCAAATCAAAAAAAGGTCTTAATAGGGTTTTTTATAATATAGGCACTGAATGGTGCCGAACTCGATCCCCTACCTTACTCCCTCAGAGTGGGAGGGGAGACAACATTGAAATCTTAAATAGGAACCCCAATTTTATATTGCAGATTCGGATTAGACGCCATCAAGTATATAGTTTTTGTTTGAAACTTTTTTTTCGATTCGTAACAGATCGCTCTGTAATCCTAAAAAACATGTATGGTTGTAAACGTCTAGAAAAAATACAAAACAAAAAGAGAAAACATGATTTTGTTTTTTTTTTAATTTTAACATTAAATAACATTTCAAAAAGCCATTCAACAACGAAGAAATTTACTTTATCATACACATTTCAGAAAATGTGTTCGAAAATATACCCTTCCACTTCGATACATTTATTTATTATTTTAATTTATTATTTGTTATTTTAAGCTTCCATCGATAAAATATGAATGAGTATGATACTCATTTCAGATTATGTGGTCGAAAATATCCCTTTCCACTTCGATACATGCATCCAGAACTTCATGGCGATGATTTTCAAAATCGAGTCAGATTTTGTCAATGGAAGCTTCAACAGATACAAGATAATCCCAATTTTTTTGCTCGAGTATTATTTTCTGGCGAGGCGGAGGTTGCGCCAAGTTGAACATCAAAATCCTTGGAACATACATTTTTTGTGTGAAATAATTGGCAATGAGTTTATTGGTCCATATTTTATCGATGGAAACTTAAAATAACAAATAATAAATTAAAATAATAAATAAATGTATCGAATTGGAAGTAAAGTTCTTCGTTGTTGAATGGCGTTTTGTAATGTTATTTAATGTTAAAATAAAAAAAAAAACACAAAATCATGTTTTCTCTTTTTTGAGTATTTTTTCTAGACGTTTACAACCATGATTTTTGGGATTACAGAGCAATCTGTTACAAATGGACTTGATGGCGTCTAATCCGAATCTGCAATATAAAATGGGGATTTCCATTTAAGATTTCAAAGTTGTCCTCCCTCCTACTATGGGGTGAGGGAGGAGGGTGAGGTGGAAGATCGAGTTCGTGAGCCCCCTACATTATAACAAATCTTATTAAGATATCTTTTTGATTTGATGCAGTGTTTTAGAGATATTCCGTTATCCCAAGATAAAAAACTCACCCGGTATGTAAGTAATGTGTGCAGTTTTCTTTATTTATCAATTCAACAACATTTTAGAATCTTATAGTTACAAAAGAAAATGCGATAACAAAGAAAACTAATTAACTAAAACAAACAAAACTTTTCTTGTTACAACATCTGAAAGTCTTGGCATTGGCATCTCATATTTCGTGAAATTTTTGTTTTAATTCAGGGATTGATCTTGCAGAATGATTTTGGAGCGCCTTCTACATCTCACGCCACAAAGCTTCAATTGGAGACAAATCAAGACTGCTTGAAACCCGTCCCAAAGTAGCATCCCGTAGTCTTCCATCCATTTCAAAGCTTTTTTCGACGTATGACATCCTGAGCCGTCTTGTGGGAAGACAAAATCTTGCCCTGATGTCAAGTGATTTTCCATAATCGGTAGAAGAGATACTTTTAAAGTCTCTATTTGTCTGTGTTCATTTTTCCGTCAATAAAGTGAAGTTTTCCTACACCTTTAGATGACATACTGCTCCAGACCATGACTGATGCAGAAAATTTTTCTTTTCTTTTAAGACAGTCGGGATTAAATGATTCGTGCTTTCTGCAAATATCACGACTTCTATTGACTCCAACACAAACTTCGAATCTGGACGTATCACTCCACTCTAGTGCATGCCATTGCTGCAGAGTCCAATTCTTATGTTCTTTTGAATCATTTTATTCTATTTTCCCTTTGCTGTAATGTCAAAAGTGGCCTTTCCTTTGCCTAAGATGAAAATTTAAATTTTGATATTGTTTGTTCACACATTTTTATTAATTTAACTTGTAAGTTCCATATCCCTGTTTATGGACCTCTTTGTGACACGCGGTCCTGGAAATTCGTCTTTCAACAGCTTCACTCCACATAACATTCAACTCAAGATAACTTGCACGATGTTTTTTTTTCAATAATTCTTCTCAGTGCTCGTCTATCACCTTCACTTATCTTACATTTTCCTACATGTCTAGTCTTTGGAACTATTGAATTTGTAGTGTTATATCTTACTATATTTGTGACACTGTATCGGGATAATTCCAATAACTTTAAGTTTCAATGAAAATTAAATTACAGATATTTATCAATAGGCGAATCATTTAGAAAATTGGCTTATTAATTTGCCATAGGAAAGGATACAATCAGCAACATTATTAGGTAGAGAATTTACAGAATTATTATAAGAGTCTTGATTTGAGACTCATGTGCCTGAAAAATTATTTCCGCATTGCATAGGAACACAAGATAAGAGGTACCTGTATTAGGATGCTCTAGTAATTCGGTATCAAAGTTATCGATGAATCAGTCATAATAATGCGATGTGTTTTCTTAGCGGACAAAGCGTGCCTGGATGAAAAATGGAACAAGAGTTTCCTGAGCTGATAGCTTCGCCGTCCGATTCTTCACAGAAATCAAAACATCACATAATTACAAACTAACAAGGTAGAACGAGGACGTACCACACATCTGCAGAGGAAAATATGTGACACGACCCCATTCCTGAATATATTTACATAATTACGTTACATAATTATTATAATTATGTAAAAATTGAAATAGTTGGTTCCTCCTAATTACTTATTATCTAAATTAATTGTTCCCAACAAAAGCTTTTATTCTGCGACGAATAGAAACTATACCATTAATCTAGAAAATATCTAGTATTTGAATAGATTTTACTGAACTGTTACCGCTGCATCTTGTAATTTGTACTTTACTGTCGTAGTCAAACGAATTTCCTTTAAGGATACAGAACATTGAAATTATCGTCTAATCATGTATAGTCAACACGGTATTGCATTAACATATCAATAAATTTACCAAAATGGATAACACTACCATTACAATAGCTTGTATAATACAAACAAGGTCTCTACACATATGCATGCGCACTAAACCTAGCAACATTGTCTAGCTGTACAATAGATACTGAAAATTCCACATTGAACCCATTATTTCTTATTAACGCAACACCTTTTCGGCGCAGAATGCGTTTCGCATTCGCCTTAAAAGGGTGCCCCTTTCGCCGTAATGGTATATCGCGACGGTGGTGAACGTTCATTTGACCCGAGACCAACCTACTATTAGTCCGGTATTGTTAACTATATTTTTCCAACTTCCATATCACTAGAGCGGAACGCACAAATTTCATCAAATCGTATAGCATATAGACAATGGACAATTTGCATACAAAGGTCTATTGTGCCGCTTGTGCTTCTGGGTTTACACTCCTTGCACGGTCCTGGCTTTTATACGTATACGTATTAGGATCCTGATAGGTCCGGTCATCCGTTGATGAAGAGCGTGGTGGGGATGGGGCGTTAATTGTGGTAAATTACGGAGGGATGCCCACGGTCAATCCTCATCAAATTTGTTGCGTGTTGGCCAGCTCGCTATCAGCGAAAGGATGTGTATTTGAATCATGTTGTTGCCTTTATTAAGGGATGTACGTCCATTAGGAGATTAACTTGTCAAAGTAATTATTACACTATTTTTCTTACGGTACGGATTGTTAGGACATAAAATCCTACTTAACGCTTAGATGGACTAAATAAAATGATGAGGCGTATTACGTGTAGACAAGCCAAATATACAAGTAACATAAAATAAAGGGATTTGTTCTATCCAACCATTACTAAAACGGAAAAAAATTGCGCCATTGCGGCATTTTGTTTACTAGATCTATATAAATTCATTACATAATACGTAAAATTCAATCTATTTAGATATTTTGCATTAATCTCATTTTCATCATTCACATTACCAGAGTTCTACATTCTGAAAATAAATTTAGTAATTTAGTTAATAATTTGGAAATATCTCATATAACACTTAAAAGCCGCTAAAATTTTGTACAATTTTGTACACGATATAACGTTGAAATCTAGAAATTAAATTGAATGAAATCTTCTTGACTAAAGTCCATTTTTAAAGTCGAGAGACGAATTTTTGAACAGACCACTTTGACAGTGAATTCTCATCGGTTGAAAGCAAGGCCAAATTATCGATCTTGCTCAGATTCTGTCCCCTGACACTGTTTATGGTTAAGTCTTGTTATTGTTTCTATTATTTCTCCGTTATTTCATTATATACTCTACCAGTTCTTTTCAGAGCTCTACAGTAATAGTTACCATCAGATATATTCGTAAGTAATATACAAGCAATATAACGAAATAAATACAATTAAAAGTTTTATAGTTGGTCTCCAATATGGATGCACGGCCAGGTACAAGTGCCGCTGGCCGTGTACATGTTTTTTCTCATCCGAAAATGCGTGAAAAGACAAGTCATTTGCGTAGTACCGAAAAGCAGACCCTTATCAATACTTACAAGAAAATTATAGCCGATACACCCAATTTCAAGAAACTGGACATGATAAAACAAATTTCTGATCTAGTAGGTAAGTGATTTCAATTTAATACATATATTATCTATATTTTACAGAGTATACTTACAAGAGTTTCAAGACCAACAGGATTACGGGTTAATTAAAGAGTATACAGCCTCTTGAAAATGTGGGGATCCTAAAAAAATTACTGGTAGGCCATCTTTACTGAAATCCTCTGATGAGACTGTGAAAACTGCTATACGGCAAATAGTTCACAATATGTTTCGGCAAAATGAACCTCTGACATTAGCTAAGGTGCTGGTGCAAGTAAAAAATAATGAAGATTTGCCAAGTATGAGTCGATCAACAATACATCTGCTAATGAAGCAAATGAACTTTAAGTAAGAATTATTTATTGTATAGACATACATGCATCTATATCATTGTGCTATGTCCTCTAGATACTTAAAAAGGAGCAGAAACAGCATTTTGACCGAAAGAGATGACATTGTAAGATGGAGGCGACAATATTCACAGATATTTCATAATATAGAACTCAGGGCAGATCAGTTTTCTATTTGGATGAAACTTGCGTAAATGAGGGTCATATAGCACAGAAAGTGTGGACGGACACAAGGATTCCCAGTCGTAGACAAGTCTTTAACGAAGGACTTACAATTGGATTAAAAAATCCAGCTGGAAAAGGCCGTACTTAATCTTATTTTGTTAAACATTGGAAGTTGTGATGCCTTTGTAAAAGATTGCTTATTATTGTTTGAAGGAAAGAAAACCACTGATTATCATGATGAAATGAATGCTACTGTTTTTGAAGAATGGTTCTCTCGAATATTAAACTATTTACCTGACAATGCTGTTCTAGTAACAGATAATGCATCATATCAGTCGAAAAATTGAAAAGCCACCATCATCGTCATCGAGAAAGGTGAATATTCATAATTGGCTAACAAGCAAGGAAATACAGTATGATGAGGATATGGTCAGAGCTGAAGTGTTAAGCTTGGTTAAAATTCATAAGAATAATTATAATTCCTATGTAATTAATGAACTGGCAAAATCACGAAATAAAACTGTGTTACGATTACCTCCTTACCACTGCGAACTGAATCCCATCGAGCTTGTTTGGGCCCAAATAAAAAATGAAGTGTCTGCGAAAAACAAAACATTTAAATTATCTGAAATGTAACTGCTATTACTTGACAAAAATGCATAAACCATGTTATAAAAGAAGAATCACGTATGAGAGATCTTGATACAATTATTGACGATGTAATAGAACCATTCATCGTTAGAGTTGGAGAGAAAAGTGACAGTGAAGACTTTGATTGTAGTTCAATATCGATATTATGATAAATATTTTTATTACATTTGCATTTCTGTAAATAAATATTTGAATGTAATTTTTGCAGAACCTGTAAGTTTACAATAAATGTATTATGATTGTATATTTTGTAATAAATAAATGTTATGTATCTTATCTATCCTCCGTTTACACTTTCTAATATTTAAATTCTTTTCTCTTCAGAATTCTGACGGTGAGTCTATAAATTTAATGTCAGAAAATAAACTTTAGTCTAAGCAGAGATCTATACTTAATATACATACATATATGAATATACATATACATATCACAAATGCAAATATTATTTGAATTTTGTAGCGTACAATTTGTTTTCAACATTTTCGTGCATGTGATTTGGGCCTGGGGTATTTTCAGAAATTCGTCTCTCGACTTTAAAAATAGACACTATCCGAGAACACTTGCTGTTTTTCAATCTACGATATCGGAATTTGTTAACACAAAAATAGCGTAATCAGGTTTTTCAAGAATAGCGGGTGTAGTACTAGCAAAAAAATTTATTATTATAGCAATTATCATAGATGCTGTCATCATTTTATCAGCAATTACAAAAAATTGTTTTGAGAAAGTCCTTCAGGGCTAGTTGTTCATTGTTACGACAATTAGAAGATCACATTCACTCAAGTGATGATACGTTTTTCTTCACCATACGTGCACTTGCAAATACACTCACTTCACTTGCCCAATTGATGCATTGTAGGCAAGAGGTATTTCTGGTATTTCTCATCGGTTGGTTTAATTAAACTATTATACCTGCATTGACATACGAGGGGGTGTGATAAGAACCCGTGTTTGGCGACAGATGCATCTCAATTGAACATGTACAAAATATTCTGCACGCCAAATTGAGTATGAGAAAGTTATCGGCGAGATGGGTGCCGCGGCTGTTGACGATTCATCAGAACCGGAAGCGCATGACAACTTCACCGCTATGTTTGGACAATGTTTAAGCATAATCCGAGTGGGTTTCTGCGGTGTTATGTGACCGTCGATGGGACATGGATTCATCACTACATACTGGAAACTAAAAGTCAGTCAGCACAGTGGGTTTCTCCTGGTGAAGGTGCATCAAAGGAACCATACACGATTCCATCAGCCGGAAAACTTCTGGGGAAGATTTTTTGGGATTCGAAAGGCATTATCTTAATTGATTATTTGGAGAAGGGAAGAATCATAACGGGTCAGTATTATGTCAATTTATTGGACCGATTCGACGCTGAAATAAAAAGTAAAAGGCCACAACTATCGAAGAAACATCATGATAACGCCCCGGCTCGCTCGTCGGCAATTGCGACAGCAAAACTCGTTGAGTTACGGTACGAAGTGTTGCCTCATCATATTTGCCAGATTTGCCCCCTGTGACTTTTTTCTTTTTCTAAACATTTTTAGTTGCTTTTTCTAAACATGAAGAAATGGGTCGGTGGAAAGGTATACGGTTCGCGTCAAATGAAGAAGTCATTGGGAAAAAATGAAGAAGTCAGATGCCTATTTTGCAGCGTTCGAAAAATCTTATTATTTGGGTGGGCTAAAAAAGTTGGAACATCGTTGGATGAAGTATATAGAGCCACTAGGCGATTATATTGAAAAGAATAATGTTAAAAAGAATATGTTCTTGATATCTTAATAGTTTTTTTTTACTTTTCAAAGAAAACACTTTCTGTTCAATGTTTCATTTGGCCGACTTTAAATAAATTTTCTGCTTATCAACTATTATGTTCCTTAACGATATTAATAACTATAGTAGCAATAATTCCATCTACGACGCTTTTGCGTAAACAATTCTCCCGTCGCAACGTCGAAATAAAGTAAGATTTTTTGTTGTACTTGACTAAATCTTTGGGTTATACGATTCTGAAGGCATATCCTTCTTAAAAATATACTAATAGAAGCATTTTTCAGAAACTGTCAAAAAGATTAGCAGGTAAGGAGCTATCCCAAACTGAATAATTTTTCAACTCATCGTCTGATGTTTTAGGGATGTAAATCCGTTAAAACAGCACTAAGCGGTCAACTGGGATACATGGTTAATTTATATTTTGCTGTGCATGGCCAAGTGAGGAACAACTTGATATTAGGCCTTGTCTTGGTTTTTTTTCATCGCACTAATTATTACTGCAATTTATTGTCTTGCCTCCTGCCATTTCTATTGCAATAAAATTATGGCATTCCTTCACTTACCCATTCGTTCGCACAACCTTTGTAATTTTTAAAAATATACTGAATCTATTGAATCTATCTATTAATGTGGTAGATGCAACTTCAACGTTGTCTTGAAACATTAGTAGTTCATTACTACTTCAAAATATTTAATTCTGTTGTTTCATATTAATCTTTTCGAAGTAAAATATGTCCAATCTTTTCTTATGCGCTTCATTTACAATTTTTTTTCCATATTTTTCTAAAAATGGAGGTTTTTCCAGTTCAATCAAAATCTTAATTCTAGATTGCACTGATTTTCATTTTGTCTTCTTCATTAATTTTAATACTTGTAATTACGTATTTTCTTATTACTATGATAGAATTATTTCGGACGGACTAAAAGATACAGAATCATTCTTGAAATCTATTCAGCAAAGTGAAAAGAGTATTGAAATATCGGGTAGAATGCTGAGAAAATTCTGTTGTTAGGCGTACAAAAGTATTAACACTAAACACTTTAACCCACTAAACACCAACTAAACACCGACGCGTTTCGATAGAAACGCTGTCATTATCAAGGCGATAATAGAGTTTTATTACCGCCTTGATAATGAACCAAGAGATCCAGTGAAGAACAAAAGTATTGTAAAATATGTACATACATAATACAATTCGTGCAATAATTACTGCCACTAGGTAATAAATTTAATCTGCTAATTAACTAACATTTACATTAATGTTCATAATTCCAATAATTGCATTTCCCGCTAATTATCATCATACTATTGTTGTAATAACGAACTCTTTGTTATAGTTCATCAACTAAAATAAATGTACAGGAAAAAAAGCTATAATATATGTACCATTTATTTGTACTATCATAAAAATTAGCACAAGCTGTCAAGTTGACTATAATTGTGGTTGCTTTAACAATAATTTTTTCCCAGTACTTATATATTTTGTTGATGATTAATCTGGGTACAATTTACATCGTATCATAAAGTGTAAATACAGGCATTTAGAGTGGATTACAACACCATATACATCAACGTAGCATTAACAGATTAATCAACGTGTTCTTGATATAATTATTCGTATTATACTGGTGTATAGTCGTTAGCAAAAGCGGAAATGAAAGCAGTATAATCAGACGACAGAATCGTTATTGTTTTTGCATACAAAAAACTTTCCCGAAACACCTTTAATGACGGGTACAATGATTTAAACTTTCTTCCTACTGCGAGGATTTGTAAGAGCGGAATTAGTATTGTCGATATGAAGTCATGAAGTGAACGCGCAATCCGTAAATAAACCAGTGTCGTTCCTGGTTGTTCATTGCTGTCCTCCTTCTCGTTTGCAGCTTTAGTCACGTTCGAACGGTATCGGAAAACGCGAGGAGAATTCGAAATAGTTCACAATTATAACTGAGTTACACCCTGTCTACCCCTAAATTGTTTCGGATACACTACGGAGTTTGACGTAATTAGAGTCCTTAGTGGAATGTATCGATTCCACGAGTTGAATATATAAGCAGCAGGTGTCAGTTACCGGGTGACATTGTTTTTAAGGTTGCCGGGGATCCGCAGACAACGAGATCACTGTCCGGAATAACTCCTCTTCCTGACAGTTGAGCATGCTAAAGTTAATCGAATAACGGAAGTTTTAATAGGTAATCCGCTTGTATTTAGGTGAATGTTTTGGTTTTAAGTTACTTTTTATTTGCGACTAACGACTGGTGGTGTTATTAAATATTCTGATATAGTGCTTTCAGTGTTCTTGATAGGATTTATAAGCTAATTCAAGAGCTACAAACGCGTAGATTATTTTTTAGGCTATTACATAGCTTAAAACTCTAGTCGTAGCTAGGTCATATGTATTGGGAAGGCCTATTGAATTAGATCCAGAAAAAATGTCGATTGTTGTATCCACAATATGCGTTTATTTTTTAGAATTCTTCAAGAAAACATCTCACAAATTGATGCGATTCGTCAAAATTAGATCGCTAAACCAATTAATATTTGCAGTTTTGTTTTTGTATATTTTATGTTCATTGTTGATCGATGATTAATCCAATGGATTGAATGTTGATTTTTACTTCTAATATCTTTACATTAAAAAAGTTACATTGAAAATTACCTGACAACAAAATCCCGCATGTGATTAGTAGGAGAAAAATCATCTCTGTTGGTTGTCCATGAGAGAAATTTTAAACCAAATTAACAAGATGATGTGCAAATCGATTAGTCGAAGAATGGCTACAAGGTTGTTTGATCTTTTTGTTGGACATTTTGAAGATTCATTGTAAAATCCGTTATATCGCGAACATTTGGCTTAAGTAATTAAACATTAATTACCGGTATAAATTTAACATTTTGTAGAGGTGTTGTATTTAATAACTTTACCTCAATTTATGATTTAATGACTTTTTACTGTCATTTTTTCATGGCTAATTTGAAATCTTGCAATTATTTTGAAAAACCTCACCTTTCATTAAGAAAATATTAAATATCTTAGAAATTAATGAATTTAGGTATAGGGAATGGTTAATAAAAATGAAAGTGCATACAGTGTCCTTCCTTTTCTTAATATAAAATACAGGACATATCATTTAAATAAAATGAGAAAGTAATGCATTTGTGTTTTGAATCGCCCTGTCCACAGTTTTCGCAATATTGGCAAAGTATCACTTTCCTATAACACGGTAATAGTATAAAAGGGTCATTCCAGTACAAAAATAATTTCAAGTTGTTTCGAGTGGCATACACAGGACGTTGAACACGCAATAATTTTTCTGAAATACTCGGTATAACTGAATGAAATCAAAATTGACCATAACTTCTGAAATACTCGGTATAACTGAATGTAATCTTATATCAAAGGAATGAAGAAGATATGCGTAATCTAAATTTGAAATACCCTGGCAATATGAAACACCCTGTATATATGAAAATAATTTTAAAATATGTAGTTTAAGACTGTCTATGAATTTTGTACATAACGTTTTGTGATATCTTTAATGTTAATGGATATATTGAGCTTTGACGCACTAATGCCTCACCTTGTATATGGTCAAATGGCCTTATTACAGCACTATATCGCCATTTATGTTACTGCGCTGGGGGCATTGAACTTTGGACACCAACAACCTGCCACATCACTGGATTGCTAGGACTATTTATTTTAATTTCAATTGCTTTTATTAAGTACAGATATAATAGGTGAGAGATATGGATCAGAGGCAACCAGGAGCATATTGACAAGATCTTGGCCAGAAGTAATTATTCTTGAACATCATGTAGTCTATTTTTTTTCCTCGTATAGCTTCTTCTAACTTATTACTAAAGCTATAAAACGTATGATAGTGTCTCGGTGTATCAATTTTTGTGTCCAGAAACGGGCATAAAATACCAACTGGAATTTTCAACATACAGTTATGTAAGAGTATTTTTAAGTTTACTTGTATCCACAGTTCTGTTTGTAGTGGAATGGAAAATCTTTGAATTAGATGAACTTAAAAATACCTTCCATTCATTTATGTTTCCATCATTATTATTCCTACTCCTTCTTGTGGTTGATGGTGGTATCAATCTCATTCCTAAATTGTTCATAGATATTTTCTGTTTACCTCTTTTCTGCATCTTGTTCGATAGTTATAGCAACCTTCTTAGCAAATTACAAATTGTGCGATATATGAAGGACCAACTCCATAAATAAACATATATACAAACATGTAAGGATGAAAGTCTGGATCTGTAAGCGTCTTCCCCTCTTAGGCTTTACACTGGTTGCTATCAAATCATTCTCTTCCTTAGATTTGGCTAAGCATACCACAAAGTAGATCCAGATGGAGTATTTATTAACGTACCTAATACTTTGCCAATAGTCGACAAAATTTACCATGACTTTTAATCTCAATGTTGTTAATCGGACTTGAATTTGAAATTCAATATTTTAGGCAATACACCTAGTTTGGTCTGGAGTTTCGTTTGAAAGTTCAGTCGATAGTGTCTGCAAAAACGTGTCGAAGAAAATGCATCTCCCTATAATAATCTAGAATGTCTACCCACTAGACCCAGAGGTACGAAATAATCCATGAATAAATTATATATATACTTGCGGTATACTTTATTTATACTATTCTTGTTCAGATGACCCATTAATATAAACCTATTGTGTTCAAAATTGTGGATATCGTCTAATAATTTTGTTTCAAAATCTTTGTGGCAATCTAGACTAAACGTCTGTGCACCATTATACTTGAACTTTCTGCTATAACATTTAGTATTTGGATTGATTAAATTTGGTAATAAGAAAGGAATAACTTTTTAATGTAGCCTAATGTGCCTCGATCATAACGGCTTCCCTGTCCTGCCTTTCACCCGTGCTCCATACAAAAACATAGGGCGGATTTGCTACAAAGTGTTAATTTGCAAAAAAAACAAGTTGAATGTTTTTGTCTAAACAAGTTGAATGTTTGTCTTCTTTCGCACGCATTAGCTTATACAATAAAAAAAAAAAAAAAAAAAATCCCGATGTCCATCTATGCTTGACGATATATTCAATCCCTTTATACATATTTACAATGAAATAGCCATTCAATCACCAGGAAATTTTTATTTGTTTTTGAGAGATTACTACTGTTGCTTTGATGAATTCCTGATTAATATTTTAGGTTATACACATCCGCAGGAGAATTGATTTTAATCGTTCCGAGATACATTTGATAGTAAAATCTCTAGTAGTATGCAATCACTACACGTAAGACATTCTTCTATCAAGAATTAATTATAGTAATCCATCTATTATTATGTATGTATAAACAGAGATATCCTACGGACATGCTGATGATACGAAATTGAATTTTATTTTAATTACAAGTTCTTGAGCTGTTACGAAACGTTCGTACATGAGTACGATCGCTTGTTGATAGTTCGTAATACATATAAATTACATCCTTTCCGGAATAAATGATAGGCGGCGGCCAATTAAAGTCCGCTCTTCTACATGCATAGAGGAATGTATATATGTTAATATTAGGTATCGTACTTTGAGAACATGTTTTTGCCCTTGTATATGATTGTAGTATTGAAATTAGTAAACGTTGTCAATATACGTAGCTCATGTTGCATGACAATAATAGATAAAACGCGTCACATAATTATAATTTAATTAATGATATATCAAACAGGAAAAATATAAATATCGTTTACTAATTTTAAAATAAAAATCAACGTAAAAGCATATCGTAGAACTAGAATTGTATCGGAGATGATTAATTTCGTAACGTTATTAAAAAATTCTTAAATTGAAGCAGCTTGCTCTACTTTAATCTTTCTTTTACGTAAGTACTATCGGTACAATAGATGTTTACTGAAGGTATAATGCAAAATGAGAAAACAATAAAGCGGCCAAACAAAGAACTGTATTATTTAATTGACAGTCTTACAATAAGGTTGTTACACTGAAAATTTTCAATTTAGTATTTAATATCATGTACGGCTATTAGGTAACAAAAAATATTGCTAAATGTTTTCATTTTAATTTTGATTTCGACATGGATATTTTGTAGTTCTTTTTTAATTAAATGAAAACAACTTTTTCTATAATGTTTTTTCGACACCAAGCATGAATGTACTTCACTCTTGAACCGTTTTCTTATATTCTTATTCCATACTGAATGCGTTACAAATACATAGCTCAAATTTATTTGCTGCAAAGTGGCTATTTGCTCTAACATAAAACTTTTTTATTAAGAATTACTTTTCTGCAGTAAAAATTCTATAAAATAAAAAAAATTTTGCCTCTCCGGGCAGTAATCGACAGTTTTGTATTGTATCTAATTTTCGTAGTTTGAAGCTCATAAATCATCCAGTTATGATTGTATTGCTGATTAGTAAATTTTGTCAATACCTCCGTAGCTTCTGTTGTTGTTAATGATATATCAAACAGGAAAAATATAAATATCGTTTACTAATTTTGGAAAATAAAAATCAACTAGAGATACTTCGTAGAACTAGAATTGTATCGAGATGATTAATTTCGTAACGTTATTAAAAAATTCTTAGAATTGAAGCAGCTTGCTCTACTTTAACTCGTTTCTTTTTACGATAAGGTCTTCAATTCCAGAAAAAAATATGTTGTTTATAAGGTATAAACAAAAGAAAAACAATAAAGTTTTCTCCGAAAACCAAGAACCTTTTATGACATTTTGTACGTCTTACAGGTAAGGAAATTTCACTGAAACGGATTTTCAATAAAGACTTCTATGGTCTCGACTGGTTAGGTAAAAAAAAATATTTCACATAATCAGGTGTTCATTTAAAATGGAACCGACATGGATATTAAATAGTTCTTTTTAAATTGAAATGAAGTAACAATAGTTTGCTTATTGACGATGTTGCAACACCGTTATAGAGTGTTAATGTAGAATTTAATCATGTTTATATATTCTAAATACAGATGCGTTACAAATATTTACAAACAATCGAACTGTGAGTTGCTATAACATAAAATATTTTAGATTTTGATGTATTACTAGTTATCCCTGCAGAGAAATTTCAATTTTTCTATAGCAAAGAAAAACGTAGTGATTTAAGTGAATCGACAGTTTTTGTTAGTACACTCTAATTTTCGAGTTTGCACCATGTTGCTCAATCATCCAGTTAAGTTAGAGGTAATTGACTGAAATGACATTTTATAAGATCACCTCCGCTGAGGCTTCTGTTTGTTTTAAGTATATCTTCATTTATAAATTGTAGATAAGCATCTACAGGGTGCTTCATTAATTATGGAAAATATTTTAACTAGAGATACTTCGTGTCAAATAATGACCATTGACTTAAAATTGTTTGAAAAGAATTTATTCAAAATCGCACCGTTCCTTTCTCGAGATGAACTAGGGTAAAATCCAGAAAAAAATATTTGTTTATATAATAAATAACTTCCAAACTTTACTCTTTTTTCTCGAAAACCAAACATTATTTTTGACATTTTAACTGGTTTATTAGGTGATGATAATTCTTCCGTGCGTGTAAATTGGAAAACTAAAAAGTTCTATTGATCTTGACTGGTTATTAAAAAAATGCACAATTTTTTTGCCAAACAAATTTCTGTCTAATGCTGAAATCGATTTGATTTCTTTTAAGTGTATACGTATAATTATTTCGTTATGTTTCAAAATAAATAAAAGTAGTAACCTTTGATATTGTTATTTATTGTATAATAAATATGCTTTTGGTTTAGATCTTACCCTAGTTCAACGACAAAAAGTTCACCGCAAAGAGTAATGAAATTACCTTTCAAAACAATTTAATAAGACTACAGTATTATTTTATTCGAAATACTTGAAACATCAAACAAATTTCTTTCTACTCAAATACGTCAAATAATAGATGCTTTTTTCCACATTTATAAATGCAGCTACAGCGTTTTTAAAATAGACCCGCAAATCGCATCTGTGTTTACATATTTTGACGAGCGCGATGAATGCAATATTGTCTGGAAGTAAGTGAATGCAATATTGTCTACTATCCATCCTACGTATGTGCAGTGGCAGGTCGTCCAACCAAAAAGAATTCTTAGTGTACATATATGTATAATAGTTTAATGAAAATTTTCTTAATTCTATAACAGTTAACACAAGGGGATATTTTTACTCTTTGCTGTAATTTTGCTAATTTCGGAAAATTCCACCATAAGAAGCTTCTAGTAATACTAAATCGCCATGCCAAATTTTATTTTCATCGAATAAGTAGATTAGCTGAAAGACGGAAAAAACTTTTTTTTTCTGGAACTTTCAACTATTTTTGGTCAATGGTAATTATTTGACACGTAGTACCTCCAGTTAAAACATTTCTCATAATTAATAAAGCACCCTGTATAATTTACTAGTAATATATACAACTACTTGTTGTTTGAACAATTGTGGTATTACTACAACTTCCTTCCTCGCCACTACTACGATGTAGCAGTGCTAGATACATATGTTATTGACTATATTTATGACATTTGAATTATAACGACCGAAAAATTTGAGGTTATATACAGCCTCCAAAGGAATACAAAGTAGCTTAAGCTCTGTCGAAATATGGTGCGAAAGAAGTTAATGATGTTAATGATAGATCCTTGTAAAACCGCACTGGTAAAAGATTTATTTGACCATCGATGTATCGAAACTAATACATCGAATTTTTATTCATGCATCGATGCCACAACTTACGATATATAATAGATTTAGTCATCGCAGAAGTTCATCGAATCGTGCACAGCTGTTTGTTTGGAGTAGGTGTACAGTAAAGGTATACCATCATGTCAAAGTAGCAAGAGACGTCTCAAAAGTGGTTTAAAGAAAGCAAATTGTAGTCCTCATTGATTCTTATAAAGATGAGGACTGTATATATACGCGGTGGGGTCTCCGAATTACCACAAAAAACATTTGCGAAAGGTGCCTCTGGAGACGGTTGGAAATAAAGTGAGGGATCTCAGGCCTTTCACAACAAATCGAGAATGCTCTACTAAATTTCACACCTTAAGGACACATCGTAAAGGTTATGCCCTACCCTAATTCGTCGAACAACATTGCCACAACATCTCGATCGACACTTTTCGATATATCGGAAACATCGATATTTTGTTTTCGATGCATCGTAGGCTTCGATATTTAGTTTACCATGCATCGATGATTCGATGTATTGCCTTGATTGCTTTTTTGCCATCCCTAGATAAGATAGACAAAACCTTCTGCTTCACTAAAGATTTTGAAGTTTTTACTCCAAATAAGAATGGAGTGGAGGCAATGAAGCAAAGTGGAGCAATTAATATAAAATTGTGTCACAGATGCCCTACCAATTTTTATGATAGCCATATTTGTTACATTAGGTCAACTTTATAATACCAACTAGACACTGCTACCTGAAAACTATAACCAGGACCTCGTCTGTTTGTCGAGGTTGTTAGGATGATGATGAAGCACTTTTTTATACGCTGTCGTTGCAAAGTATTGGAAAGCAAAATCTTCGCGCAGAACTAAAGAGATCGGAGAGGTACTGCGATGTCTAATAGACCTGCGACCGCAGTCTGCGTCCACCTTATGGGTTACAGTACTTGTAATTGTTCAAGCATGACGCTTGATTGAGCTTCCCTGAATTTGTTTGTACTTAGTATGCGGCTGTTTTGGGACGTTGAAAATATGTACAAATTCTGATAACTTGAGTTTAAATACAAAAACTAAAAGAGGTAGTAGCAATTTTTTATTATTAGTATTATATTACACTTCCTATTGACGATTCAGATTAGATTATATAGAAACTTTAACGGCAAACGTAGTATAGTTCGCTGTAGTACTACTATATTTAAAAGCTATATGTTGCGGTATTGCCTTATACATACATAAACAGATGTATGTATATGTCTTCGCATAGGTACTCAGACGTATCGATACTTATCCTTACACTTCTTATCAGATATTGAATAACTCAAACATAAACTTGTAGAACAAATTGTTCACATCACCATTGTAGTACATGTCTAGATCGTTCGGGCTGCAAGTCCCTGTCGTAGATACAACGCCTTGCGTGCAACGAATTGATATTCTGATCCGATCTAGTGATTGTTCTTCAATAATCGAAATAATGAATTTGTTTTCTCGTTCGATATTCCATCTGCCATACACTTATCTGATTTGGAGAGTTGTTTTATTGCTCTTAAGACAATAAGTTGAAACGGGGACGAGTTATTCTAATTTAATCCTTGAATGCACATCTTAATTTTTATAACAATACGTTCCGTATCAGTCCGCGTCATGTAGCCATCTACAAGCGCAATAAGTTATGCAGTTAATTAAGGATTAATCTAACATTACCATGTTTTTATTGATTCAGGCGTCAATTCGGGCTTATCTCCTGGCATTTTACTTATTTTTATTACGTCCCAGATAAGATTCCGTTTTATATTTTCTCGCATTGTAGGCACATTACCATACCTGTAAGCTTATTACAGAAAAAGACAGTGGACAGATATATGCGGTGTCTATCTACGGCATAACAAAAACGGACAGGTTATTCGAGTTGTCGCCATTTCAGCCACACGTAAAAATGGCTAAAATACACCATGACTTGTTAATAAAACCCACCTGTATCTGTATTTGGAATTACGTACAACTAATAACGCTTTACATTATGTCTTTTTCGCAGTTTATTAGCCGAGGCATATCTAATGCTTAATGCACATATCTTGCACGCCACGGCTCCAAAACGGTATATAAAATACAATGACAGCATAACTTCCTGCTCGGATAAAGTAGCAATAATCATTAAAGTAGTTACAAGATCGTCACCTTTGTAGATATGCAATGGATTGGTTACTTCAACCGATAATTGTTACCTTTATTTGTATCTCAGTAAAATATTTTATCAAGGCTCGCTCTAAATGCATTATGAACTCGTAAATGTGTTTGATGTTTCAGATGTTTCATTTCATTTCATTCGTACTTTATGTAGCATGTACAGTTTACATTTGTCTCTCTTGGACAATAAGTTACACCCTTTTTCCTGATTTTGCACCCTTTTTCATTAGTGCATGTCCTTCGTTTTCGTTTTATATTTTTTTCTCTTTATCAACACAATCTCTCACATAACTTAACTTGTTTTGGTTCAATATTTCTTAAATCTAGTTAAATGTCACGTAATCAATTCACGACTTCTTTCATTGTAATATATAGTATTTTAATATAAGGAAACCAGTTTTGTAACAGTTTAATTTTTTTTGTAAAACAATGTAAGGGATATATTTAGGCACCGTAATTTATTGCCAATACTTACGAAATTCGAAGAGGCCCCCTTACAGAACCTTTAACACGTTGACAAATAGGGGTTTCAGCAAAGCTCTAAATATATCATATACTACTTTAACCATCCGACATTCCACTTACCATCTGTTCCGTAGCTATAAGTTTGCAGAAGAAACGATTTCTATCTGTGAACATACGTTCCCATAACTCCTGTTCGTATATAATAACATCATATTTTATTGCTCATTACCTAAACGATTATTAATCAAAATGAATTACGTGATAATTTATCTAGTAATACTTACTCTTACTATGCCGTATAATAAATTAACGTAAATGAATGCCTTTATTAAATTCATTAAACAATAAAGTATCTTAATTACTGAATAAGGGGCGTAATTAACATACTTAATTCACCGTTCGTAGGTATAGTCTAACTAATAGAAGTTTGTAAATGAGTATCAAGGGTTTGCATGCTCAGCGCCTAAGTGCTTGTATTGTACCTATGCGCTGCGGTTTAGATCCTTTTTGTCCGTACCTAACAAATTACTTGGATAGATACTAATGGGTAGCAAAAGTGCTATTAATGTATGTGGAAGGTTTGAACTGCTTTTCTTTGAAAACATTGAGAAATGGCACAATATAAAAAAACTAACAATATACTATGAGCGCCTATTAGAAGTATTTTTTGCCTTTCTTTGCTTATTATGATTAAGTTTTAATGGTAGTGAAGTATGATTCAAATGGTGCGTGTTAATTAACATAAAAAATATATAGTTAGATTTTACTGGCAGTATTACTTTAGAGTAATAAAATAAAATACATTACTGGGAGTTATTCCATAGGCTTCGACAAACATGAAAAAGTCTCAGTTCTAATATAGTTATTTATTACATTTTCCATCGCCTTCAATAGGAAGGATGTCAGGCTAATGGCTTGAAAAGTGGGCATTGGAAAGTGTGATCAGCTTATGCTTTATGGTAAATTAACGAAATAGGCAAATATTTCGAAAAAGTTTGGAATGCAAGTCTTATGCTCACGGCAATTCCGATGATACTGATACCCTTGAATTGACAATTGTTATCAGAAATATCGTATAATTAAATATAATATCACCGACGATTATTTTTTTTTTTAACCATTAGACAGAATTAAATCAAAAGATTAGTTTTCTCTGAATGTCATGCCGATGTTCATCCAGGCTGTAAATATAGTAAATATCAAGGGAATCAGTTACTTTCAAATTCGGAAATTGATTTTATTTGCATCAAGTCATTCAAAGGAAAAATTGTGCTAAAACATTCTAAAAATTGGTTTATACCAGGAGAAAGTCAATCTATGTATGTATATCTCTAATGGGGTTTGCTCTGAGTGAGTTATAATCACACTATAACTCAAACATTTTACATTACACTCACAAGAGTAGCTCCAAGTCTGTCTTACTTTAGATATGATCTACATTTAAACTATGTATTTTATTTTTAATAGAATAACCTGTACATTATTGTTTATGTTTTATATTATTCATATTATTATGTTCAAATCTTGAATCATGTTTATGGATAAATATTCTTGGTAATAACATTTTTCTCTTTACATGAACAACTCAGTTGATAGTACATGTCGTGGAAAGGAATCAGTGGTGTCAAAAACAAGAGAGTTGGGCAGTTGGCGTAATCTCTAAAAATTTATCGATTCTTATATGAAAGCAAGGCTCATCAGAGTGATGACAAAAAAGTCTTCCAGAAATCTGCAATGCTAAAATTGCAGAAGAACCGACAACGAAAAATTATCGTATTACTGAAAGCTCAAACATTCAACTATGGAAAATCAGGAAATGCTTACGATGTATAGATTATCATTTCGCAATGATGTAGGTAACAAAATCAACACAATCATAGTTGATTATTGAATTTTGAGAAAATCAAAATTAATTACATAATACAAAAAATTTATGATACGGAACCGCAATACGTTAAATATGTAGCATCACAACATGAATGCAACAAGGACCAAACCGATGCTGTTTTTTATCTAAAGTGTTGAACTTAGCATAGTTGTAGAATATGAGGCCTGGCTATTAAATAACGAGACTGCTTATGAAAAAGTTATATTTAAAAATTATTCTATAAACGAATGCTACTCTTCAATGTACTCCCCTCCCTTCGCCACACACAGTTCCATTCCTTTTTTGCACAGGTCAAAACAATGCTGAAAGTGTTCTTTTGTAAGAGCATTTAGGAGTTTTGCAGATTTTCGCTTCACCTTTTTCATCGACTCGAATCGGGTTTTTAAGGCAGACTTGATCTTCGAAAACAAGAAAAAGTCATAGGGTGCTAAATCAAGCGAGTACGGCGTGTGTTTGAGCACTGGAGTGCCTATAGCGGCTAAATAACGCTTCATAGACAGTGCGTTATGGGTAGGTGCGTTGTCCTGGTGCAAGATCCACGACTAGTTTTTCCACAACTAAACTGTTTCTTACGAACTCGCTCGTTGCCAAAACGTTTAAATAGTAAGTTCAGTTTACAGTTTCACCATCTGGAACCCATTCAGCCATCATGATGTCGCTGATGGCGAAAACACGATTAGCATGGCTTTAAATTTTGATTTCTATATCCTTGCTTTTTTTCATTCTTGGCGATGCAAGCGTTCTCCAGTGCATGGATTGCAGCCTAGTTTCAACATCGTATTGGAATATCCAGGTTTCATCACAAGTGATGATGTTTTCCATCGATTCAGGGTCTTCATCTAACCTCTCAGGAAAATCAGAGCAGATCTGTTGGCGGAGTAGCTTTTGTTGGGGTCAAATTTTTTGGGACCAACTTTGTTGTTTTCTGGCCGTTCCTTTATTGGCGTTTACAACCTCAGCAATCATCCGAATGCTTATTCGACCATCTCCGCACAATTTCATTGTATTTGTTCACGGTTTACGGTGTTGAAAAAGACACAGGTCAAGCTGGATGATAATAATCTTTTATGCCATTCGAAAACACGTGCACGAGATAGAGAATTCTCACCATCGGTCTCTTTCAACATTTTATAGCACTCAGTCGAGTTTTTTTTAATTTAACGAGAAACTTCACATTGATCCGTTGCTCGTGTTTTTTCGTCACACATTGTTATCGACACAAGAAAAAAACACGTTCATTTCTATCCTCTGTAAAAAAAATACTAATACAGCGACAAAAACGTGTTTTCGTACTGGAATAGAAGATACTTCCAGCTATACAACGCTGTATTCCCTCCTTACCCCTCAAGGACGCCTTCTGCGCATACAGTCTCGTTACTAAATAGTGAGGATTTAATTCTGCGTTTTACTGATCAATAATTTTTTAATTCCTGTAGTATATATTTCCACTTCTAGGTCACTGAAACAGCAAATTAATTAAATATCAATTTATTCCAGAATTTATTTGAGAATGTAACTATAATGCGATATCAATGATTTCTTTGTTTTTAGATATTTTTGTTGATAGGCGTGGCCATTTATATTATTAGTATTTTGACACATATTAAATATCAATTTCTTTCACTGAAGAAGCCTTATTAACGGAAACATAATATTGTTGGAATAAATTGGTATTTAATTAATTTGCTGTTTCATTGACCTACAAGTTGAAATACTTCAAGAATTGAAAGATAAGTACATAAAGGTCATAACATAGATATATTAACTGATCAATAATACGTAAATAAGGTGTTCTATTTGAGTTAATGGAAATTTTTCATATTTTTGTTCATCAAATTTGACAACATTTTCTGCGCACTTCTTGTACTGTAGGTCATTTTCTGACATGGTGTTTTGAAGAACCATTATTGCCTAAAATTTCATCAAAAAATATTTTTCTGTTAATTAGCGTACCCAAAAAATGTGCGATATTATAATTAACAAAAATTTTCTAGAAAAATATAGTAAGCCAAATATATTAAACACAGTCATTTTTTTCATATGAATACCATGCATAAAGTCCTTTTTATTTTTCATGTAGATTCAAAATAAATGAAAAAAATATATGTTTGTATTAAAAAAAAAAGTTACTTTCTGTGAAGAGGAAATGCATCATCCTTTATAATCGGCATTATTTTAGGTTTGTAGATCTTGAGAAAACTACACACATGAAATAAAAAAGATTCAACTATCTCTCTTATCAACCAACATATTGGACTGCCGCGCACTAGGTGGGCATCCTGTATACAGGGCAATCCAAATTAAGTGTTCACCATTGATAACTTTGTTATTATTCAAGATACAAGACTGTTTAAATTAGCAAACTTGTACTACTTTTAACGCTCTTTAAGATGGAAGAATAAATAAAACAAATACGCAGCGCGTTTTCGAGTTTTGCCGAAAAATATTTTTTTCAAATGGAAACCCCTGTATATTATATCATTTTCTGCTAGAACTTTAATATTTAAACAAAAAATCTTATAAGAAATTTTCTACTGGAATTAAAAATACTTGAGTTATAATGACTAAATAAAAACAGCTAAATAAGTTTTATAAACTTTATTTTATACATAAACTTATCATTAAAAGAAAATAAAAATTACTGATTTTTTCATAGAAGATGTTCAAAAATACCACCTTTTTGTTCAATACATTTTTGTACACGCTTCCGAACTTCTCGAATTGCTTAGCTGTTTTTATTTAGTCATTATAACTCAAGTATTTTTAATCCCAGTAAAAATTTCTTATAAGATTTTTTGTTTAAATATTAAAGTTCTAGCAGAAAATGATATAATATACAAGGGTTTCCATTTGAAAAAAAAATATTTTTCGGCAAAACTCGAAAAACGCGCTGCGCATTTGTTTTTTTTATTCTTCCATCTTAAAGAGCGTTAAAAGTACTATAAGTTTGCTAATTTAAACAGTTTTGTATCTTTAATAATAACGAAGTTACCAATGGTGAACACTTAATTTGGATTGCCCTGTATACTTTATAAAAAATCACACTTGAAGTTAGGTAGATATATAGCTAATATATTCTTAAGATTTCCAAAATATTGTACACTAAATTTTTCCCATTAAATAATTGTTTAGATACTATTGAAAAATAACATCTACCACAATTCTAAAAAACCATAAAATATTTATTACTTATCTGATAGAACTTATCTGTTCATTGCACTGCTCATTATTGAAGTTTACGACGTTTTGTTTTATAGCTGCGGTTTCCTACTGGGTAACTGTTCACATAGTAAAAATATTTTACTGCCTTTAATTTCATATATTTTCTAAACGCAAAAATTGTAGATACACAAAGACGCAAATAAACAGATTTTGTAAATGGAAGTACGTACGCTCATTATTCACCTAACCAAGAATATATATTGCACATAGTAAATTAACTGTTTTATAGTTTCATTGTAACGACTAGTTTATGTCCCTATTTGTATTTATTACAATCCATATGTCGAATGTGCGGATGCATTTCACGTAAAAGTAATGTATGATTAAATAGCAATCAAATATGTAGTATTAACGCTTGATACTCCAAGGGGGGCAAGATGAAAAGCCCCAGTTATTGATAAGGTTCTTTATTGAAAATGTCGAATTTTCGTTCGTGAATGCAAACTTCTTCATGACAAACAATAGGACTATAATGATAAATAATTAAAATTATTCGACGTTGTAATTTTGAAGAAAAATACATTGTAAAATTATTAAAACACAAATTCTAAAACCATACTTAAATCTAGAATTTTCTTAAATAATTTTCTTGCTTAAATCTAGAAATTTAGAATTTACACAGCTGTGTTTTAATAATTTTATAATGTATTTTTCTTCACGTCGAATAATTTTAATTATTTAATATCATAGTTCTATTGTTTGTTCTGAAGAAGTTCGCATTCACGAACGAAAATTCGACATTTTCAATAAAGAACTTTGTCAATAACTGGGTCTTTTTATCTTGCCTAAGATTATTTAGAGTATCAAGCGTTAATACTATTTTAGTTACCATTACTCCGTTACTGTCTTCCAATTAAATAGCCATTCCCAAAAGATTTCAGCATTATTTGAGTTCCTCAGAAGAAAATTAAATAAGTATATACTTATTTAGTCATTAAGCTCAATAATTGAGGATAAAACGAAATATTATTTATAGAAAACTTAACTTTATACCTGTCATTGTTCTTTCTGGGGACCATATATTAGAGAATGCAGTATGATGAAAATGATCGCTCAAGGGCATGCTATTTTAAAATTCGCATTTTACTTGACTGAATGATTTATAAAAATACATTTTCACTTGCCTAATTCGAACTTCAAGCTACTTACATACGCGTTTTCTTTCTTATTCTCTTGGAATAAAGCACATTCTTGTAGATAGGTATATATTCTTTCATTTAATCGAATTTAGCAGTTAAATTTTGTGTTATTGTTTTGATATATAAAGGCTACAATGTTTTTAAATCTGGAAGCACATGAGAAAACAAAGATCTGACTTACCCATTTTACATTTACTTTTACTCAAACGGTTAGCTTTAAATACTTTCACTCAATAACTAAGGGCAATAAGTATACCTACAGAATTTACTGTATCTTTTATTAAGCTACTTAATTACAAGATATCACTCGTAATGGTTTCAACGTTACATTCATAATATAAATTTGGTTGCGTGGTGCGTAAGTAACTTCAGCTGTAGTGCTCGCACCACAGTTCTCAGTTGATTTTAATAAGATCTCGAGATATCCTAATAAGTAGAGACCACCTGGCGAGCATAGAATTCGCGAATTTATAGCTGATACATACACATACGCACATACGAAAACAACTTAGCTATTCCTGAACACAGCTGCAGTTACTTAATACATAATTTACGAAGCGAAACAAAAGGGAAGGAGTGAGACGGAAGATTACGGTAATAGTTTAACGTTCTGTATTGTAGACAATTTTAGACACATTTACTCACTAACTGTTGTGCCCTCTGTTGTCTACATGTTGCCTCGATTTATGATCACCATTCCTTGCAAATTAGCTAATAATTTACTTGCATATTTCGACGACAAGCAAAATACGAATTACCGACAAACGATACGACCCCTTGTTTGCTAGAAATGAAACTGATCGTGTTGCGCTGATACAAGAATAATATGAATTTGTAATTACCAGTTGCGCTGTATGTATATGATATATGGATGTATAGTTTGACAGAACTTTATGCTTCTGCATTTTTGTTTCCTAACGAGTACGCATATAAACAAGTCAGTCTAAATCTATTAGCATTTTACATATATAGGATATTATTTCGGCAAAGAGCTTTCAGAAATTAGCGCCTGTTTTAGAATATGATGTTAATTTCTAGATAGTTTCGTTCGGTATAAGCAATTAAGGGCGGATAAGATGTCGCCCCTCTCCAGTTTCAATGGCGTATGTATGTAATGTAGGCATCTCCAGCAGAGAGACTGCAAAAGCCCTTGTGCGCTTGTTTGTGGATGCTTCTAAAACGCTGAACAGCACGAGAATTGCAATTTAGAGAGATGGAGAATCCGATGACAAAGCCATCGGCTTAGGGGCTCTTCGTCCATCTTCCAGGTCGAAATAATTGCCAGCCAGGCAGAGGACATTCTAAACTGCCCGTAGGTAAACGGATTGGTAGAAATTATATTTGACAGCTAAGCTGCCCTTAGAGCACTGCAGAGGTAAGGAAATATCTGACAAGTTAGCAAGAGGTGCCAGCGAACGACTATTCATAGGTCCAAAACCAACGTGTGGGAGGTCTTATTGGAGCATCAAAGCCTTTGTCAGATCTGAACACGCTGTTTGCTCGTACTGGAATGCATTTTCTAGCGTGAAACAATGTAAAACTCTCTGGATCCGGCCAAATAAGGAAAGACTTTGCAAGGTAGTCTTTATGAGCAGAGACAGGTTACTCACAGGGATCTTAATCGGTCACTGCACACTTGATAAAATCATGCGTCGCACGGTCTTAGTAAACTCTCCCTTGTATAAAAACTGTGAGTCCATCTCCTTGCTGACTGCCCAACAGCGGACAGGGAGAAGCGGACATACTTTGGGGTCGATCGATTACGTGATCCCGGAGTAAGTCAATTAACTCTTGACCAGGTTTCGGACTTTTTGTGCGGATGCAACCTGGTTGAGAGAACAAATAAGCACATGGGGGCACAATGGATCTCTCTTTTTGCCTAGTTAGCCATTCGGCGTCATCCCTCATGTGCAATCGCAGAAAAGTCAGTCTAAATCATTTAGGCAGAGTTTTCAGAAATTACAGCCTTTTTTAGAATATAATTAATTTCTAGTCATACCGATAGTTTCGTTCGGTATCAGTACAAAAGTTTAGCTAATTCACATGCGGCATCCCCAAAAACAAATGCAAATATCTCGAGAACGGAAGCAACACAAAACTTCCGATTTGTGGCACAAATAATAAAATGTGCTATATTGGAAATTTACACTTGTGTATGGATTCTTTCAAACAAAATAGACAATTTTCGATTACAAACAAGCCGACGCTAACACATCCATAAAAATTGTAATGATAATGTCTATTGTTATTGCGCAGCGTTTTTATTAGCTCATGCACTTTACGCGAACATTACTCATTTTTACGACATCCCTTTAGCATTTTCCAGTCGATTTACCTCAAATAAATCGAAACCGTCGACATTAAATATTGAAACGTGTGTCCGGTGTCTTACATTGATTCCCCTTTTCCCATCATTTATTCAATATTGTTCCTTCCTTTCTGTGTATTTATCGACGCTCTGGTCCTACGTTCGCGTGCATCTGTACTTGCGAACGCGTTAGTGCTTTATACCGCAGGAATGTCGAGAACAATAAACAATAATTCACCAATGAGTAGTTGCTTGTCAATGAAAGTCGTCATGCAATATACCAAGCTCATTACCATGTTCGATGCTAAATCATCGACCGTATAAACCACTGGACTTGTCCTAGACTGGCTGGCAATCATCGTAATGGGTTTTGATTCTTTAGTGGGCATATTTCAGCACGATGCGGTTGTGCGTTATAGTGAGTTCTATAGTTAACCGTATATTGTACAGCGTGCATCGGTTAAAATGTAGCAACGCAGAAATGCATAAAATATACATAGAATGTTATTTTAAATTATTGTTTGCGGAAACTGGTTCACTGGCAATTATTTAATGTATATAACTGATGGACGCAGCTAAACAGTTGAATACATGTTGAAGACACGTTTTTTGCGGTTTACAAAATTTTGCAAAAATAAAAAGCAGGTTAGTGAAAAGCATTAGAAAAATTGCTGTTGGGAAATTAGAAAAAACCAAATATTAAATCAAGCTTCAATACTATTTACGTACTAGCTTGTATAAAAAAATAACAAGATCAATTTCAAAATTCTATTCGGAGGACTTACAGGAGACACATACACATTGTATATTGTCTAAGATCTAGTTCTCACAATATAGTTATAACTGTCAAGAAAGCTATATAAACTACACAGCGTAAATTATTTAGTTCGTTGAAGGTAAGTAAACTGTGGTCTTCACTGGAAACGCTCAAACGGAAGTATATGAAATGATTAAAACTGCATGCCTGGATGCTTACCTACCTATATGTAGTAGAACTGACAATATTGCAACACCATCTAAAGTTTAAGGAAAATTGTATCCACTGATAATATATTTAATGTCCATACTGCGACATAAAATGTAATTACTAAGATATTAGAATATGGAATCATACAAGAAGCACCACGAGGAAATCCAAAATAACACAAATAACTTTAAACGTAATGAAACCCAATTTGACCGTATAAATTCATATTTCTTCATATTCGAGCAAATTCAAACTTAAGTGATAAAAAAAGTAAATAAAAAGTGACCTCCGACCATTAAATAGTGATTGTTATTTAAGTAGTGTTTTTAAATTAATTTGTTACTCGTTCATAAGAGATTCAGATTAGGAATGACTTTATAAAAATACTTTTATTCATTTTATATACAAAAAAACCATTAATATCTTTCACAGTACTCTCCATTGTTACTAATGCAGTTGTCCAAGCTTTTATTCCACTGGTCAAACCATTTTTTTAAATTCATCTTCTTTGATGCCTAACAGCGTCTCCATCGTTTTTTTTTTTCTTCAATTCATCAATGTCTACAAGACGCCTTCCTTTCAGGTTTCTTTTCATTCGGGGAAATACAAAAGGTTACAGTGGGCGAGGTCGGGTGAATACGTGGGATAGGGCACAAGAGTCGTATCGTTTTAACTAAAAAATTGGCGTACAGACAGCGCTGTGTGTGCAAGAGCGTTGTCGTGGTGGAAAAACCAATCACCTGTCGCCCACAAATCGGGTCTCTTTCCCCGCACAAGTTTGTCTATAGTTCGACGTTGATCTTCGTTGATTAGAATCCACATTTTCATCACTGCGGGAAGTGGAAGGACGACTTGAGCGAGATTGGTCAAGTCAATTGGAGTTGACCTTTCGCCTTTTTTAAAGTGGGAAAACCACTCAAACACTTGCGTTTTCCCCAAAGCATCGTCCTTGTCAGCTGCCTGTAACAATGAATGTCAGCTGCTTATGTACTAGTGGGAGAAAGCGGTAATACCAAATCTCCGCTCACCATGGAGTCGTTCCGGTTTCTTTTGGGTCCCCCCTCGTACAAAGCAATCCTCTCGCTCAGAAGACAGCACACCATGGTTGCAGTGATTACATTTATACATAAGTGTGAAAATGTGAAGCTCTACTATAGAAAAATAAAGTATGTTCAGATATGAGTCCTTGATATCGCACTTCCTTGCTTGGATGGTCGTAATCCTCTACCTCCAATTCCATTTCCTCGTAAAATATATTGGTGGGCCTACGGTACGGATCGTGAGAACTGCGTTATTTGATTTTCATCGTTAAAACGTTATGAATTGATCTACAGTATATTGCGACGATGAGAATTGACGCGCCATCTATTTACAAGTAGTAGTAGGTTATTTTAATTAAAAATATGAAACTATTAATAAGAAACATACATATAGGGTCTTTCATTAAGCGCTTCCTATTTTTAATTTAAGTAGGTGTGAGATATCATCGAAATTTTTTATTCGTTTGAAAGGCCTATCGATGCCTTTATTTATGGAATATAAGATCGGACAAATGTCCGCCGCGACTTCGCTGGGTGGCGCGCATTCGGGATGTCCAATTTTCCATGACTCTGGCGCATAAATCAGGCTGAATTTGACCGATGGCTTGGGTTATGTTGGCTTGGAGGGCCGCTGTGGGTTGTGGGTTATTCGCATAGACTTGCGACTTAAGAAAACCCCACAAGACACAGTCCAAGAGGGTCAAATTGCACGATCTCAATGGCAAGTTCACATCACCTCCACGTGACATGATCCCCCCTTAAAATCGCTCGTGCAGAATCTCATGTGAGCTGTGTGACACGTACCGCCGTCCTGTTGAAACCACATCTCATTGATGTCCTTGTCATCCAATTCAGGCCAAAAGAAGTTGGTAATCATGGCCCCATAGCGTTCGCCGTTGACGGTGATGGCCTGGCCAACATCATTGTGAAAGAAATATGGACCGATGACGCCTACAGCCCAAAATCCACACCAAACAGTGACTTTTTCGCGATGCATTGGACACTCTTGAATCTCACGTGGATTGGTATCGTCCCAAATTTGACAATTTTGTTAGTTGACGCACCCATTCATCCAGAAATGGGCCTCATCGCTGAAGACGATTTTTTGATGAAAATTAGGATCAGTTTCCAACGACTCCAGGGCCCAATCAGCGAACACACGTCGTTGTCTATGGTCATCTACTTTCAGCTCCTGTGTCAGTTGAATTTTGTACGGGTGCAGGCACAAGTCACGACGCAAAATTCGCCAAGTTGTGGTCTGCGAGTGGCCAAGTTCTTCTGAGCGACGTGAAATCGACCGCTTCGGATTCTCGGATACATTTATTCAACTCAAGAGTATTTTGACGGTATTGCACAGATGGCAGCGAGTAGTGACGGCTAAAGGAGTTGTAATTTTATTGTTCTCTGTGTTGTTTGTGTTTATTGTATTGTATGACGTTTCATGTACACCTTTTGTGTGTCAAATGAATAAAGGTTATTATTATTAAAAAAAGTAAATCTACGTAAATTATTTTTAAATCAAGTATGATTCCTTAAGAGATATACACCTTCATACGAAAGCTCTAATTTTCGGAAATAATATCTCTGCAGTACTTTAACTTATTGTCAGAAGTACAAAATCTGGTCACTGTTGGGGCACACAAAGGATGGCAAGACATAGTCAAGTACAGGATTGATTAGCACACATGTTTTAGGTATTTACAGGCTTTTAAAATTTATTGAACTTGTTAGAAATGCTTAAAATACATTTCATTTTAAGCTTATACATATACATATATGTATATATCTTAAATTTGACAAGCTGGAAAATAAGTTTTAATAAGAACAATTTCCTTGAAAAATAAAAATAGCGAACAGTAATATAGTGAACAATTTGAAAAGTCTGAATTTGCTTTTAATTATTTTTTAAAAATCGTTAAAAATGATTGCTAATTTCGTATATAAATTTATTTTCCGTGGAAAATTGAAGTCTATTTTGTCCAACAATACCATTTTTAGAAAATTTTATTTATTTGTAATATCATTTCATAGTTCTTCTATTTCGATGTTGGAGACTAGCGCTGAAGATAATTATTTCCTCGTTCAATTAATTTATGAGGATACTGGCGGTTTAAGCATTAAACTGAGGCGATGCTGTATTATACATAAACAAGGGTTCGAGTTTCAATAGCAATGGCAAACCATGAAGTAAATCCGACAGAGTGCTTTAGAGAAATTTCAGATAATTTTGGCCAATCAAACAATTTGCCAAAATAATTAGTCCAAATCAATATCACGAATTGCTTTTGCAAAAGTGTTGATTTTGAAATATCGAGAAATCAGAGAACTTCTCAAAGAATATTCTCGAGTTTTACAACACTTTCCTATCTTTCAAACGCTACTTTCCACATTGTAAAATGTTTCTCTATGGGGCGCCACATAATTAGGAAGTCCTGCTTTGTCTTTGCTCTATGTGTTCTTATGCTATTTTTTTGTGTATCAATAAAGTCATCTATTAAACATCCTTTATCATATTGCATTTTCTTTGACAAATCTCTTTTCTCCATAATAACCATATGCCACACATTTCTAATGAAATTACCGTCTAACTAATTTTACCATTTTTTTTCGCAATTAGTTATAATTATTTGAATAATGTTGCTATACGTAGTCGGATAGACTAATTTTTGCTGACAAATATTATCAAATCAATAAACAAGTTGACCCAAACAATTCTCTATGGGATTGAAATAAACCTCTGTGACAAAATATATTTGCTTGCTTGTCCTTTTGTCTGTACGTTAAGTTCAAACAGCTTGATAAAGTTTCTCAATTCTTTAGAAGCTCGTGATAAAACAGAAGCGAACTTAATAGAATATCAAGTTATCATTTTTGCCCAGATAGGAATTCAATCGGTTGTAGGTCGCACGAAAGATAGGGCAAGATAATAAAACGAAGATCTCAAGCATGTCCTTCAAATTAGTTTCAATTAAGAACTAACAGCGTACTCAGAATTTTCAATTACTACTATGTACGGTGGCGGTTCCTGAAAACATGAAATGCTGTAAGTATGCAGTATTATAATCTGAATATACATATACAATACTAATGAGGTCTATTTGATAATGTTCAAAAAGCGTCGCTATAGAGTACACATACTACAAACATAATTACACCTATGTTCATGTTTTTATAGAGACCGAATGTGGAGCAAGCATATTAACAAAGGCATTAAGTTCGTTAATGAAATACAGCGCTATTTTATGCAGGATGCGCCTTATTAGTGCGCATTAGCGTATAGTATTAGTTAGACAATACATTTTTGCCCGCGATAATCCCGTAATGGATTTTGCAGTAACAACGTTTCGTTTTGCAATGTAAAATTAGAGGTATTGGTCTTACTATGGAATATGCAAATATTACTTTGGCCATATGTTGTATGAAACTGGAACGGGGACATTGAAAAATGCAATTAAATTCACTGTATAGCGTAGAAAATTGACAAATTTCAGCTTAGGCTGGTAGTAGCATATTTCTGAAAGCATATGTTGTTTAATGAATACATTTATATTACGGGTTTGTATACCTACAGATAGAGGAAACTATTTTAAGCTGTTTGATAAAGACATATCATAGATTCAATGGAATTGAATGTTAGGTAAGAATATACGTCCTAAGTATACATACAGGGTGGGCCACTAAGAGAGGTAAGCGGCTGTATATCGAAAAGTATTTGTTCTAGGTTCTGCGGGAAAAAATATTGATAGTAAAAGTGGCCAAGAGAAATTTCTGGAAATTATTTTGAAGTTCCAGATTTTACAGCTAGGGGACGTAATTGCTATGTTCAAATCTAAAATTCCTATTATATCAGAAAATTGCAGAATAAGCTATAACTTTGATATCATCAATTGAAAGCCCATTCAATGCCAGATAACTTTTTTTAGTTACATTTTTTCGTATCTGTCATAATAAGGGAAGGGGAAGACCATCTATTTATCGATGTTTAAAGTTTAATATTTCCGTTACTGTTCAACCTATCCGAGTAACCTTCACTCGTTTGAAAGAGAATTTTGTGGACTTTAAACAGCATTTATATGCTATATCCATTAGTTTCAAACTGATAAACAAGAGGTCGCTTTCTCCAGCGGTAACTTATTTTTACGATTTTCTTAATAAAATTAAATGGAACGTTCCTATTGTGTAAATAGGTTCGTAAGTCGATTTAAATTACACATATTTTACTAGAAACCGCATCTGGATATCTCTATTTGTTCCCAAGTTATCGCAAAAAAAGAAACTAGCAAGTATACAAGATACAAACGAGTTAGGCAATAATAACATAAAAAATAAGTTGGCTTTGGAAAACATTGCATATCTCTAATGACAGTTTTATAATGTCAAATTATTTATTTTATCTTCCGTTGATGTTGACTGTGATTATTGAAAATACCTGTTACGTATAGTTTATTTGAAGCGTTAAAATGTTTACATACCTAAATTGTCACATTCACAATAATAGCAAACCACCTATAAGACCAATAGCACTAATCCTCGAGCAGGCAAGGTAGTTGGTCGATAGCATACACAAAATCTAGTGAAAGTGCTAATTTAAAAAATTGTAATCAGTTATTTTCTGTCACAAATCGATGATTTAGTTTGCCGAATTTATGGTTAAATTATTTATAATTATTGAGGATGCCTACGGTAGTTTGAGTTACAACACTATAACATAAATCGAAAAGTAAAACGATTAAAGAAAAATTGCTCCTTAAACAAAGACGTTTTCAATCTATGATTGGTTGCGAGATAATCACGACAAAGCCTTGCTTTGCTGACGGATTCGGCAACAGTATTATACAATCCTTTTTTGCCAAGCAAGAATAGCTCTTCCAAATCGCGCAACCATACAATTGGTCAAAAATACAACTGATGTTCTGATTACGGAGGCGACAGTGAAATATTCGTGTGCCATACTTAGAACAAACCGATCCCTAACACCGACCAGTGTAACGAAGACCAACAGGTGTGATTTATAGGCGGCAATAACTCGAGCGGAGGTAAATTTGATAGGTCGATATACGTTTGAAGTGGCTGCTGGTGGAAAAAGGCATTGCTGTCTCCTCCTCATTGCCGCTGTCGTCATCGTCGCCACGAGTTTGTGTTTGCGTTTTATGCTTCTATAAAACGTATCTCTTTTTACGTTTAATTTGGCTTCTTTTATTGAAGAGATTGTTAGCTAATGGTATGAAAGCATAATAAAAAGAAAGGTAAACAGGAGGTGCAGATACATATGAGATGCAGTTTTGCTAGTTTGGAGATGTATTTAACGCAGGATAGTTGTCCATCTAATAGCAAACATATTAAAGTCATATCTACCTAAAACGTGAAAACTTAGATTACGTTTCCTTGTTTCATAAAGATTGATTTGTGGTATGCATTATATCATAAAGAGGCTTGATAATGCAAATGTCAATTTTAACTGCGTTGCCTGTATTCATTGTTCTTGCATGTTGTCAGATCAGAATTATGTTGTAATTGATTGTGGTTTGACAGATAAGTGTAAGAGGGTTTGTACTTGCGATAGAAGTGGATAGTGTGCGTTTAGTGTGTGTAGCATTGGCACAATTGCAATGTGCACTTGCGTTTCTTGAATACTTTCCAGAAAAGAACAGTTCAATTCAATTTTAAAACAAAGCCATAGGTGTCAGCTAAGTATAAATCTCTAGTTTTATTTGAAAAATCTTTGCAATACTCAAACACAAAACTGTGAACTGAGTCATTATAAATGACAGGTAAGCAGCATTAAGAACAAAAGATCAAATACTTGCATCTCATTGTATATCCAATTTCTTAGAGCTTAGATAAAAGATACCCCAGTTTTAATCAGAACATACTTACTGTTAGTATTAATTAGTAGATGATGTAGTGATTCCAAAATCCTTCTTTTAACGAATAACCAGATAATATTTTTTTCAGGGATAAGACAGTTTGTAGTAGGTTGTCGGTAACAACATTACGTCACCATTTTTATTATTTATTTTTATACCGATTTTATACAACTCCTTGTCACTGATTACTATTTTTTAGGTTTTTTCTAGATATTTTATGCAACATACATTTACAATAAAAAACATTTTATTACAAATCCAGTTAAGCAATAGATAAATTCTATTTACTCTAGTTTCTGGGATTGCCTAACCGCAGTTTCATTTCAATCAGAACATCAATCTTTGCAACTATTCAACTCCTATCACAAAAAAAATCTACCTTGCCATCGAAATTGAAAAAAAAAATAGAAAAAGTTGTTTGATTCAATCTTATATACGTAGAATTCTCATAAAATTATATAATAAATCCACTAGGTCTGGCTGATATATGTATTCATTGTCATTCAACCACCTCTCCAGCTTTATGTAATACTAACTACTTACTGAATTTATCTCAAAATGTGGAACTCATATGGCATTATATAGGGCCACCAGTAAAAATACGTCTTGTCTTTAGTTGCCACGACTAATTTATTGTTTATGGAGCTTAATCGCCATACCTAAAGTCGCTTAGCTACATATCGGGTATAAAATTATAGAAATTGTACCATTTCAGTGAAAGAAACGCAAAAAAATTATATATACGTACGTTTACATAAGTAGGACGCATTGTCGTTAAAATTATATCGTCATGTTGCTAACGTATAACATCGTACGACATGACGGCAACGAAATCGTTAAAGGACGTTCAGTTTTAGGGTTATTAATGTTAATGTATGTCCCGGGGAAGGTTTATTGATTGAGCGCAACTGGATGACATACCGAATTTGCATACAAAGTCCACGTCAATCATTGCATAGCGAACAGTTTTGATCGGTTTATACCACCGCTCGTCTTGTCCAATTTGTCGGACGGCCGTTTCGTTTGGTCGGTTTGCAAGTAATGCGACTTCTGTTATCTTTAAACGTTCCGGCATGTACGCGAAATGCGATTTATATTTCCGTGGGCGCGCACTTTGACGTACAACCCGAAGATTGCATATATTTATTCATGATCGCTTTTAAAATGATGAGACTCCATATAGAATACTAAAGATACCATGTATTGAATGTAGCTTAACTTTTGTGGTCAATAGAATATAAACTTCAACTCTAGAGTATCGTAAATGACTTTATTTATCATATAAATGGGTACTCAATTGATAAGCTGTAAATATGTTGCGGCTTTAAAAATATATGAATATATTAACCGTAAACGTACTATTCACTCTTGTCTTTTTTGCAAACTGCTATAATGGTACGACTAGGTTATTTTTCAATTTTCTTATTTTCTTTTTAGAAAAGAAACACTGTTTTCTGTAAATTTCAGCTCTTCAGTCTTTGCAACTGATATTTCATATAAAGCCGTTCAATAGATTTTCTCATTTTTGGTTCATTCTGCTTTCGCTAAGTCAAATTTGTGAATTCCTTTGCGACTTCTTCCACAATTGTCATCTTTTGACATTTAGTATTTAAGATATAAGTACAAACCCTGATTTTTAAGCAATACTAAACTAAATGTAATAAAAATAGGGTTTTAAATTCATATGCATCATTTCGGCTAACCCTGTACACGGTTACTTGATGTATATTAAATGGTACAATAACGCATACTTTACAGTCAGTAAACATAAAATAGTTGGATCGTTACCCTTAGTACTATTTAAACAGTTTCCAATTTAATCACTGTCCTAACAAATACTATATCATCATTACTTGCAACTAGAATAGGAGGTTCACCTCAAGCAAGTTTTTATTATTTTTTCCGTCTAAACATAAAGGCAGTAAACTAGTACTTTCATTGAAATTGGCCATTTACTACGACACAACTAAATTATTAACTACGACTATATAAAATCTTAATATTATTTAAGCTCAGATGTGCCAATAAAATCCGTAACATCAGTTTTACTATTGTACATTTGCTTGACATTACGATTTTGCCTTATTAGGCAATAAAACTCGAAATGAGTATGCGCGTTACCGCATGCGATGTATCACTAATCAAATCCTAATCTGTGCTTAAATTTTGTGTCTAAGGAAATTCTGTGTCTCCAATTCATTAATAACGAATGTAACACTAGACAATGTCATATCTTTATATCTTGATCCTCATTACATTTGAAAATAAACGACAGCGTCTATAAATGGTTGGCGTTTCAATATCAGTAATGAGCACAAATATTGAGTTGAAATAAATGATTGAAAATTGTTGTTATAATATATGAAAAAAACACTTAAGAATGTAATAACATTCCCATAAATTTGTCTATGAGCAACATAATCTTCTACATATTTAAACAATAAAGTACAGATTGTATACATCTTCAAAGGTCAAAAAAGAATTTAACAGATTTGTAAATGGAGTAGTATGGAACATTTCAAAAGTTGTCATAAGCTTTATGTTATTCTTGTCGGATGTAACTAGAAATCTGTTCAGGGGAACCTTGATTCTAAACGATGTCTAAGTATGCAGAGAATTGAGTGAAACCAGCAACTTTTTTTGGATCTTTGTGAATGTGAAGTTTTTCAATAGAGGTGCCTTAAATGCTGTCAGGAATATCAATTATTTAGAAAATAAATAAAGGTGCAATAACAAAATAAAATTTAACGTGTTCATTTATATCTCAGATTAGGAAAATCAAGTGGTATCCTTGTTTGACATACTTTTAATGGTGTTTGAGTGGTCAAGGTTCGTTTTCTGAAAAACTCAAAACAAATTCCCGAAGCATCAAGTGGTATCTTTTTGGCCATTGTTGCATCCTCGTATATTATATACTGTTAAGTCCCTCTAACGCGTTATATGTTCAAAAATGATGCAAGGTATGCAGTACACAGCCTATGGTTTTGTAAACGCCGACAACTATAGATAAGGCGCACACTTTCCTTAATGTCTGTACCTTCCAGTACTACTCACTTCAGGGCCGTACCAGCAGCAGCATTGTTATTAAATTGTCAATTACTGCTGCAGAAGTATGCTGCCAGCTTTACCAGAATTTATACAAATTGTGTATTACATAAAAGTGGTTGTTTTCCAAAATGTATGCTCAAAGTTACCTGTCGTCCGGTTTAGATATATTGTGGTATTCAGTATTGCCTTTTACTATTTTTAAAATTTTTTGATTGGGCTTAAATATAGGTGATGAAAGAGCAAGCGAAACATTGTATAATCGTCCTCCTTCAACAGTTAATGTTGGCTTTTATCAACCTTCAGTCAGCCATGAAGTTCATCGTTGGCAAAACAGGTATACCTACTCAACCTACTGATCTACTACTATTAGTGATCGGATACATGAATGTTTTTTTAATAAATTTTCAAAATCATGTTATCCTGCTAGTAATCGATCCTGATTTAAACATCAGCAGGCAACTCGAAGAAAACTCCTGTTTTCACCAGCGTGAACAGTAATCAAACATTTTCCTTTAAAATTGGGGTGAATAATCCAAATGATACTTTGTCACTTCAGGAGTTGAGGTTTGTATATCCAGCACGAACATGAGTTTCATTCAAGAAAATGATCAATCTGGCTTCATCTCTAACATTGTTAAATATTTGTAGATACTTAATCGCTGACGCT
This sequence comes from Holotrichia oblita, assembly GCA_023690525.1. NCBI lineage: Eukaryota > Metazoa > Arthropoda > Insecta > Coleoptera > Scarabaeidae > Holotrichia > Holotrichia oblita. The sequence goes on from CM043015.1 coordinate 73,188,632, forward strand.
CGAATAAAATATGAAACACCAGCGTTAGTGTTTCATATTTTTATACGAAAACTCTCCTACTATACGACGCTTTTTTCTTTAGAACTAGGTGGAATGCATTCGTATAATACGGTGCTTATATTTTTATCAGTTATCATCGTATTGGGAATGATTATTGAACAACAGACGTCCATATATATTTAACAGCATTTTATAACTGGTGAACATGGAATAAAGCGAAGATGAAATAAAGCAACTGGGCAAAGGTGTTACTTAGCAATCCTAGATTTTTGTCTAATTGAAAACACAACCAACAGCAATATTTCAAGACCTTCAAAGATGTTTAACGCTTTAGAGTAGGAGGATGCATCTCACTGTATTAAAGAATACTATAACCAAACCTCGTTTAAAAAAAGTGGCATAAGACTTATTTTATCATAGATTATCACCCATCTGCGATAAAATTGTATTGATGGTAAAAAAAATAATAAAAAAGAAAGATATATACTTCGAAGCTTTCCTTATTCTTCGTTTTTGGGTCAATCAGATAATACAGTAATCTAGAAAAGAATCGAATTCCTTCTGTATTGTCTTGTGTTATGTACAAGCTAACATGCAAAGATCAGACGAGTTACATTGCGCACCTATAAATCTTCCTTACTATCACACATACGAAGTTCGCAGTATTTCTCAGATCGTTTCTCAACCTTATCTCATTCTTGGCATTATTCGGAGTTTGGCATACAAGAGAATCCTAGCTCGCTTTAAGAACAATACGTCACTATTTCCTTATCGGACAGTAAAACAAATAACATCACAGTTCTTCCGTTTTGGTAGCTACACTCGAAGAGCGGAGGATCCATCGCTTTCATTTGCGATAAGTTGGCACGCGCTCCTCGCAGTTGAATCCGTCATTGCCGTAGTTTTAAGGAATGAGAAGCGGTGCGACGCCATCTACATAGGGTAAAAAGTACGTTACAAGCTCACGAAAAACGTGGGTGTGCGAGATTTTATCCGCGAATGTAATTTATCATCTATAAAACAAAGGTGGAATTTCTCCGCTGAACGGATATGCAATATATCTTGACGAGAGATCGCGTAAACTTTAAGGATCCACCGTATTTCGTGACGAAAGTGTTTACGGATTAAGAAGTTTTTCGCTTTTTTTGTTGAAGATGGTGTTTTGATAAATTGAGTTTCTCTTATGTGTCATGAATATTATTGCACGAAGAAGACATGCACTACCTACTGTTTATCAGTCTAGTTGTACTCGTATATGTAGTTTGAATGTGAGTATAATCTAGATAAGTAGATGGTTTATATACGTCTAGAAGGTTCAATTTTTCGCTTCGTTATTGGCATTACAGAGTTACCAAGTAATAAATAGAGATGATAAATGAATAGAAGCATATTATAGCTATATTTTTGAGCGATTTACAATTGTACGGTACCTAGTATAAGGCTTTATAATTTTCTAAGAAATTTTGTGCTTTTGAACGTTTTCAAAGCAAATTTGCTTTATCTATTTAGCATACATTCGAACATTTAATCCCTAAATATTGCGAATAATGTTTCATAATATACAGGGTGACCGGTAATAGTCATACTTTACAATGGCAGCGTGTTAGTAGAGATCACTTGCAATAGATACAGATCCTTTTGTGTTTTTTTCGAAATTTACTACTTAGTACTCTCACTCAAATTTAAAATTTATGAAAATAATGGAACTTTTCTCAATTCTTCAGTTTGTCTGGCTAGATGACATTTCAACACACATTATCTATCGATGATAATTACGTTCAATACTTGGACAAATTCAAAAAAATTAAAACTACCGCTTTTGATGAAACTGTAAACATAATCACTAAATAAATAGTCACAAAGATTTTACCTAAGAAATTGTGCACAATAAAAATCATAATAAAATTCTCCCTTTTATTATTAATAAAATATCTAGTTTTATTCACAAAAAAAATTTATACTGTTATAAAAGTTTGTTCATAAAATTTTTCAAACATTCAGTTCAAGTTAGGAATTTTAATTCAAAGTATTACTAACCTGTAAAACTGGTTGCATAAGTGTCAGGTAACGTTATTTGAATTCACGGGAACGGAACGTGGTAAAACTAGCTGCTCTCCAGATAATATTGTCGGAGCCTCTTGTGAACAACTATTTGAAAGCTTTCGGTATTCAGATACTTCTAACAGTTTTTACAACAAAATCTATTAATTGGAACGATAATAATTTGCGTAAGAAAAGATATTCAGGTGTTCTTATTGAATCCACCCACTAGCAAGTGAAATACCTAAAGGTGTGGTAGGTCTATTGAAATAAAGTTTGGTATATTTGCGCTTTTGATCTGTTACCTTTTATATCTCAGAGGTCTCTTTTCTTTGCGCTGAATTGGAGACTGCTTTGTCGGAGACATTTTTTAGGAGAATTGGATTCCGATCGACGAAGCATTCGCTATTGGGAGCAATGTGATTAACACATTGCGTGCCATAGTAAAGGCAGTCTAGACGTCGAAACGACTTCCTCGTTATTGTTCATATTTTGTATTGTTTTTACATTTGGACAATGTTAGTTTACTATGTTTGATTTTGGAAAATTTTTCAAAATTCATTTTGCTATTTTTTATTGCCTTTCATACATGAATAATGTGGCCCAACCGGAAAAATTACATGTAATTTTTGCATTGTAGGCCATGTCATTCATACATATGTATATGAATAACGTGGCACGCAATGTGTTAACGGCTCAGCATTATAAAAGGCGGTATAATGCTGTCACAAAGCCATTTGAACACAATTATGCGAACACAAAAACTACTCACGACAAAATAACAAAAAAAAAATCGATATTTCCTGCACATATAAAAATGTTTAAGATATTTCTTGACAAATTTTAATAATATTCACTATTCGATGGTTGGTGATAAATGATCTTGCCGAAGTCGCTGTCGACTCGACACTTGCAAGAGGTGTGTGTTAGAAAGATCGCAATTGTTAGCGCCAGGGTACAAGCTAACTACACTTACAGTACTCAGTATTGGTTCAGGATTATTGAATCTGTTAGAAATTAGTGGTGGGCATTTTTACGACTTTTGTATTCGAATAATCATTTCGTTTTCTATTCGAATACTCGAACTATTCGAATATTCATATTCAATTCAATTCGATCGATTATTCGTACTCATTTCAATTTTATTCTTTCACACTCAATGTAATCCAACCAATATGTCATTTATAATGATTGAAGTCGGCAAAAAACTATTCAGTAGGTAACTGTTTTGAACTAGAGAAGAGACCTCCTTTTATATCTTGTTGAATATAGAAAATTACGTACCTATATTAATGCAATAATGTTCGCGGATAAGTGAATTTGAAATGAGATGAAGTTGAAATATTTTTTAATATAACTGACATTATAAATAAAATACGAACAAAACACCATGACATCCATGAAAATTAACAGTTTCTTATTAAAACTATACATGCATGCGTTCGAATTCATACAATACATACATTTGTACATATGTATGTATTGTTCTATGTACATATATATATTTAAATATTTGACTAGTTTATATCTCAAATATGTATGAATATATGATTAGTGTAAATTCAAATATTTTATTAGTTGACCAGTCTATTGTTTGAATGTTTGATTAATCATATATTTGATTATTCGAATAATTCGGTACAGCTTTATTCGATATTTGAATAGATGCGTATTGGATTAATCTAATAATTCGAATAGGATGCCCAGCACTATTAGAAATACGAGGGACACCTTATATATTTTTACAATGGACCACTAGATGGTGCTTTTGACATACGTAAGCACTATATTCTTAAAGTGACAGTTTTAAGACAGTGAGTTTGTAAAATAATGGATATTACTCGTGAAGGTTTTTGTTAGATGATTTTTTACGACAATAAAAAAGGTCTAACGCCACAAGAATGCATTATATCGCTTCGATACCGTCAAAGTAGACAGTTTACAAGTCCTTGTGAGTCAGTGAGTGACGAACCACGTAAAGGTCCACAAAAAACTATTGGGATTCCAGAAAATATCGAAGCTGTGCGGAAAATGATAGAACACGATCAACATGTGACTTACGACAATGAGATAGAGGCATCTCTTAGATAATCGCAGACTGTAATACATTCGATTACGATTTATTTGTAGAAAAAATATGTTCTAGATGGATTCCGCATAACTTGATCGAAGCACAGAAGGTAGGTAGCTCGTGTCAGTTGGTGTAAAGAGAGAGAGAGAGAGAGAGAGAGAGAGAGAGAGAGAGAGAGAGCTGTACATCATCGCAACAATTTCTTTAGAAGATCGAAGAACTGCTAACGCTGAATAGTATACAGTAATTTGTTTGCCAAAAGATACAGACGAAATCAGGAAGAACAACCGAAATCGTTGCATTGTTCTTCATCACGACAATGCGAGTTCCCATACAGCACGTCTAACAGTTGACTATTTGAAGGAGACAACTGTTGAAATAATGTCTCGTTGTCCATATTCCCCTGATTTGTAGCGGAATGATTTTTTTTTTATTCCCAACTGTGAAACAAGAAATGCGTGGACAGCCATTTTCAACGCCTCAAGAAGCAGTCGAAGCCTTCGAAAACCATGTTTCTGAGATACAACCTTCAGAGTGGAAAACATGTTTTGAGAACTGGTTTGTACGGATGCAAAAGTGTAAAAATTTTGTTTTCTTCTCAGATTTTGTAAAAGTATAAAAGGTGACCCTTGTAGTAAATGATGACAGGCAAATAATAATCAACGATATCAGTACAAATTAGAAATTCAGCACGAGAAATAATCGCAAGGTTAATATTTGTAGAAAGTAACCTTATTCATCCTCCATACAATAATACAAACGTTTTTGCAGAATTACAGCAATCGAAGTGAGTCTGTAGCTATACCAATTCTCAAACTGGTCATGTTTATAGTATGAAGGCATTCATGATACTACTATGTATGTATATGCTAAAATGCAGCTTGTATACTATCAGAATATTATGTGCTGCTGCGTAAAGTCATAAATCGTTGTTATCCTATTAACTGTGCATTTTAAACAAGGAATAATAATTATGAGGTAATTTTTTAATTTGAGCCACCATCCATTATAAATTAGAAAGATTGATATATTCCCAGTTATTGCAAACAATTGATGTTTTAAAGCAGAAAGAGATTGCCTTTTATAAGAATACATAATTAATTATATCTCAACTAACAAAACGGAAGAAAAAACTTTGTTAAAAAAATGAGTTTGAAATTATGGCAAATTCAAGATGTGACTCTCTTTAGTGCAGGTTATTATATATATTATTTGTTGTTGATGCTATCTCATAACTAATAGTCAACCTTTTGATATAATTAAACTATACAATATTGCATATGTTCATTCTTTTGTCTTTTACATATGAGGTACAGCAATGACATACCGTGTGAGGTTTGAATGAATTTTAATGAAAGCTGACCCAGAGGTGATATTTACATAACAAGCTAAAAAACGCTCACATGCCTAGCGGAATGTTATTTTTAGGACGAAAAATATTTATGAAACATTTTTGTTTTCAATTTATTCTGTTTGTGTGTACCTGCGTTTGCCGTGTTGCTTTGATATTTTTACGAATTTAAAAACGTAACGGACACATCAAAGGTATATTTGTGTTACAAGTGAACAACCAGACAGCAAAAATATGTTTCTCCTTGATGGCGACAAGTGTATTTCAAAATCTCCAATTTCCATTCGTTTTTAAATTGAAAATATTTTATGATTTTCTTTATTATCCAGCGATAATAAATTTGCTTTCTTTTGGTGAATATATGACAACGTGATAAATTGATATAATTCTTTCAAAGTTCAACCCTGAATTTCATTATACTGTATTACCAGCACTACAAAATTAATTTATTGTAACAACATTCATTGAACCATAGATCTAGAAATTAATACTAGCTCACAAAAGAAGCAATTCCGCAAGTTTTAGGCTCGTTTCTCCTTATTTATGCAACACCGTTTGCAGAGGGCTAGATAACAGGATTAAAGCTAAAAACAAGGGGTGCATGTTCATTACAATGATTGTGTTATAGTAATTTGTCAGATAAGACGAACCGCTCAATCAACCGGAGGAGGAACACCATGTCTGATTATTCCCAGACGGGTTACAGCCGCACGTCTTCCTTCGATTTCGGTCGTTGTATTGGATTATGGTCAACCTTATTCCCAATTAAATCGTCGGAGATAAGCGGTCTGATATATTAGGACAGTTGCTTAACTTAGATTCGATGATTACATTAATGTCTATCAGATCAATTTACATGTTTGGTGGCGTTTGTAAACGATAGTTAAACTCAATTGCTGGTTCAGATTTATTGCAAATTTATACACCTTAGTTCATAATGTACATGACCTAACCACCTTAGTTGATCTTGTTCTATCAATTTGGCTAGGTTTAGGTCAACTAGTAAGATGAGCACAGACTAAATAGAGAAAGACGATACGAAAAAAAATTGAAAAACTAAAAAGAGCAATTGAGAACAGAGGTATTATATAGAAGAATATAAAAATGCAATCCGATACTTCCTGCTTCACATGAAGTAGAATTTCAAGTGGCATGGACCGCATATTTTGTCTTACACTGACAATGAGTTATTTGTTCAGCAACACTATAAGGCATGCTTAAAAGTGTCATTTGTGTTGTCTCTTCCAGTTAGTAATATAATAGCTAATATAATTGCTTCCTAGAAAAGTTGATTTCTGCAAGGAGTGAGATAGATATATGACCGAATGTAACATTGCGTTTCAATAGTGTACCTATCTCACTTTTGTACATTAACATAGATAATAGCGTTGCTATAGCAAAGTACACATTTCGCTCAACAGTGTAACCTTCTTCACTGCGTCCTTGTCACACCTCCAAGGCCCTCCATATATTTTTCTTCTTTCTCTTATAGTGGGAGCCAATTTTCATTATGCCAGGTATTATGGTGCATCTAGAAGACTAAAGTAGTATTATATCATTGCTTTCAATGTACAATTCATATCCATTTCAGTTTCCACATGGTACAATCCTTTTTTGTATTTCTTTTAATTTGTACTCAAATTTTTGCTAGTATTGTATAAAATATGAATTATTGTATACTTCATATTTAAGTGCTTCAAGACTTCGTCATATTTATTGTCTTTGATTAACATTCCAATATGAAATCTTGCTCTAGTAAGTTTGTCTTCTGAATCACTTAAAACATCAATTTCTAAATTTCTTTTCAATTCAATACATGTCTCTATTAGTGTTATATAATTCTTATTGCGCCTCTTATTTTGTGACTTTACCGCTCTTGGTTGTGTTATCACCATATGTTGTTGTTTCTTCTTTATTGCTGTAGATAGAATATATATATCGACAGGTTTCACCATTAAAGGAAATAGATAGAGATAACTGCTGCAAACTCTGCTCAATAAACGTTGAAGTACTTTCCCGACAAAAAACTGCGCTGCTAAAAAATGTCTTTATGGTGTCAAACTGACAGACAAATAAGAATTAAAAAGTTTCAAATAACTACAGTTCAGTACCTGCACATTAATGAAAAATAAATTATTGGAAACAAATTTTATGAAGCATGTTACCTACGAAAGAGTGTTATAATTCGATCAAAGTTAGTTGTAAACAGTGGTGGATGTTTTCTACTGTAGGAAACTGATATAAAAATATATTTAATGCTTCCTTATGTTGGCACGTCATTAATAACTGATACACACGCCTTATTTTTTATCCAGCTTCCTATATTTAACGGTACCCTTAATAGCAAAGCGGAACGTGGATATTTTATGGAAATATTACAGACTTCCTCCAAAATTTATTGTAATTAAGCTTGTGCGGCCAACGTAAAGGGTCAGAATTTACATTATCTTTCAACTGACAGAAAATGCGTTAGAAGGCCCACAAAATTTAACACAGCGGAAGAACCCAACGTGTCTCTACCAAAACGATACCGGAAAACATTAAGGCCGCGCTTTATGAGTTTTCCTTGGAAATATCCCCCATCGATTTACGCGATTTCCACTCGAAACTCCACCGCAATATATTTTCTATATGGGAAGTATTACATATACACACGCATTTTCGGGATATAGTAGCTCAATGTTTCCACTGCACCCCTGATGATACTTTGGCAATAACTTTTCGGCTCCTACTAGAGTTAGTGTGTGTAACGTTATAACAGTTACAGTAAGAGCGCTTCAGATAACTTTATACACCTTAGCACAGAACGGTATATCCGCGCACTAAGAGGATGCATCTTTATGATAGGCACAGAGTATTCTATATACATCTTCAGATTAGATAATATAGTTACATACGAATAGTGAGTTGGAAGCTATTGCATTCAGTAATAATTCTTATTAAGGTGTTGCCTTGTTAGAAAAACATATGTAGTTAGAGTCAGTAGCATTGTAAATGACAAATAAGTAAGTAGATATTCTTATCATCTCTTAAACTGATAGTGTTTCTCGGAAATCTCTAGCCAAAATAGACTTGCGTTGTACGTTTGTAAGAAATTATTTAATTAAATGTTTAAAATACAATATGTTATGTAAATAAATCAGTAATCATTCTGATAATAGTTGAATTTTGAAAGTACGAGTGAAACATTATAATAATAATTAACATAATACTACAAATAATAAAGTTAATAAAAGGTACGTAACATACAGTTTGAATTACCTGTATAAATTTTAACAAGAGGAACTTCTGAAGAGACTCTACTAGACTAGTAATCCCAACATAATTTTTTTTAAGTATTAACCTTATAAGTTACATCAATATCTAATAATTAAAATCCTTTTGTGTAGACCTAAAACATGCCATTACCGCATGATTCATGATTTACCATATATGGCATCGCTGATTGACGACAAATACATTACTTATACACCTTTGAAGTTTAAAGTGACACCTACTGTTTTATCTACTATATTACTCATATCTGAGGTGCTACTGGATCGACATTATATGGATACCTCAAACCAAAATTAAAAGCGCAAATGCAATGACATACTGAATAATGGTAATACTCTTTGATTTATTTGGATGCAACAGGGTGACACGGCGAAGGCAGCGGGCCCAGTAAAGATGAGTTATTAAAATTATTTAGCGCCACTGATTGCAAAAACCCACACGACTCACGTAGTGGAAACATAGAGCTAGAACAGTCTCAAAGAGCACGTGATTGTTGTGTGTATAAAACATAAGTCCAAAGAGTTACTTCCGATAGCAAATGATAAATTTGCACACACTGATGATTAAATAATTAAATTGACGACGGAATATACATAAATCCACAAATACTAAATTCATTTCACTAGATTAAATACGATTACAAATTCGCGAGGTTAGACACTCGAAGATAGCAGAAATAATAAATGAATGCCATTTTCAAATTGAAAATAGCGAAGGAACATGGAAATTATGTAAAATAAAATTAGAAGCAAGGAAATTAGGTATGCTAAGAAAAATAAGCTAGCACAAATGTTTGTCAGAACTGACGTAACCTAGAAAAACCACATGGTAAATATAGACAATACACGATCCAGAAAGCTTAAAAACTGCAAATCTCGTTGCTGTGGAACAAGTCAGCCAGTAGGAAAGTAAATTTATAATTATTGATGGTGATGTTGATTATACGTTCAAAGCTAGTGCCGACTCCTTACTTTTATTGTTAATTCCTGATCGTGGAATTGGATGACATTTGTCATACAGTTGGGGTTTCTGAGCAGTCATTGTCTCTAAGTGTCTAATTATGTTTTATTTTCTTGTGCTACATCTTTCAGATAGAGATGAGTTATTATTATTATGAGTGTGCTCGTCTTCTCTCTAAACAGTAGCAACTAATAAAATTAGAACACCAACGCAAACGTGTCGCTCCCGTCCCTCCCCCTTCCATAACTACATTTTAACATTCTTTCTAGACTAAAGTTTTGTACCCATTTTGTACAGTTTTGTTCCAAACATTAAACATTTTGTACTTCGCCCGTTTAGAAGATATAATCAATTTTAAAAGGGGGGTCTGGCACATGCCACTCTCCCACCCCTCTCCCTCCTCTCCCCCCAACACCTATCTCTGAAACTAACGTGGTACAAAATGTTTGGTTTATGGTATAAAACGGTACAAAACTAGTACAATACGATGGTGTAAGTGAAATTTTGAAATTCCGCTGTCGGAGGTAGTGGGAGAGGAGAGGGGAGGCACTACCTTTTAAAAATGTGTTGATGATGTCAAAACTCCAACAAATATTGTCGAACAAAGTAGCATCTACAGTTATATACCGAAAATGATTATACATGTGTGTCCCAAAATTATGCAGTAAGTAAGCTCCAAAATTATCTCTTCCTTTCCTGTTAACTGTTGAACAGAACGTAATATCACTAGCATATCATGTATACCCTTTTCTATTTTAGCGAGTTTTCGATGTTTCTAACATTCTATTTCGAAATCGGGGTCTTACAGGATGTGACGTCAACCTTCATACTTGAAATAGGACGTCCTGTATATTTTGGCACTGTAGAAAGATAACTGAAAAACAAATTCAACAATATCGCACTGGGCCTATTTTACATTGACAAATATGCAGCGAAATTAACTGACAAATAGGTAATGATTATGGCATTAGCCTTGCGGATACTTTCTTACGATATTTCTTTAAATAGTCGTAGGAAATGACACACTTTTAGAGATAAACAGGAAAAATGGATCAAAAGGCGACTTGTGGACACTAATATTTTGTCTGTGTTCTTTAGGAATTATGAGCAATCGAGCGTATATAGTAATTAACTCAGAAGTGATATCAATGGCGTATTTTTACAAGTGAAAAAATACAGGATGCTCAATAAAAAATCAAGCATTATTTAGTGATATTTAAAATAAAGTAGCGTACAAAAATGGTATGTTAGCATTTTCTCAGAGTGATTTTGAATTTATTATAAAACCACTGACATATGTATTTAGTAGATACATCCAGATTGAGATTGCCACCAGTAAGCACAATTACGAAGCAAAACAATAAGCAAGACAGTAATTTTAGCACTCTACTTAAAATTGATTACATCTCTGAAACTAACGAGGTACAAAATGTTTGGTTTGAGGTACAAAACGGTACAAAACTAATACAATGCAATAGCATAGGCGAATCTTTCAAATTCCGACATGAAAGGGCTGACATGTCTCTGGCCGCCCCATCTAAAATTGATTATATCTTCTAAACAGGCGATGTACAAAATGTTTAATGTTTGGTACGAAACTTTAGTCTAGAAAAAAATTTAAAATGCGGTTATGGGGAGGGCTGGCAACATGCAGCCGTCTGAACCTGTGTTTTCTCCATAACCACAGCTAATCTGATAGTAGAGCTTTCCAAATAATTTATCCTGTGTACTCGTATATGCTGATTAATTTTAGATAGTAACTGACTTTGAGTTAACCTTTGATGTTCAGTGTAATTAAAGTTCTCTCGTATAATACAGTGTTTTAATTCAACCACTTTTAGATTACAGTTACGTGGATAATACTACTTACAGTGCGGGAAATGTATTTTATTGGAACAGGTAATTGCATTAACGATAGAACGACTACATTGACCATAAGGATCTTCTTTCTAAATTGGTTGGTATTAGCGCTTTCGCCAAATTAGCAAAACCAAAGTCATCATATTTTTAATAATAGGGGCATTCACTAGAGTATAGCTTCAAATGGCGGAGTAGTGACAAACGTACTGCGATATATTCCATATATTACAGTCTACGCATATCCAAATTTCAATATTTGCTAATGAACCCTGATTATGGAATGTGACTACTTTATGATATATTCTAAAGCTTACTTCGAAAAAAATTGACAAAAAAAAGAAGATGTTTGTACAAATATTTGATACCAAAAATTGAGGATCAATATGTTTTAGCTACAGAGGACAACTTTTTATTTTAATTGTAATTATGGAAATGTGGAAAAATCGTGGATACTTGCAAGCCGGATTTATCACAAAGCCAGTCCACAAACACTACTTTAATTTTATTCGCGAGCAATTTTACGTTCTTTTACAGAAACAGCTAGTAGTATTGAAGTGAAGAGGTCTGCAAGTTTAAAAGGCAGTACTCGTATTCTAAACTAATGGATATGATTGCTGTTACGTAACAAACTATCGATGCATGTAACTGGTATTAATACTGTAAAATAGCAGTGTTAAAAGTGTAAAACATCGTAATATTTCAAATAATTAAGTCATTAAAAGCAATTAATAATCCAATTTTGTAATTGCCGAGATAAGATATAAGACGAAAGTATCATCCGCATATGTATTGATTTGTAATTAATACGGAGGTATCTATCAATTACGCGTGATACACTAGACAACGAAATTGAAATCGGTATCAATTAACAATGGCTTACAGTTGATTTATAAATTAATTGTATCATTTCACCGTTTCTGTGGATGATTTATAATGCAACCAAAGAGCCCAGCTACCAATATATAGTGGTTAAGTTCTGATCCTGTATAATTAGATCGTTAGTCTAGCAATAAACCTTCCAGACACAAAATATGGATTTATGTTATTAATCACAATCACGAATAGGCATACGTAATCTCAGATAATCAGACGTAATCGTTCCTATATGTATCTGCAAGTACCATATATTCCTATGCAAATTTGGTCACTATCAGCCAAAATACTGATGGCGCTTTGTATATTGTAATATGACTTCTTCACTTCCATTATGAAATAATTGCTCACCACAGATTATTTCAGTTTATCTCAAGATCGAAATACTGAATTTTATGGAGTACAAATTTCTTTTATTATTTTGCTGATCTTGATTTTACTACAGCTATCACTTCTATAAATTAATACTGTTATCTGATTACGGGCAGCGTTACCTAAGGTAACAATCTAATTTTTTGTTTGCTAGTATCTAACGGCGGATGATTGAAGGTATCGTTCATAATTACTAAGGATTATTAACCGCTACAAAATATCACAGAGACAATATTAAACAACCGTTATTGAGGCGTACACATATACAAGTAATCAAGAAACTGCGATTAAATAAATCAGGAAAAAATTAATTGCCATTAAACCTTACCAAAATTAAAGTAAATAGTAACTAGATATATAGCAAGGATGATAAATGTCCCATCGTTTGCATTAATTTATTTAGAGAGATATTAATTCGTTTACGGTTTTTCTATGAATACGTGGCCAAACGTTATTTCGACGGGCATTTCACCATTTCCGTTTTTTCTATTCCGGAAAATGTTTCGTTACGTGTGTATGTAACTTTTATAGGGAGAACATTTACATTTAAATTGGGTTTTTCAAATAAAAACAGTCAAAGCGGGAGGCGATTTATTGATTATTTTCTTTCAAAATACCCTATCCCGCAGAATCGACACGAACATTGAACTGAATTTAAATCTTCTGACCTTATTGAAAATCACCGACACAATTTAATGGAACAATCTGATGGAATAATCTAGTGGAATAAAAGTAGACTGAGTTCTTATATTCGTAGCAATTCTGATCGATAGATGTTAGCCTGGGCTGTTAATACCACAGGTCATGTCAAACAATGGAGCCGCTGTAAACAAAGCGAGTGCATATATTAATACTATATTCCTTTCAGTTTTGAATTATTGCTAGTGTTAGTACATAATAAGGACCACAGCTTTTACTAACAAAGATGTTGTAAGTAAATCTGTTACCTACGTATTGTTTTCAGAAATATCTTTTACTTTAGAACTAATATTAGTAAGGTTTTCTACGAATTTTGGTATCGTGATTTATTGACATTCTTGTATGAATTTCCAGCTCTTCAAAGATCAATTAAAAAAAAAAAAGATTAAAGGACAATATCAGTAGTATCGGCGTAACTTTTTGTTTTCATTAATTTTATAACAAGGTTACAGCTTTCCAGTTCATCAACTAGATTCCTAATTAATATTTTATTATTCTCAATTTTCCAGTTACATTGAAAACCATTCTAGACTAGGAAGCATTACCGCTTCGATTATCATGCTATGCAACGCACAGATTCGAATGAGATAATGGCCGTGTCTTTATCCGAACTAATCACCGGTGTTCAGGGAGAATTAGCCGGTGTGTAGAGATTGCAGATCGGTAATAATAGATTGGAGTCATAAAAATACTACGTACAGTCATGCATGAAATGTAGTTTTTTTTTTCGAACATTTCAATTATATTCGATACAGTCATCGGTAACAATTTGCTGATACTATAGCGGGTCGCGTTGAATAAATCTGATTAAATTTCAGACCGTTAAGGTGACGTTACACAGTTGTGCGGGAAGTTTAAATTTTCCTCATTCTTAGAGTACCGTAGATTTCTAAACGTGTAAGAATATCGAAATTATTATAATTTCTATAAAACTATAACTGCATCAGGCAGTTGCTGATTGACAAAAGAAAATTGGAAGACCTGTAATAAAAAAATTTGTAAAAATTACTTGACGAAGTAAGGCTTTTTTAACGATATCTCTTAATCATAACCTAGATATATACATGTAGTTCCATAAAAAAGACACAGTAGCTAGAAATATAGTGTAATTAAAAAATGTATGGTATTTTTTTAATAAAAGCTCAATAATATGATGCCGAAGGCAAATGTACATGCATGAAGTTCAGCGATTGTGCAACAGATGACGCTCATTAAATGTCAATAGGTTTGTTCCTTTTAGACGTTTACAACGCGACGCATGCAGTGATATTCGAAACTCGCTCTTACGACAATGCAAATGGAATAGGGTATTTTTATGGCGCATGATTGTGCCTTTTACTATATAAAGCAAGAGACCAAATCGAACAAAGATAATAAAATTTTCAATTGCCATAACAAAATTTAAAACCTTATGAGAAATTATTAATTATTTTCTAAATATTTTAAATTTCTAAATATTGCGGTTTACTATTAATCTAAGGCCTATTTACGTATTTTTTTTGAAAAAAATTTTGTTTTATGTCAAATTGAAATTATTTTTACCAAATTATCGTTTTATACTATATTTGCAATTTAAACAGTTTAACAAATTAGAGGAAACAAAAAAGTATTTTTGTTATTAAATTATATTTTTAATATGTTTCACCAGTACGCAACAGATTACTACAGAAAGTAATAAGTTAATAAGGATACTTAAAAACCTTAAGTTAAATAAAAATACCTTAATTTTTACATAAAAGGATAGTTACGGGTAAGAAATAACACAGCTTGCTTTTTTATTAATTATTTCTGGAAATATAAAAGTCTGATAAAATGTTTCTAATTTAGGAACTACTTCATTATTGATATAATAATAAATTGAATTGTTTGTTCTACAAACGTTTTATTGATATGTAAACTGGTACAGGTAGGTACTTTTTTTAATTTGAATTAATCCATTATTAGCTATATGATCTAGAAAAAGTTAAATATATTAGACCGAAATTTCAAAAAAATTATATATAGGACTGAATATCATATTTTACTTTTTGCCCGTCGTTCCTGCATTTTCAAAAGTCTAGGGTTTTTATAAAGAATACATTGGCGAAATGATGTATTTCTTGCTCTTCTACCCATTCTGTAAATCCTGAAAAAATTACTCTACACTCCTCTATGCATGTACCTAATTCTTATGCTAGCAAAACCGTTAGTAAATCGATAAGCTATCGCAGCATAAAATATTTATATAAGTATATAACACCGCCATATACACAAACCTGGAATTACTACTGTATATACGGTATTTTTATTTACACTAATAACAATAATAGTAAAAAATGATAAAAATGCTAACAAATAAATCTCTTGCGAATTCTTGCAGGACTAGAAAAACCAACTAGCGAACAGTAGAAACACAATTAGGTACAATACGGATTGATACCACATTGATACTACATCAGATGTAGTTGTGGAGTAAAGAAACTTTCGAGAAAACGAATATGTAATTTTTACCCCAACGTATTCATTGCTCGCTCTACCCTTTCTTAATCCAATACAACTGACAAAGATAAACCGAGAGTCTGATTATTCAGGTAAATCCAAATACAAAGCAAATAAACTTATAGTACGGAATTAAAACAAGGTCATTAAATTGAAACGGAAATTTGTGATGTGTATAGAAATATAGTACTCTCCGAGCCATCTATGTTTCAGTTGCGACATAAAATACAGTTTGAACGATATGATGAAAATTTAGGCGCGGAAACGTCCCCTTAAGCTCACATCTGCACGCTTGAAGCAGTGCTAGGCAATATTCTCGCTTCGCTTTACGCCCGTTGCAGAAAAAGGAGGGAACTATACGTTCCAGGTAGTAGATACCGCATCCACCACTATGTATAGCATACGTTTAATACTTTAGAGGAAATTAGTAGTAGCTTTTATATTGAACAAGTAAGATACTTATTGTTCATTCTGATAGTTTTATGTTCTGTTGTAGTAGTCGAAAGAATTGTAATAGCTTCCAGTTAATATCTTCCTAAAAAATAAAAAAGTATGTTCTTTATAATTTTATTCGTCAAGAATTTAATAGCGTGATACTTAATAATACATTAATTCACTTAATTAATATTACACTTAAATATACAGTACTTCAATATATTTTTTTATTTCTTTGGGAATTTGCAAAACTAATCTACTGTGATAAAAAAATAAGGCATAAGTTGTCTAAAACATATCAAATGCCTAAATCCTAAGTTAGGTTCAAAACAAATAAAAAATGTCAAGCCAAAGTTTAATTTTATTTTTACAAAATTAAAAACAAAATAAAACATCAAGAAACACGAAAATTATTATAACATTAGAGGTTAAACAATGGTTTTTCTGTACTAAACCGTCACTTAGTAATGTACATACATAATGTATAGGTGTCTTTCTTGTACAGGTATCTTTCTAGCGTGTCCAAGTACCTACCATATCTCCTTTTGTATATGTTTTTTTTTTCTGAAAAACAATTACAAGCAAGTTTCTTGAATTGATATAACACATGGTCTAAAATTAATTTCACTCATACAGGGTATTCCATAGTGAGTGATTTCAAGGACTGTGGTCTCGTAATAATAATAAACATCGGTATCACCTCACACCACAACTTTGATTAATTATTCGGGACACGTGTTTCGAAAACGCATGGGTTTTCATCATCAACCGAATACCGAATGAATTCATTCGGTATTCGAATGAAACACGTGTCCCGAATAATTAATCAAAGTTGTGGTGTGAGGTGATACCGATGTTTATCGTTAGGGTATTCCATTTTCACTGAAAAAAATACAACTTATTTTAAATAGAAATTCTATATATCTCTTCAATTTTCGATTCTCTTCTAAATTTTATGTCGAGTTGTTTAAATATTCCCTATCTCTAACCGTTTTAAAGTTATTTATAATTATTGGTAATTTTTGCGAAATATAGGTACTTTTTAGAAATCCTTATCTATTTTTGGGTTATCTAATTGCGGTTTAGATCTTATTCTACTAACAAGTACTTGTTTTTAAGAATGGATTATTGAAGTTTTTTTCTCCCTGATTATCAGAACGTCGTGATGATTTTTTCTGAAACATTGGATTAGCAAAGTTCAATTTTTTTAATGGAATAGTATATATTTTTAAGCAAATGCGGAAATTATTAAGGAATATTTTTTGCAAATACTGGCTAAATGGCTAAACTTTGCCATTTTTAAGAAAATTAATATTTAAGACAAGCGAAGTATTTTCGTAACAATAACTGCCTCTGAGATTAGAGAGTTGTGATAAATGTAATGTTTATCGTATTGACAGAAATATGATACTATTGTAAATTTACAAACTATTAATAATCGAGGAAACACGCCAGTATTAGTGAAGAAGGTAAATCAAATGTTTTTCTCCCAATGCTTGTGTCAACATTTCAAAAGATTTGGATGTAAACAAAAACAAATGATACCGAAGGGTTTCACTATTCGAGTCTTGATTGTAGTGGATTTCGAGTTTTGACTGCGTTATAGTAATATAACAGATATAAAATACAAAAATAAAGTAAAATAAAAGCACAAAAAACACAAAATCTATTCATTCGACAATTCGCCAATAATGTAAGTGACTTCTTCAGGAGCAAAAAGTATATAGAACCCTGTGCAAAATAATAGCAGTACAGTACCTATATTTTTTCACCAGGGTCGTATAACACGAAAAGAAAAATTCTATATAAAGAAAAGCTTGCCTAGTAAGGCATAGTAATGTGTAATATTTTTCTAATACGGTAATTTTAAAATTATGGGCACTAAAGTGTGTCCGTGGAAAATGAGCTTTTTTGTGGTGGCGAAAATCGCTTGGGACTCGCGTTACAGTCGGTTCGCACGCTTCTATTTCGTAAAGTAAAAAATTCATAACTTTGGAACCGCTACAGATAATCAAACCAAATTTGGAATGTTGAATTAGCACATTAAATTCTTTCTTTTACTAATATAAACTTATAACTTTACTTCCACCACAAAAAAAGTTTATTTTCCACCAACACACTTTAGTACCCGTAATTTAAAAATTAACGTATTGAGAAAATATTACATATTACTATGTCTTACTAGGCAAGTTTTTCTTTATACAGAATTTTTCTTTTCGTGTTATACGACCTACCTATTCCGAATTCTCCAGAATTTTAGAAATTTTGTTGCTTCAGGTTGTCTGGGTGCTGCTCTCCATTTTCCTTTACGTCACACGTCACACTCTGGACCAATAAAGTGCGTATTAGTTTTCTGGATTGCAATTTTATCTGCCTTAGTATTTCCTTTAGCATTGGAGTACTCTAGAACTAAATATCGTTGGGGTAACCCAACGGACCTTCTGAGGTATTGGGGTGTTGACCGTAAACTCCAATTCCCACCACTTTCTCCGTATTGGATTAGTCTTTATATGAGATTCATTTCCGAATGTTGGTTCCCCCGAACTCTATTCCTCAGCTTGGCAGTAGAACCTTAAATAATCATTATTAATTGAGTTTGACAGATATGCTGTTTATTGATTTGTCTAATAACTCCATTTATTTTGGGATATCTCCTAGAAGTATACGTGTCCGTAATGAGTGATAAATTAACTAAATCTGATGCGTTTCTGTGCCTGATATCATCGCTTCAGGTTTCAATATATTGTAAATATTTCTAGCTCGGAATTTCTTGCCTTCTTACTGAAGTAACGCCAATAATCAGACAATGGCTCTCAATTGTTATTATAGTTCAATTGAACTTTTCAATCTTTCTCTAACCATCATCTTTATTCATCATTTATTTTTCTTCTTTAGTCACCTTATCTCGAAAGTAATTAAGAAATACACATTGTGCCAATACAATATTGCACCATTGTGGCCATAACAATCGTTTTACTTTCCATAAACGAACGTTTCACACTCTATGGCAATTCCATTTCCTTCTGTAGGTAACTATTATTAACTGCTACTAACAATATGCGTTCCTTTACATTTTATTATTATTATCAATAAAATTGTCTTATGAGCCGTTTAATTTCTTTAACGTTGCCGTTGATTATAATTGATGGCATCGAAGCTACATAAATCAAAAAATTGACAGCAAAAATTACCCGATCGATACACTTATTACAAGAAGCAATTGGGTGGAAAGCCTGCTAACTACTTTCCTTTTCCGCGTACCAAACGCGAAATTGAAGCGAGTTCTAGTAGGTGCGTCTGTTACGAAACGAGATAATTTTCAGTGACCTAATATTTGACCCGCATTTTCATACTGGGCGTATAATTGCAGTCTTTCTAACGAGCTCCGGGGTTAATAACACCGTACATCCCCATAACAAAGTGGTGAGTTAGTATGTGACGAGGGTCGGATAGGGTTAACAAGAATGGTTGCTGCTGCGGTCAGCCCGTCTCTCTGGATTACTGAGCGCCAAGTTTCGAGCCCCGGGATTACTTCGCTGAAAAAAACTGACGTAGGAAAGGATTTATTTAATGTAAGGCCGAAACGCGTATACACGACTGCCAATCTATTCTTTAGCTTAAGATACGAAAAATATCCAAGAAGCCAGAACAGTATATTGGATGTTATTTCGTGTCCCATCTGTATTATGAGAAAATTATATTAAATTTCTGCTGTGGTTATTAAAGAAATCCAAAAAACATTGGAAACTGTAGAGGAAATGAAACTCATATTTACAAAGTTAATAACGACACCATTTCTATATTATATAGCTTTGCAATGACAAAAAATTTTGCAAAAAAAGTTTTGTCTTGAATACAGTTGTAGTTCAAAATTCTCTCTATTTACATATAGATTGCTCGTAGGATATTTTATTTTAACACTAGCTGTAAGGTTTTTGAGTAGAACGCACAATATAACTTATCTAAACCCTGTCAGAAAAGCTTAGAGATTTAAAAAAAATTGCGCCGAACAAGAAGTAGACCTATTTAAATTCTGCTTTTTATAACACAACTACCACAGTAAATCGAAGTATGACTTGGTGGGTGGTAACTTGTTTGGTGTGGAAGCAAGTCACCAACATGTCATATACCTTTGACCAAATACAAAATTATAGCCAGTGTGACAAGAATGGAACAAATAACGTTGAAGATACCTGTAGGAATATTTGTTGACAGAGTAGGACATCTGAAGTATATAAAGGTTGATTAAAGATAACTGACTTCCTGTGAAATTCCATAAGTCGCTGCAACTAACACACTCCATATACCTGTACATAAAAAATAATTTGGTTTAGAAGATGAATAAATGACGCAATTTATAGAAGCATAGACTACATATTTCGAGCAATCAATAATTGCTACTACTATCAGAAATTAATGAATGTCCATTCGTTCAAAAGGAAGAAGCAGATTAACAGACTCTCACAGGTCGACCAGAATCCGTGGCAGTTGCACTTAAGTAAGAGAGGTTGGGTAAAAGCTTGATGTTGCAGCACTCAGTTGTCATTGGCGCACTGATGTCAGATGCGGATTTAATTGTTCATGCGTTGGTGATATACAAACCGAGAGCGCTCATTCACGCTTGATATATCAGGAGATCTTACCACTCTGGACGCCCCTTCGGCGTCGTGACAAATTCTTGCGTCTCTTCGACAAGGCCAATTTTGGCGGGAGTTCCAGAGGGGTCTCTTCTCGACCCAGAGTTATTTCTTATCTTTATGTCCGAAGTACTCAGAGCCGCAGGTACTGAATTGGTTAGACTCCAAAGTGCGATAGACGAGTTTGTATCCTGGTTCACCAAGTGGCGGTTAGCCATCAATCACGACAAAAGTGTATGGCCATTAGATTTTTTAGGAAAAGAACTGGTCCCCCTGGTCATATTTACGTTGAACACGTCCGTCTGCCTTGGAGTTTCACCGTTAAATATCTTGGCATGACGCTGGACTCCAGACTTACTTTAAGACAGCGCTTTTCTGAGACTCACAATCGGACAATCACTTGGAGAATTGGCCAACGTCGACCCCGATAGCCCTCCTCTCTCCTCTCCCTCTCCCTGGTAAGGGAGACCTGTATCTCCACCACCACTGAGATAGTCTAGTCCACTCCTCTTGGTTGAACGACTCCACTTTGTAGGTTTCATTCTAGTCCCATTTTATTTTTACTATTTTATATTATTCTTACTCGATTAAAGGCGTTTACTTCTACACTGTGTTTTATTTTTGTCACGTTTTTATTACTCTGTCCTCATCCAGGATCCCTTTTAGTCCTGTTTTTATTTATCTTTTCTTTCATATTGATGATATTATAACCCTAATCGTACCAAACAACGGGAATGGTGCCGTACTATTTTGAGGAATAAGGGGTTCAAGAGCTTATTGACTAAACCTGGAAAAGAGATGGAAGACCTTCGTAGGTTTGCTATATTGTTACATTAACAATATCACTGCCACGGCATTCTGGTCGACCTGTAACAATATTAACAAAATTTTTGTTAAAAAGTAAAAGGAGCATTAAGAATTATTAGTTTTTTCAAGTAGAAAATTTTGACATTGTCGTACACACCTAGAAGGTTATTCCGGCAAAGTTTATGTATCCGCATACCTATAAAATGTCAAAACCATAAATGCAAAAAAGTATGATTCCATTAACGGTAACAATGTGCATGTGCAAATGTGAAGTTCCGTATAGTTTTCTCGGAAAAATAATTTTTTCAAATGTATATGCACAGGATAATTTCAATTATGTAAAGCATTCGTTAGCATATTAAAGTTGTAGTACATTTGCGTAACAGCCACGTCTCTAATTAGAAGATAGCCGTAGAGAGAAGCAAGCAAACATTGCATTGTAATAATATTAAAACTGCTGGTATTTGAGACAATAACAGTATGTAAAACACGCGAAGAACAATGTACGTAATACTAGTCTACAGTAATTGAAGTCCAGAGTTTTCGAATGTATTAGAGCTAGGGTATTAGGTTTAATAACAATGTGCACATGTAATACGTACGGTAGTAATCTATTATTCTTATTGTTTTAACTTCCTTATAAATGATAGTGAAATTCACATAGATGCAAACGATAAAAGAACGGAAGGTGTGGTTATCTCCAGTAAGGATGTCTTCTACAGGCCGACGACAAACATTTCTTCCATAGCCTGACAAAGAAAACGGAGAAGTTTAAGTGTCAACGCTGTGTCGATCAGCGGATAACTTTGTTGTCAACATGTATTAATCAACATGAAGATTTAGTTAGGGAAACGGATGGACAGAGAAATGCCTTATAATGTGAAAACACAGTTTTTTATACAGTGCCCTTTATGCTCTACAATAAGACATCTTCGGAAAATATATAGAATATTGTATATAACATCAATATGTACACGTCGCCCTTTACCACATTATCTTAAAATGACAAAAGCGAAAATAATACGCTTTTTTAATTCTGTTGATAAAATTCGTTAAATGCAAATATACTGTAGTACTTATAAACAATGACCGATTCGTCAAAGGGTTAATAGTTTACTGGTAGTTAGACATAAGAAAAGACAGGAAGCGGCTACATCATCCTACTTATCACCAGGGAATGAAGCTGGGCTGACGCTATGATAGCTACGTGTTATAAGTGCTGTGGTGATAGTAACTGTCATGTTGCTATTATAGCAAAAATGTCATAACAATTAGTATTACAAAAGCTTCTTTGTAAAAAGTACCAATCGCTGGAAGCAAGCAGTAGTTTTAACAAATACATACATATGTGCTAAAAATCATTTCTTTGATTTTGCTTTTTTTCAATGGAAAGTCTCCTTTATGTTTAGATATTCTTAAAGAAGACATTGCTTCCAACAAGAAATTATTATTGCATTACTATTATAAACACTAAAAAAGCTCGTGAACTTTTTAATAATTCCCAAATACTTGCAAGTTAGCAAGTGAATGTGGAATAAATAGTCACATATGAGAGCGACCTGAAATGTTTCTGGAATCGATAAGAAAAACACGGTGTGGTTTTTTATTTATATTTTTTGATGTAGTCTCCTCGAAGATCAATGCACCTTTTCAAACGATGCTCCAGTGTCTCTTCAAGCCGTCGGAAAAGTAGGATATTTCGAGATCTGCAAAATAATCATCTGTAGTGCCGTTGACCTCCTCATTTGAGGTAAATCTCTTTCATGCTAGCAATTTTTTCAGGTTTGGGAATAGGAAAATGTCGCTGAGGGCTAAGTCCAATGAATATGAAGAATGAGAGACTAATTTGTAGCGCAACTCATTTAATTTGGACACGACAATGCGGGATGAACGAACCGGTGCAGCGTCGTGGTGAAAAGCACTTTTTTTCTGCTGTAAACGAAACTGTTTCTACTTCAATATTGCATTTCTTTCTGCAGATAGTCGATGAGGATCACACCTTGGGAATCCCAAAAAATGGTCGCCATAATCTTTCAGGCCGATGGAATAGTTTTTGCTTTCTTCGGAGCTGATTCGCCCGGAAAAGTCCATGGTTTCGACTGTTCCTCGGTCTCCGGTATATAGTGGTGAATCCAAGTTTCATCCACGGCTACTAAACTCTTGAAGACATCCCTTGTATTGCGTTGAATCCTGGCCAGACACTCCTCCGAAACGGTCACCCAATTTCGTTTTTGCTCTTAATCAGAATAAAAAATATACCAGCTTGAATATTTAATTCTAAAAGTTGACATTTCAACAGTTTTGTTATAAAATCTTGCGAAGACAAAGAATGTGACAGCAAATACAGTAGGGACGCATTTTTTACTCAGGAATGATCAATTGTGTTGACAGAAACAGAAGCAAAAACTCGTTCTCGATTGTTTTTGCGCTACAACTTTACTCAAGGACTTCTCGTAAACACAAAATGTCTTATGGACTTCAGAAGTACGATAATGACGATAAAAAGTTATTTTCATAATTTAGAAAATAAATAAAAACGATTTAACCAGAGTAACAGTTGAATGAATAACTGCTTAAATTGTGCCAGAACGCTGGACTAAATTACGAATATTTAATAGAAATAATAATCAATGATTAATATAGGTTTAATAGGTAGGAGCTTTATACATTTTAGTGTTAGAAGATAGCTGTTCTCGACAACCTCAGCTAATAGCAGAGAAAAATTTTAAGTTTTTATTTCGATGACTAATATGATTTAACAATGTTAGCCTCAAGAGATTTGGGTTGTCGTGCCCGGAAAACGCAAAAATAATTTTTTCAGCGGTACAAAAAATATTTATTTCGACACCATATATGGTGACGCTTTGTAACATTGTGATTCTCTTCGCCACCTTTTCCTTTTTAGTTGAGATTTTGATATACTCAGCAATAATTTTTAATGTAGTCTTACTCATACCGTTCTATGCACTAATAAAATGACGAAAAGTACTGATAAATAGAGAATTTTCAATTATTAAAAAATCTTTATATTTTCACATTTCCGTTACAATACTTTAATTTAACACCACAGTTACAAGATATTAACCCGAGAGAGATTAAAATACCCTCGGCTTCAACATTTGGAAGCCTAGTAAGAGACGCATCCTGCTCGTGACACGATTCGAGGCTGGTAGAACACCGCGTGCTCCCGTTTTAAACTAAAATTATTACATGTCAGCTGATGTCGGCACTTTGACACGTGCGCTTCCATGTCAACGGGACCCGACAAGGGAGCCAACCGAACGGAGAGGGTGCCAAAATTACTCAGCCTTTTAGTTATCGAACTCGGGGATGCGCTAAATATTTACTTTAAATTGCTTTTAAGTTCGGCTCGTGTGGGATTACATTATAATAGAATTAGGGGAAAACTTCGGACCGCAAACGGTCTACGTTCGTCGGGAAGGAACGTCTTAGATATATTGATAAATCCGACCACGGAAAGTTTAGGAAGTTCGCTTAATGCTATTACTTGAAGGTTACTATAAGCCTATGAATGTCAGCAGTTTATGAAATTCTGAAGTGTTACAATTATGTATTCAACTAGAAGAGGAATGTTATTAAAAATCTATTATAATCTTTCGATACAAATTTCTACATTGTTTTCCGTACTTTTTACACTAAATACTTACAACAAAACTAATTTAAAGAACATTATATTGTTGTTAGGAAGTACTTTAGGTTTGGATACTCTTTCCAGCTATTATGGGTGCGGGCAGGTTCCGATGTTTTTAATGGAAAACTCCGATAACTATTAGGGGTATAGAACACTTTTACACACATTACTTATTAGCTTATATAGTTATGGGTCGAGTTGTAATCCATTTGTTATATAGTTTTGTTTGCAGTTTTCAAATTATATTTAGAATTATAATATTGTCGTAAGTTTACTCGATTTACTCTTTGACATTGTCTGACAATAAATCCGGAAGAAGCTTTACAACATGGATAACAAAACGTCGACCAAACTTACAATAATATGGTGACATTCTGTAGAACATTACATTAGAATTGACACCAGCCATAAAAGTCTACGAAAGTTCACATTTAAAGTTATTTTGCCTTTTAGTTATTTAGCAACTATCGAAATACAAAGAAAGAGTATTAATAAAGTGATAACATTTGATTTCAACTCTAACAAGGAAATTATTTCACTTACCCTACAATGCGCAAATTTTTCTTTTTCATTGAAAAAATCAGATGAATTACATTATTGGTGGTAATAGTGGTAAAATTAGTAGAAAAATTATAGTAATACTTTTTTTTTAATTACTACTTTTTTAGTGCGTATCAAATATTATACAAAGAACATATTGTCTTATTAAAATTATCATACTTTAAACTAAATGAAAAGCTTTATTATAATTTTTACATATGAAAATCTAAAAACAATTGTTGTCCTTTTTAACAAGGAAGTGTTTCTTGACATATACATATAATTTGTATTTTCCTACACCCGTCAAATGCAAGCAAATATTTTACTTTAAAAATATAAGCGTCTCGGCAAGGATTCGAACCATGAACCTTCCGTTCATGGTAAAATATTTGCTTGCATTTTACGGGTGTAGAAAATACAAAATATATGTATGTATACGTCAAGAAACACTTCCTTGTTAAAATGATTGCCTGTACGAGGCCTTTACTATCTCCTTGTCACATATATTTGTGATGGTATTACAGGTATTCGAACTATGTCTTCGGTGGCGAACGGAAGGTTCATGGTTCGAATCCTTGCCGAGACGCTTGTATTTTTAAAATAAAATATTTGCTTGCATTTGACGAGTGTAGTAAAATACAAATTAATTGTTGTCCTTATCAAAACATAAAGAGATGCCACATTAGTTACATTTAACATAAGTTAATTTTTTACAGGTAGGCTTCTTACATCTAAGTCTTTCTCGTGTATATTATGGCCAATGTTCCACTCCATCACTGCGGATGTCTTTCGAAGGAATATATGCAGTGAGATCTTTTTTCTTCTTTTCGATTACAGTGGAACTTGGATAATTGGAACATCAAGGGACCAGTTAAAAACTTCGAATTATCCAAAATTTCGAACTAAAGAAGTCCTTAATAAATAGGTCCAACAAACTACGAAATAAAGAATATGTAGTAACAATTTTATTAGAAAAGATGTCATAGCATAATACACAAACCTCTTGACAATAGCGTTAGTAAAGCATATTTTCCGATGGATTGACAATTATTTTGAGTCGTAGATTATAATTTATACCTTAATTTGACACACCAAAAATTCGAATTATCCAAAATAAAATTCGAATTATCCAAAATAAAATTCGAATTATCCACGATTTTTTAGCATAGTTTGAATACAAAATGCGAGGGACCAAGAGAAATATTCGAATTAAAGATTATTTCGAATAAAAGAAGTTCGAATTATCCAAGTTCCACTGTATTTGTTTTTGCATATCATTTAATGGTCTTCAGCGTTTGGTTGCAGTTCCAGCTGTTTATAATTGTTAGATCAATTAAATGGTAAAAAATTCGTATGTACCATTCTTTTGTCCTGGTCCTAATTTGGTAACGTCCAATTAAACTGCCCGAAAAATATATGCCGATTATACTCTTTTAACAAATTTGGACAAGATATTTTTACTTTCTGCTTTTGTTTTTTGTCGTATCTTTCTACTTCGTGGATTGGTAATTGACCTGTAAAGCTCGATACTAAAGTTACAACTTTATTATCTTTCCACAAAACAGTAGATATGTCTATGCTACTTAATGATCCCATATGTTCGTATGATACTCCTCTAGAATGCTTCTTCAATATTTGCTCAGATGGTAATTTGCAATTGGGTATACGATTTCTTCTAATGGTACCTAATGAATACATATATACCCAACTGATGCTAAATAATATACAACTGGTATGGAATCATAATAATTATCAAAGTACATATATTCGAAAGAATTGATTCTGAGGAATATTTCTACAACATTCGCATTAGCTCCCAAATTAGGTTCTGCCTGTAAACGATATTGATTCTCTGTACCGGTGTAGATTTCGAATTTGTACGCATAGCCACTAACTCCACTCAACACAAATAACTTAAAGCCCCACTTATGAGGTTTCATTGGGGTATATTGTTTTAAATAATGACGTGCTTTCGTGCTACAAAGCTGTTTATCTACACATAGAAACTGTCCATATGGAATTGTTTCATACGCCGCATTTAAAAAATCTAGTACAGGTCGCAATTTATAAAGTCCATCCGCACAGTTTTCTGTTTGAAGCGAAGAATCGCCAAAGTGTATATTAGCTTTAATAAGCTCAAATCTTTTCTCGCTCATACATTCTTTGATTTGCGCTAGATTACCATTATGATCTGTAGTTCGGTAATTGTACGACAGACATGTAAATAAGAATACCCAGATAATTTTTTTTATCAACCGCACTAATATTGGCCAGTTTTGTTGTTTTCTGAATGATATACAGGTTTGATTGCTCTGTAACTATTTTAAAAAATTCATCATTTAGAAAATACGTAAAAAATTGATATGGCGTGTCAAGTGTTAGCAAGTCATCATTTAATTTTTTTTTTCTTCCATACAATGTGTTTTAAGTTTCCAACATCACCCTGAATATAAACTAGCTCATTTACATCTACCTGTTGATCGTCGTCGTCTAAAAACATATCTGGATTGATTTCGATCCCATCATCCTCAAATGCAATTGGCATTTCATTGATGTCCGCACTTTCACACTCTTCATTTTCATCTTCATTTGAAGAAACATCATATTTGTCATCGCTTATCAACCAATCAGTACAAATTTACAAGTTCAACTTCGGATAACGGCGCCTTAAGATTCTTTCTGACCATCTAAAATTGCATTGCATAAATGCGTAATGTATCATAAATAAGTCATACGTAAATTTTACTTACATTTCTGCAATTTCACGGATTTTACATTAATTTTTTTATGTTTAGATTGACAAACATACACAAAACGTAAAATATATTTTTAAGTTACACAATTGAACTAATTCCACTCAAAAAATACTTCGAAAGTATTCGCTATTTCGTGAATGTTCTCTTACAATAACCGACATTTTTGAACTAACAAAGTTGTGATATTTGACTATAGATGTCACACGCACTGTACTATTACATGTTATATGGGATGTATCAGATATGATATTTAACGGAGTTTAAGATGTTTCGCAATTATATAATCATAGAAGGAAGAATAAATACTATGTATCTACTACTATGTGTATATGATGTCATGCGCATTGTAGGGCTAACTTAATAATCTATCACTGTACATATTTTATTGCAGTGTCCACATCTCTGTTGATACAATGTCTTTAAGACACTTTCCTATCTGCAGTAATGAAACACAAAATTTAGTCTAGAGTATCACTATTACATAAAGAAAAGTTTAATGAAATATTTTCTGATCGATTAAACAATTTACTAAATTACCGCGTCGAAAAACAATACTTTGCCAACAATACTCTTCGGGGAGAAAACGGGAAATAAATCTAATTATTCATCTGGGCAATTAATCTCAACTTTGCAGATCTCGACTGGCGCGCGCGCGGGGTCGGGTCCGGTTTAATATAAAGCTCGAAAAACTTCGAGTTGTCGCAAACTTTATTTTCAACGCAATCAATCAAGCTTAGCGTCAGTAATCCGTGGCGGATACATTTCGGGTCTCGGTATCTGAGGATGGCCGGTCGTCTTCCCCATTCCTATATAACCAGTCGTTCGCTAAATTCTTTCGCGTCTTCCAATTTCATTTGGCAAAACAGGAAATTCCACGCGGACTTCACACTACCACTACAGCAAGTTTTATCTTCTGTAAAAAGAAATGAAAAGATTTATGGCCGGAGGCCTTTCTCAGAAATGCAACCTCGCACATTTTCGCCTTTGTGTTCGCGACTTCCGCTGTCCAAATATTCAGTTACAAAAGTTGGTCAAGTGATATTTCGGGATCTTTTATCTAATGCAAGGTTACAATGTACATAACTCTTGTGTCCTGTTTATTTATAGATAATGCATGTATTGTAATGTAAGCTTTTAAAACTCCATGTCAAGAAACCGAAACAACAATATAGGCATTAGTATTCTGACATAAATTTAATACTAAATACTTAGACATTTTGTTTTTACTAGAATCTTCACTCTAGGTGAGCTAAGACTGTACTTAAGGACTAACAAATGAAAAACTATTTTCTAATCTTGTTTGATTATCTAACACAAACATCAAATCACCTATCCAACTCTATTTCATTTAATACGCAATACGCTCAGTAGCTTTTAGGAGATATTAACTTTGGACATATTTTTTTGAACATTGTGTACAACATAATATAGATTTTTCGATTATATTTTCTAAATACAGACAGTTATGGTTACAGTCTATTAGTCTTATAAGTATCTAACATGAATATTTTTACCAAATATCGAAATTGCCAAGCATTAATGGATTTCCATGCCAAACTAAAATTCAAATTCTTCGATCTATACCGATTAAGCAAAGACTACATGATCGGTATAGAAAACCCTCCGGCATTAAACTTTAAACGTCACATTAAATTGCCGACCGGTGAGCAGTTGTTCTGCACAGATCACCTCAGAAAGCTCTAATAATTCCGTTTCCTTAGAAACGACTACCCCAGCTATGCAACCCTCAAGATTTATATATTCTCGTGGGTAGTGCGAGACGAGAACGGGGAAGAACCCCAGACAGTAGGAAGACTACCTTAAGACGCGGATCAGACATTGCAATATTACTAGCCGATCGGGAGATCCCCTCCATTCCGAAATAATACACTTGACTTGCTTCTAATCTGGATAAGAAAAAGGAATCGAACGATACGTTTGATAATTGTGTCACGTCGGATAAACTTCGTCTTTATCTGAATTGCAGTTTCTTGGTGTATTATGGGTATATTGAATTTTTTATTCAGTTTTATTGCTTAGGGGATAAGCGTCTACCGTTATTATTTTGAAAGATAATAGATTGTTATCTGGACTTTAGGATTATGGTTTTTATGAAACCGTACTGATGGTTACGAAACACAGCTTATGGTATTACTTCTTCAGTTTCATCTACCCTTAATATTACGGTATTCAGGACGGATCTCTTTACTGATATCAAATTGTGTTAGTTTCTTCTTAGTTATATTACAGCTGCCAGCCACTTATTGCTGCTATAAAAGATTACGATATCTTACAAGGTATATTAAAGTTATGTTAGCTGTATGTCGCGTTTATTAAAGAGTAATGCTAAATAATCTTATAGAAAACATGCTGTAGGAACTATTATAATGTACTCTATTTATTGCGTTCCGCTACAGTGTAGCTAATATGCACAGCGTAAACAAAGATTTTAACTAATGAGGTGTAAAATTAACCATAATTTTGATGTGGTGATGTACATATATCTAGGAATATTATTTTTACATGAATAATTTAATATTATTTTATAATATATTATATAATTAAAAAATATTAAAGTAGAAAACAACATTTGAAAGGAATAATTACTAATTAATTTCCATTTAGGCAACGATAACATCTGCATATTTATAAACTCTGATTTCGATCAGAGAGGGTAATATGTTATTAGGTCAAAGTACGATGAGCCCGTTATTATAGAAGATATAAAAAAAACTTTCACAGAAAGTACACCCTTTCTGCGCGAGACTATACATAGATAGCCTTATTCTTTGCAATTTGAAACAGTTTTCGCATATACAGGTGATCTCATAATATTATTGTGAGCCAAACGTACATGTTCTTAAAGCAGATATCCTATACAAGTTGGCTCACATTTAGTTGATGTTAGTAGAACATTTCCTTTTTGCTAAATTTTTGGCTGGTAATAATGTTATATGTACATACGATCTTATATAATTCTATTTCGAGAAATAGAAAGAAAACTAAATTTTTATTTATAAATTTTGGGTCATGTAATTTTTAAAGTGTTTCTATAGAAAAAATAAAGTGGTAGCAAATCTGGTGAACGTGCAGGCTACTTAATCAGATCTCTATTTGTTCCAGTTCTGATGAAACCAGGTAACTAAATACTGATAAAATTCAAATAAAAAACAAAAGTGGCCGTTTGTTTTGGATCGAATATCCATTCACAAGCCAGAAGTACCTTCATGGCGATTTTCCAATCGGCAAACGGCAGGTGAATACAATTTTAGAATTCTAATTTTGTATTATCGACATAAAAAAAAGCGTTTTATTGAAGTAATTAATGTTAGTGCAACGAAATTGAATAATTGTTCAATTCTTTGGCAGAGTTTGTTCGAAATTGTCATTTGCTTTTATATCATTTGAATGTTAACCTGGTACATATTCATACAAATGTTTTCTATTTATATAAGTATCATTTCGTACATTAATAGTCCATATTAATTTGACAATCTTCAATTCGGATTAGAATGTATGAAATTAGAAATTACAAGTTAATGGCAATTATCCATGTAAGAAATTTGATACATAAATAGTAACTATGTGTGAAATATGTATCTATATAAAGATCTATTTTAAAATAACGGAAGGGGATGAGCTATAGATTTTTCCAATTTAGTAATAACAATGCTGTAAATAAATAACCCTAAATTGGCTTCTGAAGTCAACCAATACCGCTGCTGCTATATTTTAATTAAAACTACATATGTAGGTATATGCATATTTCAATATATTGAATTCTTTCAACAATATTAGCGTTACTTAACGAGCAATATGCAACGAGTTAAGGCTTCATGACCAATGGGGAGTGGTGCAAAATTCCGTCCGATGTAAGTTAAAAACGTGACTTCTTCATGTATATAAACCACTATTTTATTAAAAAATTCGCGTTGTTTCAAAATAATAGGTATTGCTTTCCTCAAAAACATTATGTAGTTATTTTGAGATACATATATACATAATTGAAGTAAAAGATTAATAGTTTGAATAAAGATTACTCGTTTGGTTTGGATAAGCAATCGTTTTCTTAAATCTTCTTATCTCGTATATATAAACGCGTATTTATTACATCCAAGTAATTATATCTTGCTTTGAGTAATCCTTTTTCTGTGTGATAGTCACATATAAATATTAAAATCTTCCCATTTTCTATAACAATTGAAATAAACGTAACATGAATACTGTGTTTGTAAGTCTACTAGAAAAACAAAACTACATGAAAAAAGAAGGGGTACAATTTAAGAATAAAATGGGAGGAAGGTGTAAAAGTATCTCTACCGGAGCGGAGGTGTTCTAATACCAGAAATTTATACACAATACTGTCTTCATTTCACTGGATTTCACTGCAAACTTTTATATACAGCGTTAGTAAAAAGTCCCGGAACGGTCAAATAACTTTGTTATTTGAAAATTATGATTTCTGAAATTTGGTATGGGGGTATAGTTAATATAAATGCATTTTATGCAATACAGTTTATATTTTTTTCACATCCGGTTTAATCGGCAATACCTCCAACTTTTTTTTTTTAAACGGAACGCCCAGATTTTTCTAACACTTTTGAATGCAAAATAAAAAACTACGTTCCGGAAGTATTAAGATGTTTATTTTTATTCACAAGAAAACAGTTAAAAAATTAAAAAGTGTCCTAATACAGAAAAATCAAGATACCTGTCTATTCAGGTTGCGATTACAATAACTGTTCAAAATGCTCTCCATTTACAATTTGACAAAAATGTAAGCGGTCAGTAAAATTTCTTATTGAATTCTGTATTTGTTCTGGAGTGATGCGATTGGCTTCTTGAACTATTCTCTCTTCCAATTGTTCAAGATTATGGGGACGATTTTTGTACACTTGACATTTCAAGTGACCCTAAAAGGAAAAATCTAATGGCGAGAGATCTGGCGAACGTGCTGGCCATTCGATTGCTCCTCTACGTCCGATCCAACGTTCCGGAAAAATTTCATTCAAATAATCGCGGCCATTATGGGCAAAATGGGCGGGAGCTCCATCTTGTTGAAACCAAAAATGTGCATCAGGGTGATCACCTATGTTTGCATTTGGAAAGTGGGCCGCAAGTGCTGGAACAATCTCATTTCGCAATAAATTTAAGTAGACGTTGCCAGTTAAATTTCCTCTTATAAAAAATGGTCCTATGATGTTGTTTACAACAAGACCAGCCCAGACATTCACCTTTTGAGGACGCTGTGTATGGACTTGTTCAATCCAATGCGGATTTTCAATTGACCAGTAGCGACAATTATGTCTGTTCACAGTGCCGTTGAGACAAAACGTTGCCTCATCTGAAAAAATGATGTGATCTAAAACATTAGGCTGCTGCTCGATCAATTCCGTCATTGTTTCGCAAAAATGTAGTCTACGATCTGGATCATCTTCAGTTAACTCACGGACGGGATACATTTTATAGGCTTTCATTCTTGCTGGTTTAAGAATCTTATGAGCAGATTTTTGAGAGATCTCATGAATTTGACCTAATTCTGTTGTGGACACGTGATGATTTTCTTCCACTGTAAGTAACACATTCAAACTAGTTTCTTCATCTGTTGCTGTTAATAGACGTCCCCTTCTAGGTAAATCCTTCACCTGACGAAAGACTTCAAACTTTTGAATTGTTCGGCATACCGTACTTTTACAATGTGACGATCCGGATAAACAGTATTAAACAAAATACGAACCTCTTCAAAAGAACGTTGACGATCACCCACGCATCATTAATATCTGAATTCGTTCTGATTTAGTAAGTTTTACTGCCATTTTCAAATGTGTCAATGTCTAAAATAAGTAAATTTATAGCGATGCAAAAGTTAAAACGCTTTTAAAATTGTCAAATGTGACGGCAAAAAGAATGCAAACACTAAATAACAACTTTTTTCAAAGGTACCTTGTTTTTTCTGTATCAGGAAACTTTTTTAATTTTTTAACTGTTTTCTTGTGAATAAAAATAAACATCTGAATACTTCCTGAACGTAGTTTTTTATTTTGCATTCAAAAGTGTTAGAAAAATCTGGGCGTTCCGTTAAAAAAAAAAAAGTTGGACGTATTGCCGATTAAACCGGAAGTGAAAAAAATATAAACTGTATTGCATAAAATTCATTTATATTAACTATACCCCCATACCAAATTTCAGAAATCATAATTTTCAAATAACAAAGTTATTCGACCGTTCCGGGACTTTTTACTAACGCTGTATACTATTTTCCGAGAAAACGTTTGCAAAAATACATAGATGTGGGACAGCCTATATAATATTTCACATTTAGATTAATCGCTCCTTTATAATTTCAATACCAGGCTTTATTAAATTACACAGGATATTTTAAAATGAAATTATTACTTGTAATTCGTGAGCTAGTATTTGCTCGGCGCCTTATATACGCCAAATCAAATGATGAAATTTTTTGTTCTGGTGCATGGGTTTTCGATCTTGCTTCTTATACATGACTTGCCAAAAACCTACATGTTCTCTGGCTCTTTTTACCTCATTTTCGTCATTCAGTTTTTGATTTGTTTAAGCTGGCCACTTATAAAGTTTAATATAAAGAGAGATTTTTAAACGATATTTAAAGTAAATGTTCAGAATATCCATCCAAAGCAATGTTGGATTGCAGCAGTTCCTTAAACGTTCGAGAGAAATTTCGTAACATTTCTACGTTAGTACTGTAGAATCCTTCTTATTTTGTCCTTCTTATTTTTCCTTGGTGTAGTAGGCGGTATTACCACACAAAGTGTTCTATATGATACCTCACCAAGAAGTTCATTTTAGGTAACCATAATACTTGCTCATACAATTTCACAATCGAATGAAAATATCATGTTTGACACATTTGCAATATACCAACGCAGATATGTTATTTATCAAACCATTCAAGTGGCCAAATTTTCGAAATTTCCCACCTGTCTACCGGATTATTTATCCGTATCGGTGACTGTCGTTATCGTATTTTCCATAAAGATACTCGTTAATAATTTTCATGGCTTAATCTTCAATATATTTTCAAATACTATTATATAAATATACGCAATCAGTTTTTCAAAAAAATTAGTAACTTTTCTATGGGTGTTAAGCAACGTTAACTACTTAATAATACTACACAGTAATTTTACAACCATTTAACAATTACTTGCCTTATGATGGAATTCAAAATGCATATTTTTACCAAGATTGTACTAAATTGTTTAAGATATTACTAGATTATGTAAGATAAGGTTTTGATGATTGCTTAATTCATCGAAATAACTGAAATTTCTTAGCCTGTACGCTTGTACAGTTTAACACTTTGCGATTTGTTCCTGTAGCTCCATCTAAGAAATAACGTATTTCGAATACTTACTGGTATTGAATTTCAATGATACACAGTAGGGAATCGAATAGAAGTGCGTGGAAGTGCAGTAAATAATATTGAAGAATTTTATCTGAAGCTTTGGATACATACATTGACTATGAAAGGTAGCTTTGTGAATAATTATAATAATAATTATTATTAATAAATATAGGCTTTGTTTTAAAGCAAATTAAATTCAATCAGTTTCTGAAATTTTTCTCTCCTCGATGTGTACATGATGTTTGCCCAAGAACGACAATTCTCATAAATTTGCGCCTTTTATGTAGAAGCAACTCTGGCCATACATACGTCCACTTTAGAACTAGTTACGTCAAATCGAAATTGCAACTCAACTTGTTCCAACCTCATCGATAGTAGACTTTCCAATATTGTCTATATCGTCCACATACCCAAGTCTTAATGGCTACATCCATGACATAACGAATAATTTATGATGGTAAAACAACTCATCCCGCCTCTCGAAAAGACCGTGTACCGCAATTATGTCTCTTTTGGGAGAGTCCTGTGGTAAATACGGGTTCCCCTCGGTGCAGCACAGGATGCGTGTTAATACGTAATCTCCGAATAGCAATAGATCCCGTAAACAGGACATGTAATGCATGGAATAAAAGCATTAAAAAGCTTCGCATTGTACACGGTGCGACTTACAAAACAGTACAGATTCTGAGATAATGAAATATAATTACGTCGTAAATAA
Source organism: Holotrichia oblita (assembly GCA_023690525.1). Classification (NCBI taxonomy): domain Eukaryota; kingdom Metazoa; phylum Arthropoda; class Insecta; order Coleoptera; family Scarabaeidae; genus Holotrichia; species Holotrichia oblita. The sequence goes on from CM043015.1 coordinate 73,225,541, forward strand.
ACGCGAAACGAGAAATGTCATCGTGTACGCGACCAATTTATGATTTCGCGTGCGTCGACCTCATCGACAAGGGCGAAGCGCCACCTAGCGTTACGACTATTATTGTAAATATTTGTTGTTGGTACATTAAATAATATACAATCAAATAAACATTAGTATATCTCATGATCAGCAGTGAGAATGTTTACCGTGGGATCAATTTTCGTATGTTGTTGAGAATGCGTTTCTACTGTTTTAGCATAGTACATAGACTGATAGTGAAAACGATTTACTCGTACTGCTAGGCAAATAATATAAGTACAGATAGGTTTAACTCTCACAGATAGTTAATCCCGTATAAGTACGTAAAACTGCACAGATTGTATGCATCGTAGACATTATATGTCGTAGTATAAAACGTTGTGATACAAATTCAGCGAGTGCTGTTTCGCGAAAGAAATTTTACGATTTCGGGTGACGATATCTTAAAATTTCTAATCACTAGCAACATTTGATAAAATACTGTTAAACTAAAATTGAAGACAACCAAAAGTAAAACAGAATAACCTAAAAACGTGATTATTTATTTACTGTATTGATATGTTTGACTTCATTTTCAGTACTTTTGCATCTATTTGAGAAAAAGGAGTCAAGAAAAGTGTCATGTCTAAACGTATCACTTGCAAAATGCTCTATTCATTTATTTTTATTGGTGGTGGTATTTAGATTGTTGGAGTCCTAACTCGAAGAACCAGATATCACTGAAGTTTCCGAACACTGCTGCCTTAGACATGTTCCATTGGATTGAGATCTGGAGAAAGACTTGGCAAAAATAGAATTGCTGCTCGCAAGTTTTCGACGAGCCAAGGTTTGCGCTTGCGCAATACAGGATGAATCGTGATTCATCAGAAAGACATAGCTATAAGCTTCAAAACATCTTTATTAATTACAGAAAATAATTGTTTAATAGTAACTCAGATACCAGAGCTATTAATGTTACAAGTGTTTGTTTATATTTAATTTTCCTCCAGTTAAAAAATTGGAAAAATGAAAATTGGTTCGAATGTCGGCAAATGGGTATGAAAACGAATATTTTAGCCAGTGGAAAAAGCAACAGACAGGAGATGCAGGAAGACGTCATGTTGGCGTATTTTTTGGATGGAATAAGTTTTTTAATTGAAAATGTTTGGTTTTGTGTAATCATTCTAAGTAAATTGTGTGTATATAAGATAAGGCACCACACCATACGAGACGAATGTTGGACTGACGTTTACGGTATAAGTGACACGAATTTAAAGTATAAAAAGTTTATAGACATATTCTCCTACCACTTCAACCTGTGCTTTCCAATAAAGCGTTTTGAACAGCGATGTATTAACCATATAGGCTGGATCTCACCTGAAATTAAAAAAGCATCCTGCGATCTTAAAGATTTGTTTCAAATATGTAAATCTTACGACGACCCAAAATTATGGGCACAATATAGGTTAAAAAGAAGCGAATACCAGGTTATGTTAACTGCAAGTAAGATAGCGCATAATAATAAATACTTTATGAATGCAAATAACAAAACTAAAGCTGCTTGGCAATTAATTAATAAGCGCACTCAGGTGACAGATCATAATGAAATAGTCCTTACAGTGGATGATAGTAAAGTAGATGACCCTAATACAGTATGTCAACTATTCGCAGATCATTTTGGTAGAATTTCTGGGGAAACTGCTAGTGGTAAGGAATGTATAAAAAAATCAGTTCAAATTTCTAAAATAACACCTAATTTAAATACGTTATTCTTACACCCGGCTAATACCTCGGAAATAGAAACAGTTATAAAGAATCTTTCCCCAAAGATATCTGCTGGAGTGGATGGGATCCCTACAAAAATTGTTAAACTAGTAAGCGACTTTGTATCTAGTCCACTAACCAATATTATTAATTCAATGTTTGAAACTGGTATTTTTCCTGATCAGCTAAACTGGTACCAGTATATAAAAAAGACAACTTCAACGATATAAATAATTATCGACCTATCTCACTATTGCCATCATTTTCAAAAGTTTTTGAAAAAATCTTAGTTAATAGATTATTTTCGTTCTTTCAGAGAAACAATGTTATATCTCATTGTCAGTACGGTTTTATACAAAATAGATCATGCGAATATGCAATTTATAAATCCCTTGTTGACATCCTAGAATTCCTAAATGTAAATAAATGCGTATGTGGCATTTACTTCGATTTAAACAAGGCATTCGATCTTATTGACCATGGTATTCTGCTTTCTAAACTGGAAACTTACGGAGTACGTGGTATTCCTTTAGAGGTCCTACGCTCATATCTTTCAAATAGGTATCAAGCGGTGCATATAAATTATCTGAAAAATGATATGTTCACCGACACTTGTAGTAGGCGCGTGAAACTTGTACGTGGAGTTCCCCAAGGATCAATTCTGGGTCCACTTTTATTTGTGATCTATGCCAATGACTTACATCTTGCGCTTAGTAACTGTAGGCTGTATCAGTACGCAGACGATACTTCGCTAGTAGTCACGAGTGATTCTTATGGAGATCTTGCTGGAAAGGTAACAGGTATTGTAAACGAAATGAATATATGGTGCAAAGAAAATCGATTAGAATTAAATGTCAATAAGTCCACCTTTATGGTCTTTCGAGAAAATAAAACATCGCTATATATAAGATGCAACGGCAAATCAATCCCACAGTCGCTAGCCATACAGTTCCTAGGTGTAACAATTGATAATTATCTAGGATGGGGAAATGATATCGACTTAATTACGAAAAAATTGAATAGTTCCTTTTACGCGGTATATCATCTTCGCAACAGAGTCGACTTGAACATATTGAAAACTTTTTATTTCGCGAACGTTCAATCACGCATAAAGTATGGTCTGCTGGCTTGGGGACAAAGCCCTGCCGCTAATAGAGTCTTTTTACTACAAAAAAAAATTATACGATGTATGCTATTTCTATCGGGCCGGGCTTCATGTAGGGATCTCTTCAGACAGTTGAAAATTATGACGTTACCATCGCTGTATACTTATAATCTAATCTTATTCTTTTACAACAATCAAACTTGTTTTGATACCAACGCCTCCGTGTCCAGATCGGCTATTGCGACACGTAATGCCAATAGATTATGTATTCCTCTTCATGGGTCAACTTTTTATAAGAAAAGTCCATATTATGCCTGCATTAAGGCCTACAATGCATTACCGGATGATTTGCAGCACTTGGGAAATAGGAATATTTTCAGTTTCAAAAGAAAATTAAAAGAATTTTTGGTTGATGATTTTATCTCGAGGTAATATACTGTATTTTTAGTGTTAATTGGATACACATTTTATAATTTTAACCTATATTGTATGAGATTTTGACAATGTCTATATCATTAGATCATGGACAATAAAGATTATTACACTCGCCTCGGTTAATATACAAAAGCGGTACCACATATTTAAAATCTTTTTGTTGGAGCATGTGTAAGTCTATTGGGAGCACGTTCTAAAATTATTTTGAAATATACAGGTTGTCTCAAAAGAAAGTTACACGTCAAAGTTATCAAAATTTAAACGGAATACCATGTATATTATTGCATATTTCTATGACGCAGACTAAATAAATAAAATAAGTTAGTTATATTCCCTATACCTAGATTCAACAGTTTCTGAGATATTTAACAATTTTTGAAAATGTAACTCAATATTTAGAATGAATACCTGGCATACATACGTATTTAAGTTAAGTGTTTCCAGTTGGATTATTTCATTAGCACAATCATTACATCTAGTGCTAAAATAAAGATGCTTTCTAAAAATTGTGCAGGGTGGTTAAAAACTTACCTCTAACTATGGGTACCATTAATGCTCAATAACTTGCTTATTTTAAATAGAACACCCTGTATCTAACATCGTCATTCGATTTTAATATTTTTTCATTTTTAAATGTTATTAAGGTGCCCTATGGCCCTCTTATAATTTCTTTGTAAAAGTCACTTTAGTATTTTAAATAGCGATTATGTACTAAAAATTTGGTGAAAGCTTTGACATGATGACCATAATTTCAGATATTAATTTTGTCTAATTTATTCTCGAAAAGTAGGCAATGATGCCTTGGATATCGCTTCATATCTATTGGAAACAAAACAACTATTAACCGTCTTATTACATACAAATTTTCATCATAAACTTAATACAAAAGAAAACAAAGAAACCAAAGACTCAAATATCACTTATTTTCACTACATAAATAAATTCTTGGTTGAAATGTTTTCATATTGTCAGGTGTTTTTTGTGTGTCAGGTGTACATATGTTGTATGTTCATATATCCCCACAATAAAAAATCTGGGCTCTTTAGTATAATTTTTAGAAAGCATCTTTATTTTAGCATTAAATGTAATGGTTGTGCTAATGCTTCAGCTGTGCTACTTCAGCATCTTTAAGTAATATTTCCCGAGTTAGTGATACCGAGTGTTCATAAAAGCGATAAGTACTGCAAATAAAGCCATGATCGTTACAACACAAAAAATAACTTTATGAAATAGCAACAGACAGAGAAAAACAAATCTTCTTGAAAGTTGACCACGTTAACAGAACCAAGTTGAGGTGGTGGAGGGTATAATAGCGCTAGTACAGAATGTTTAGAAGGGAAACAACGGTCCGAAAAAAACAATACACTATGTTCATAACTTCATATGCGTATGTACATATATGATGTGTATATGTATAATACATAATACACAATTTAGAACCGCGATATTAGGTTTTAGGTACTATAATACTTTTTTTTATAAAAACGTACACATTATAACAAACCGCAAAGCGAAAAGCTTTCTATTGTTGGCAATAATCCGTGAGTGCAATATACGTCGCTCAAGCTGCCAGCAAAACTATATTTCAAATAGAACGTGGTGCTTTTTCACTTCCAATATTTTTCTAACAATCCACGACATAGACAATCAATTTAGAACGCAGCAGGCGGTAGAAACGTCCTCTTCTCTCTTCCTTTTTTCATTCGAGCACCTGCGTTCCGGAAATATTATATTTATTTTCGGATAGAGAGGATTTCGATCTTATTTCGCGCGTTCACTTTCGACAGGCAACGCGTGGCCTGGCCTTATTTATCATCGTGCGTCGCATTCACGGCGAACGACGACGGTGATATCGAACGAACTCTAAATATTTCACGAAATAGCGTTTTCCGCGGCAACAAAAATCACAAAGACAAACGGAATGAAATCCGAATGTCAGGTGGAAAGATTTCACTAACAAATAGCGGTATGGGATCAGTACGGATATCTGTCGCTTCGCCTGATGTTGATCCTAATACCAAATAAATTTTCCGTCGTAGGAGATTTGATTTATGCCTAGTTTGTTTCGGAAAATTATTTTATTTATTCTGGGAATTGTAATAAATAGAAGTCTGAAGATTTGTTTGTATATAATTCTATATTAAGCTTAATGCTATACCTACTCACGTTATTTGCTTTATTTATTCCATCGTGAGTTTTTGTTTCTGTCGTCCCTTCATTAGTAGAGAAAATGATCTTTGGTATTTATTACGGGATTTATCAGTGTAATAAAGATACAGGCATTGTCCTGTTCTTATTATTGTACATGAAATTTAACTTTCCAGTTACTACAATTACTCAAATAAATATTACCAACACGGGTGCCAAGTGACAAGGCATAATATCTTTTTAGACACAATATAGCAACATTACAGATAAAACATCGGTGATACTAACACCATAACGTTTGATTACTCGGGATACGTGTTTCGAGAGCGCATGGGCTCTCATCATCAACCGAATACTGAATGAATAACTAAAATTAAAAACTAGAAGGGAAAAACATTTGGTCGCACATAAGTGTGGCATTAAAGTAACACTACGCTTTCTCATATGATTTTATCATACTTTTATGACCAGAAAATCAATTTCAAACCAGATACAAGTTATAAGAGAAGTGAAGGTGATGGGACATCTGGGACAAATTCTTAGATGTTTTATGCTGTAAATGGTAATTCGTACTTTTTAAAATAATTGTTTCTTCCTACTATTTGAATTGAAAGCTCTAAGATATAATCCTTTTGGGCATTTGGAAGTTTAAAAATAGTTACATATGTTGCCTTAATATTTTTATGACGTGAAATGTCTAATTTAGAAACATAGCAACATGGGCGACCATACACTGTCTTCCAAAAGTCGCATATACGGGTACGTTCAAAAGTATACGAGGGCGACTTGAAATGTTTCAGGAATCGGCAAGAGATGGCGCACGAAGGTTAAAGTGGATTAATTACTCGGCAAGAGCAACCTTTCTTATAGCAACCGCCAAAATTTCAGACAGCTATTCAATAGTTGCTGTTTGTAGAGGAACGGGCTTAAATTGTGCTAGGTGTGTTTATAATCTTGGGCACCACGGTACATTAACAAGTCCCCCCGTGAACCCACAACGGCGGACGTTACTGATACCGAAATAAATAAATTAATTCCCCTGACTAGCAAAATGTCGGTTGCAATCGCTCTAACGTAATAAAGAAAACAGATACTTACTTTACAAACTTCCTTATAATCTTTTCTTTATACGTTCCTAGATGCGTACGGTAAAAGGAGGATTTATAGTATTTTAGCAATAAATATTATAACAACACATGCAAACTTATTTGCTACTGAATAAATAAAATGCAGAAAATGAACGAATAACAAATAGATTAAATAAAGTGAATGAATCTGTAGGTTTACATTATCATAACAAGTAAAACGAAATATTAATACTAATTGCACCTTTCGTAGTTTGATATTAGCTTTGTTTTTGCAGCCATTTCTAACGGTTGGAAGTATCAGGAGCACGCCCATTACAATAAAAGCGTTCGGTTTTATTATAATGCGCATACTCCTGATACTTCCAATCACTTCCAACCGTTGGAAACGGTTGCAAAAACACAGCTATTAACGACTACGCGATTAAATTGCTAACAAACCAACAACGAAACAACGGCAAATCTTATATATAATGATAATTAATAATTCTATTTGCTACGAGCTCGTGTTAATGCAAAATAATAACCTTATGGCCAAATACCTTTGCGAATGTTTCTTTCTTCGCGTACGCCCGCGCTGGTGCTGATTCGTTCCGCCAAGATATCCGCTTCTCTCTTCGCTTTGTCTATGGGCTTCGGGCGTGTCCTTTCTTGTTTGCTTCTGATCAGTATTTGATTTATTTATGCGCTGGCTATCCCAGTAACCGCGGCCTTTTGATACTAATTATTTGAGCAAATATATTAAAACAAGAACACTAACTGGCCCTAAATTGACAAAGATATAACTGCGAAGCGAACTACACTGTCTTACGGTCGAGCGAAAAGTGTTCTTTATAAGCGGAGGAAGCGATGCGAATTCCTACACAGGTACAGCCTTCACCATAAGTCACATATTTTACCGTTGTCCGTTAAAACTATTACAATTTTAAAATGTTACGACCATATGACATTTTAACATGGGATAATTATATATATATCGTCACAGAATATATTCAGATAGGAGCATTTCATTACTTAAAATATAAATAACATTCTTTATTACATTCAATAAATACCTGTTCTCCTTATCAGGCTAATGCGATTGAAAAATAAAACAATTTGAAATATCGCGTCCCGTTACATGTTTAAGAGTGCAGCAAGTAAGGCAATTTCGCAAAAATAAAATCGAATTTCTTGCCGCGATAAAACATTTCTGGATGGCCGGGAAAACGACCACAAAAATTCGAAATATTTTTCTAGGGGTTCATGGCGGATCTACTCCATTATGTTCGACCATCAGCTTCTGAGTGAGCGAGTTCAAACGTGGCCGCACAAGCAGAAGTGACGAACCACGCAGTGGACGCCCAAAAACCGCTACCGACGATGAAATGGTCGAAAAGATTGATGATGTCGTGTTAGCCGATCGTCGATTGACCTTGAAAGAGATAGCAGCAACAACGGCCATCTCAGAGGAACGCTTTGGCTATATCTTCCACGAAATTTTGGGCATGAAAAAGCTTTCGGCGCCATGGGTACCGCGATTGTTTACACCGGAGCAAAAACGAAAACGGGTGACCGTTTCAGAGGAGTATCTGGCCAGGATTCAACGCAATCCAAGGGATTTCTTCATGCGTTTCATAACCGTAGATGAAACTTGGATCCACCACTACATACCGGCGACCAAGGAATAGCCGAAGCCGCGGACTTTTCTGGGCGAATCAGCTCCGAAGGAAGCAAAAACCATTCCATCGGCCGGAAAGATTATGGCGACTATTTTTTGGGATTGTTTGGGATTTCCAAGGTTTGATCCTCATCGAGTATCTGCAGAAGGAAAGGACGATCACAGGGCAATACTACAGCGATTTATTGACTCGATTCGATGCAGTATTGAAAATGAAACGGCTTTTTTTACAGCGGGAAAAAGTGGTTTTCCACCACGACAATGCACCGGCTCATTCATCCCGGTGTGTCCAAATTGAATGAGCTGCGCTACAAATTAGACTCTCATTCTCCATATTCACCGGACCTAGCTCTCAGCGACATTTTCCTATTCTATTATCTTGATGATTATTTTGCAGACCTCGAAACATCCTACTTTTGCGACGGCTTGAAGAGAATGGAGCACCGTTTGAAAACGTGTATTGATCTTCGAGGAGACTGCATCGAAAAATAAAAATCCACACCAATACCGTGGTTTTCTTGTCGATTCCGGAAACACTTCAGGTTGCTCTCGTATTAAAAATTTTAAAAACTGAATGTAACATTAAATTTCTTTAAATATTCTTTTTCTATTACTCTTTTTACTGATAAGCGATTTGCTCCTTAAAGCTGCCAAATTTGTTCTCCAACTACTTCCTCATCACAGATTCGTTAAAACACTCACATTCTCTGATCATTCCACCTCAACAATAAACATCGGGACACGTGTTTCGAAAATGCATGGTATTCGGTATTCGGTTGATGATGAAAACCCATGCGTTTTCGAAACATGTGTCCCGAATAATTAATCAAAGTTGTGGTGTGTGGTGATACCGATGTTTATTGTTACTCGTATTATGAGCCCACAGTCCTTGAAATCACTCATTCCACCTCAGTCTAAATTAGATTGTTTTAAATTTCCTTTCCTACGACTTACTTGCCGCTTATAGACGGTCCTATTTATTTTGTGGAATATTGACCTTTTCATATTTATTTACGAAATTACTTACTTGAAATATAGTATCTTAAAGGATCTTATAGCAAATCTTAAAACCAAATTATCAGATTTACGGTTTTCGGTAGCTCTTTTTCTAATATGGTGTATAGAATTTTTTTCATTTATTTAAATTTTTTTATTAACCTTACTGAAACGTTACTGCTTAGTCTAATCGTTTGTTCATTCAATCATCATGTTCATCAATTTCTCCGTGAAAATGCAGACGCATAAAAACACTTGGTAGTGAAATTCACACACCTGTGTAAATAATCTATGCCTTCGTTTTCCTCGTGATATATATGAATATATGAACTTCTGAGAATTTTGTCTGGCTCTTTATATTGTAACGAGGCTGATCGAATATAATTTGGATTTTTTATAGATAAATCTAAGATAAACAAAATAGTTACTTCTGTAGAATACTCAGTTCTATACTGCAGTAATAGAATAATGAATTGTAATTGTTTGAATATTGAAATACATATTTTGCAATATATTTGTTGTAGTTGAAGGCATGCAATAAATATTAAAAATGTTAATAAAACCAAATAGAATTTTAAACGTATTAGTACTGCGTGAACATATGACAGATGAGAACGGGTTCTTAAGGGTTTAAGTTCCGTTGATAATATAAATTAGAAGTGTTGTGACGCTATGTATTGTAACAAGAAAAAACTATTTTCTATTAGCGTAGATAGAAGATTTGGTTATAGTATAGCATTTAGTATTAAATGTTAATAATCCGTCATGTCATCAACTCTGAACGTAGCTAATGTGGCAGATATAAGTATAGGTTATCGAAACACGCCATTGTTATAATGTTAATTTGAGGATGATATAGTACTGCGACCTATTGATCTATTGTGCCGCCTTGCATAAGGTGTAAGCTACTGGAGTTTGTCCGCTGTAATAGTTTCAGAAAAGGTATTTCTTCTTCGTCTATGACGTCTTTGTCGAGATAATTAACTGGGGTTTCCGTAATAGCGGTGCAGTTAGAAATCAGGTATTCATGATTTTCATCCTACTCCCCGCAAAACCTGCAGTTACTATTCTCTTTCAGATCTATCCTTGTCATGTGCTCCCCTAGGTGACAATGCCCTGTAAGAAAACCTGTGAGGGTGCGTAGTCTGTTTCTACTTAGTTCTACCAACTGTTTTGTTCTATGCTTGTTGTAGCTTCCAAGGAATATCTTGTAATGTTTCAAAACAGAAAGATTCTTCCAGAGCGATACTCTGAGCCTCTCCTCTCTGTCTTTGAGTTCTTTTTTGTTGCTGCTCATCTTTATACCGCAAAACGGTTTCTGTCCCATAAACAAAGGTGTGCGGAGGTATTCGTTGCTAATAAGATAGCTTCTTCGTTGCCGCTGATTCCAATATGTTCCGGTATTATTAATTACTATACTACCCACTAATAGTACTACGGACAATAATTTTTTTTGTGAATACCCCATATTCTTGTCGGTCTACAATACTATATTTGGTACAACACAGATACTTATTAATTACCTGACATTTTTAATTGTACCTGCATAAATTGTCTCGACAACACAAATGAATAAAAAAACATTCTATTTGATACGCATTTCAGGTTTAATCGGAAGCAACAGAAATCTAAAATTATATTTGAAGCAATGTTTACTGAAAATCTAAGAAAATAGATAGATACAACGATCAAAATGAATAAAACTTATCAACAGATCTATCTAATGGTATATTTATTAGCTACTAGCTATTGACAAAGAAAAATTTATATCCAATTTACATAATTTGACGAAAAAGAAAATTTTTCGCGATAAATTATGTTATGAATTGTATGTTCTGATATAAGCAACTAAAGCCGAATTGAATTGAAACTACTTTTTGAAAATAAGTAGTCCATATGTAAGGTCGTTCATGTTTTCGGGTCGAAGAAATGTGTGCTTTAGTTGTATAAATTGCTTAGAAAAATTATTAAATGCATTCTTTTAATATGTTCTCACATGTATTAATGACGCTGTGTGTATTGGCTATTAATAATAGGACTAATAATCTCAAGTTGTTATTAATATAAGATTACCATAAAACAATTACAAGCAAATTTTAAGCAATTTTTGCCCTTCTGCTATCGCTATCGTTAGCATATTTGTGATGGGATATGCATGGAGGCGTAAAATGCGTATGTGGAACATTTCTTTCTAAATTTAGTATCCAGACAGTAATACATACACTCGTATCTACCTTAATACATACAAACATCACTATTATATATTTACGTGCACACATCTAGACCGTACATAAAAGGAAGTGAGTGCGGTTGTCCGATATTTATTGATTCATTCGCGGTCGTAAAACACTACCTCGAATTTATTCGTTTTTAGTGCTTATACGACTGTACATCGGCTACTTGTCCGACCCGATGTGGGCTTAATGATCCAATAATCAAACTAAATACATTTACGTGAAATTATTATGGTAGTCGTTGTTGTCTTAAATGAACCCGAGATATCGTGTAAAGGTCAATAAATTTTAGTCCCGATCCGTGGAGGTGGCCAATTACTTAATACAATATATGCTGTTAAATGTTGTAGCGATAACTGATATCAAATTTATAGTATCATTATTTTCGATCAAACTATAACATTTTATTAGGAGAAATTTTACTGATGTCAATTCATGTAGGTATCGATAGTGGAGGAAAAGGTACTTCGAATATGGTGCGTTTTATCTGCGGATCAGTTGTTGATTCCCATGAACCGTGTAAAATGTATTCCAAGGATACGCGTAAAGTTTTGGTTATCAGAACTTATTGCCTGCAGATAATGCACTGAGAGGCGGAACTGGTGGAATTATCAACGAAGTGTGTGGCGATGCTATTAATAGCTCGAGATATTTCTTAACAACACTACTAATACTGGTTTATATTGTATACTTTGCCTATCAAAACAGCACAAGAAACCATTCTGGTTTTTGATTTTCTTAAATTCCGTAAATTTAATCTTCAATAGCAAAGATTGCTCCATAGACAAAGTAAAAAAACACTAAATCAATAAAACGTTTCCGAGCAATTAAAAGGTAATTATTCCTTATAGCTGGGGATACCAAGGAAGTAAGTAATAGTTCTCGGTTTGGTTGATGGTGGACGTTATAACACGCCCAAAGCGCAGACTGATGCTAGTGTGTCGTTATTCTTATCGCAATATAGTTGCACATAAATATTTGTTGTAGTGTAACAGTCGCCTAATGAGTAATGTTCCTTATTGTAACTTATTTTTTTATCCTATGTGACTATTTTGGTTTTAATGTTGATCGTAATTTGAAATATACGTAAATGTGGATACAAATATCAGATCAATTGACTGCATTATTCTATTTGCTAGAAAGTAGTTATCTACAGGTTGTGGCTTGAAAGTCTTGAAAGCGACAAAATTGTAAGCGAGACCAATTAAATATACTGCAAGCAAGAACACTAGGACTACCACAATATACAGATAAATTGTTTCACTAGTAGTAGGTTCTTACTTTTTTATTTGTAAAGCTACAGCAACCCATGCGAAGTTAGAATTAAAGTTTTGATGTATACAGTGGCCCATTTTTTTGGGAGCACATTGGTATTAACTACTCCTAGTAAATAATTAGAATATCAACTTTTAGCAAAACAAGAATTACTTTTTTTAGTCTACTACTTACTTACTACTTTTAGTAAACGGGTCGATGGCCGCAGTGGTTAGGCGGCTGACTATCGTTGTGCGAGGACGATAGGTTGCGGGATTCGATTCTCTGGAGGGGCGGTGTCATTTTTTCAGAGAGTTTAATCCCGGATCGACTTGCCATTTGCTGTTGGGAGCAAAGTGATTAACAGCGCGGCATCATAAAAGGCGATATGATGCTGTCACAAAGCCATTTGAACACAACTTACACACAGCAAACTACACCGCGAGAGTTGCAGTGATAGCCAGACAAGTAATACAGCTTACGGAGTCACTGCAACTAAGCACCCACAACACATAAAAAAGTTTTCACTGATGATGTCAATAACACGTATTGTGTAGCCTAAGCTCTCAAAAACGAATGTAGTAATTTGTTCAATATTACGTATGAAATTCATACATTTTAGAAGAAACTACTGGTAGCGTTACGTAGCTGTAGTTGCAAGTCCAACAAAAATATTCGCGAATTTCACAACAATATTTTGCATTACTTTTTTATTTCTGCTGCATGGGAGAATTCGCCCCAAAAAGCAAGTCGGCTAAAAGATTCTATTCTGCCCTCATGCCGTTTTAGTCTTCCCGGCCAGCACCCGGACAAAGAAGTCCGCAACTGGATCAAGAGTTAATTTGCTTACTCTGGGATCATTTAATCGATCGACTTCAACGTAAATCTGCTTCTCCCTCTTCGCTGCTTGGCCGTCGCCAAGAAGATAAGCTGGAGTTTCCTCTGCATTCCCGCAGTATCTGCACACGAGAAGCCGGTGAGATGTATGCGTTTATTCAGTGTGTGTAGCTGGTTAAAAGTCCCAGTAAGTAATCTCAGTCTGTCTCTAATGATAAAGACTGTCTTGCAAAGTTTTTCCTCATTTGGACGGAACCTCAGGGTTTTTCAGTATCTCACACCGGCAAATCCATTCCAGTAGGAGCGATGCCTAGCAGCGAATTCAAATCTGACCAAAGTTTTGATGATGTATAAACTCCCATACGTCGGTTCAGGACCTGTATAAGCGTTCGCTGGTACATCTTGCTAACATGTCAGCCACCTCGGAATTGAAATAACTGCTTGCAGTGCTCTATGCAGCGTGGCTAATTTCTACCAATCTATTTTCAAACGGACAGCTTCAAATACCGTCTACACAGGTCTAAATGGCGATTATTTCTGCCTGAAAGATGGAGGAAGACTGTCTAAGCTGATAGTTTCGCTAATCTCTCCAAATTATAATTCCCGTGCCATTCGGCGTTTTAGAACTATCCACAATCCAATGGAAAAAATCTAGCCTCGATTTACAGACAAAGGCTTCTGCAGTCTCATTGTTGAAAACGTCTCCATTACATCGGGCGATATTTTATACGCCCTCACGGACAATCGGTACCATCACATACTTACGTAAGTCGTTATAACTATCTAAGTAAGTGCTAAATGAAAAGAAACGTGTTGAACTTCACGGTGATAAATAAATCTCCGTGAATAAGACGTTAAGGCCCCCAGGGATAGATATGAATCATAATAAGTAATTACTATAAACAATGAAAATACCTTGAATAGCAAAATAATAATCAGTGGGTAACAAGCTATTATTGAAATAAAAAAGCCACTACTGCACAAAAATAGATCATCTACATATAAATAGTGGCTTGTGGATCGCAGTCCGCAATTATTTTACAGTTGTACTACAAACCAAGCAATACTAAATGATGTTCTGAAAAAAACTAAGCAAAATTTGAATTAAAATACAATTAGAAAAACTATTTTAGTGAAATTCCTTTAAAAATAAATATTCAAAATCAAGTTCTTTGTAATAATAATATAATGGAATGTTCGATTTTTACTGAAATTTACATTAAATGAATATGATTCTCCAAAAAGATTTATTAATTGCATACAACCATTTTCAAATGTACTAGAAATGTTAATCTATCATATCCTTTCTTCGGTTGATAGGAAATTCTTCTGGTCAGTGTTCGTGCGTATCAATTCCGATTTCCTATTTTTTTATGACAGCGGTATTTATTTGATTGGTTGAGATATGTACCAAGCACTAACTTTCTAAAGATTGCATCATTACAACGCAAAATCTATTGTATCGAAATGAGTTGAAAAAATCGCAGAAACTATTCGATTGCAAGATTACCTAAATTGGTGAAGGTGAAGATAAACCCAAACCAGTCGCAATCAATGCACGTAACAAGTGCGTATATCTGGAATAGATCCTGAAGACCATGTGTTTTCCTACAAAAGCAATAAGATGGCACAAAAGAATTGATTCCAACATGTTACAAATTCCAATTTCGAACTTCTAGCACTGTTAGTATAGATAATCCGGTGCTAAAGTCGAGTTTTATCATTTTCTTTTAGCTATTATCTTGTGCTTGAATATACAAGGTCATCTCTTGGAAAGCAAACTGAAATGATGAATTTACCAAGGTCGGAGGGAGAAAAGGTGAAAGATTGTCAGATTTATAAAAAGGTACATTTTCAAAAGTGTAATTTTGCAGCACCATGTCTAAAGAAACGCCTGGGCTTTATTTCGAATGCGTTGCTTTATATAATTTTGTTTCAGTATTTTTAGTTCTGTTATTCTATTATTATTGAGATATTATTTAATACCTATTACAACAATAGTGTATCGTCGTCATGCAAATAAATATATAAAAAAATTAATTATTAGTCATATACTGTATAAGATCGGTTTTTTACTAAAAATTTGCCTATAGTAGGGAGCCGACCATATATGATTTTGAAGACTGTTGAACCTAAATTAGCTAAAACATTGAGTGTCTTAAACATTGTTGTACTAATCTAACTACGAAAAACGCTTGCTAAAACGAATAGTTTTAAGTCTTCAGTTACTACTACAGTATGTTTCAGGTGCTGATCAATTTACTTTCACTTAAAGTTAAAATATTTCATTAGTGTTCAGAGCAGTCGATTGGAGCAAACAGGATTAATGAATAAAGATTCTCCCTCTGTTGTTTCAACTCCTCTGCTTTCTGCTCCAATTAGAATTAACGAAATTCGCATTGTAGGAGTAACAGTACGGCACCTTTTACTCACCGATGTTTTTGCGTTAATTGCGAAAGCAATTTACATTACTGTCTGTCTATCGTAATTAAATTCTCTCGCTATTATTCGTCACCATCGAAGAAACGTGAAAGAAGGATTCTTGACTGTGATTTATATGGGTTCTATATGCATTATGGCAGATCGTAGTCTTTGACATATCGATTGTGGTGATATATGTCTCTTACTTCGATTGCTTCCCCACGATTTTACAATGCAAATGCTTTTGTTCAGCATTCAGGTAATAAATCAAACGATACGTTTCGCACATGCATACAAGCAACGCAATTTACGAAAGCCTGAAGTAAAATGATATACAACAATAGGTAGTAAACGTTATGCCTCATAAGTAAACCTGCATAAAAATCATATATTAGCAGATCTTCACGATTCTATAAACTTAATGATATTGCCATTAATATTAGAGAATGTCTAAAATTACCTCTAGTCTTCATTGTTTGCTATCGAATGAGCCACATCAATTTATTATACATCATAAAATCAACATTATCGACGTTTTTCCTGTTTTAATCATCTTTAGTATATATGTATGTATATACGTGTACTCTTATACATATACATACTTATGTATATGTTACTGCTGAGTTGCTGCTGTGAAGAAAACAGATTTTGTAAACTGAAGGGAGATGCGTCATTTTAATACTTACATAGAATGGGTATTTACAGTATAAGATACCAAAGAATGGATTCTAAACTCGTATTGTAGAGTTTTTAGATCACTTATGCGTAGAGAGCAACAGGTACCTATTCCACAAAGCAAGAAGCATATCTCGAACTTTTTAATTTTATTCCATCATTTCCGCTGACGTCTATTCACGACCTTCTAGTGAGTGTGGCACCATTTCGAATGTAGTCAACGCCGTAGCATTTTCGGAAAACGATCAATTCGGAGACCGGTTTCCGTTCTATGGTGAATTACTGATTTATTCCTCGATACGTGTAAAGAATGAACGTGCTTTACCAGTCGAAATTTATAAATCGAATTTTTATTTTTCGCTTTTCAACAGTAACGATAAAGAATATAAAGGAAATGGTGCTTTTCTGCAGATAAATACGTCGAGTATTTCTCATATTGACATCGCGTATAAAGACCGATAGAATTATTTATGGCCAACTTGTGTTTTGTGAAAAGGTTAAGGTGTGTAGTTCTTAGTTCTTTTCCTGTTATTTTCCTACATAGTTTGATTTGATACCTACTTTTTTAGTGAAAATCCAGAATTTACATTAGTATAATTTCTGTTATTTTGTTACCCCTTGTTGTTCTCGTTTTCACTTCTTTCTCTATTATTATTAAGTGTTCTATTTTGGTTTTCCAAATATATACTTGAATTGTACTTCCGCTTCTGGAATTATTGTCCTCAGTTTCAATATAATAATATCTTATTATGCAGGTTTCCGGGTTCCAACACCACCTCTTCACCTGCTGGTATTGCTTTCTATTGTTTGATTCTGTATATATTACAGCTTCATTTCCCACTTTTCTCTTCACTTTTTTCTACATCTCCGTTTTGCTCCATTGCTTATTTTAGGATATGACTAGTCTTCTTTCGTCTAATGTCCTTTTACATTCATAGTTAAACTCTTCTTTTCAATTACTTATTCTTCAGCTATCTCAGTTACTACTATTTGCATATGCAACCAGTTGGCTCCAATTTCCACTGCTTCTGCTTGTCCTTGTCTTCTTCCAACTCTTTTGGTATCTTATTTTTAAAAACTTTTATAGAACACAGTTGTATCTTTTAATTTTGTTAACATCAGTATTTATTGACACATCTCTCATTCATACGTATACCAAAAAATGATACAGACCGATATCATTGTTTGTTATCTGTTAATAGCAGTTTGTAAGTAACATAAGGTCGGAATTTTTGTTCATTGTATTCATGTTATACTGCGTACTAAATTACAGTTACAAGCAAACCTACTTTTTATTTTTAAACATTGGCGTTTAGGGCACCTACATCATATCCTGACAAATTTTTGATAACATTTTATACTCATCCACAAGATTAATCTTTTGTATCGATATATTTATTTTCGGAGGGTGTATGCATTCAAGATACCTAACTTTCTATGCCTGGCTCTGGGTTCCAAAAAATATTATTTCTTACTAATTATAAATTTTCTCTCCCACTATTGAAGTATATATTGTTATGTTATTATTGATATTGATATTGTTCAGCAGTGTAAAATTAAAATAATAATTAAAAAAAAAAAAAAGACTCCAGCCAACGGCGTGCACGGGGTAAAATTAAAAAAAAATCCAGATTATAATGTGAAAAAATTTATTAATCAAAATTTATTGTAAAAACACATCACAAACACATATAACACATAATTACATTCATTTCGACACAACAAACATGAAAGTCAAGCTGAAATTACGAAAATCAATTTTATAAAATAGCAAGCAGTACATTTGGAAGTTCTGTGTGGTAGGCCTGGGAAAAAATAGAAAAAACAATGGGGAGGAGAGGGTTGTTGACAAAGTTTTCGACGACTGACAGACAAAACAAGTCACAAGTGACAAAAAGCGATTTTAACGAGAAATACATCATTTTAAAAGCAAGTGAAAGTTTTATGAGTTCCCATTAGACCTTCAAGATCAAAATTATATTAGTGAACGTGAAGAAAACCCGGGAAAAGAGAAAGAAGATTGAAAACGGAAAAGGAGGAGTTTGTAACGCACATAGGAGGATATTGGACAAGGAAACACACACACACACACATATTCAGTTACATTGGGAAATTACAGGTAAGGGTTGAGGGTGGTTTAGTTAAATAAACATTGTAAAAATTTTTTAATCATATTATAATCTGGTTCTCTTTAAACTGTTTATATATTTTTTATTTCGTGTCATTAGTGACACACACAACAATATAGTTCTTAATCTATAAAGCCTGTGCTCTCATATGCTTAGTGTTATAAGGTACAAGAATATCTGTTCTATATTTTTCCACCACCTTAGCAAGATTGCGAAAACGATAATATATATTTCCGTTCTGGTTTGGCTTTATCTATTGTTAGTTCTTTTGTCGGGATAATTCTAATTTTCTTGTGACATTATTCAACTTCCTCAATGTTTAGTCTGTAGCGAATTTATTACAGGTTAACATTTTTGGTTACTTAAAGCAATAACATGCCAAGTTTTTTGATGGTTTGTGGGTTGAAGTGTTTAGTGTTCTACTTGTGCACCAAGAGATTCAGTGAAGAGCTTAGATATTTATTAACAGATGCTCGAAAGAAATCTGGGAAATACTTTTTTATATTTCTACTCTCATATATAGAGTAGTCAAGTAATTCTATTCAGTTTGGTTCTTGAGAACCATTATTGAAAGTATCTTATATACAGGGTGTAACAGGACGAGCTTACGTTAGCCGTATCTCAACAACTTTTAGAAAATCTTAGTACATATTTTCTATTTCCGGTTTCGCCGGAAGCACAATTAACTTCATTTTTTTAAATGGATTACCGAATTTTTTTTCAAACAATTGAATTCAGCAACAAATTTGACGTATAGATGATTTATTTCGATTGGTGTAAACATTACCGTTTTATAGCTAACTTGATTTTTATGAAAATTTTATCAAATGCATCGTAGTACTTAGTGACGTATTTCTTCGGTATGCAGAAGAGTTGATGAATGATTATTGGAAGTTACAGCTACTAAGATGGGCTATTGAAAATTATTTTCACTTGTGTGCAAATACTATCCAGGGTGTTAGTATTTACCGACCTAATATGTTAGAGTTCAAACACTAACTTCTTAATCTTAAATGGAATACCCTGTATATTTTTGTCGCAAACGGTAGAAAATTAAATTCTTCATCAAATAAATTTACATTTCCCTATACCTAAAATGAATATTTTAGAAGTTATTCGCAAATTATGTGAATGTACTCAGAAACTTCGTGTGAGCGCTAAATAAAAATTTGTCACAGTTTTAGAGAAACCTCTAATTTTCTAATGCTTCGTTGCTGAGATACGGCTAACGTAAGCTCGTTCTGTTACACTCTGTATATGTTGGACCGTGACGGGGCAATAATCTGTAAAAGTTACTGAAAGATTGGCAGCAAGCTTTCAACAACTAGCTATTCTTTTAAAATCATCCACTATTATTCTCTTAAGACAACATAGGTATTTGTTGAACAACTATCGCACTTGAAAAAGTATTTCCGGACTAGAGCAAAGTATTCTTTGGGATATGATTATTTAAAGCGCTTAACTGCTGCAGCTTTTAAAAGTACAGGAAGTAAGGGAAGATAAGTGTACGTAATTCTGAATCTTATTCCTAGATTGTGTTCGCGTATCAAATAGTATTATATTGTAGTCGTATATTTCATATTAATCAAAAAAATCTGCGTAATAGAAGTGTAATGTGAAATTCCATTAAAATAGTAGATTATACATATCTCGGCTTTCTCGTATATTAAACCTTAATGTAGAAACATACATCAAACGAACTCAGCCTCCGCAAAGAGAGAGGAAAAATCCGTTACTTCACTACGCCCATCTGTTTGGCGTATTCGCGTCGGTAAAATTCCCCGGCAAAAACTGAAGCGCTTTTTTTGTTTCCAACGAAATCCCCTCACCCTCGCGTCTCCGTCGTAAGAGTGAAAGATTAAAATGGTTTTATAATTTCTGTATGGCTATACGACGGCACTGTAGCATCGGCATTAAGTTTTACCCACAGGGGAAATAAAATGTATTTATACTCGTAAAAGTAGAGATTAAAGCTAGGTATAAAATTCTATTCGACTGTGTAAGCGAGTTCGAATGTCTGTTTTTAGCAATCCTCTGTAATCTCCGAGGGTTTTTAATTACCTTATTAATTAATTTAAATTTAAAACCGGAGTTTGAAATTTGTAGTAGGGTTGGGTAACTATTATTGATATTATTTATATTTTAGACTGATGAAATGGGAAAATTTCAATGATAGAGATTGGTGGAAATTCAATGTAATGAACTTCAAAGCTTTCAGAAAGCAGATTAAAATCTTCCGGATTAATGATGAGTTCTTACATCTGTGTCTGTTAAATCAGACAGCGCTAAATAGGATGAGAGTACGAAGTGTGATTCATTGAATTAGTGCTACAACGAAAAGAATGAATTATAAACTATGTTGGACTAACATCTGCAGCTTAGTTTAAATGCGTTAGAGGGCAGCTTCCCTCCAGTGTTCTGACTGCTTAGCCTTATCTGGAAGAAATCACTGAACTTTGAACTTAATTTAGTTTCTTTAAAGTGTACAAGCATGATAGTGCGAGAGTAGTAATAGCACATCAATCTATTTGTAGATTTAATTCTTATATTTTGGTGAACTTAAAGATGTGTCCTACCCAGCAATATCGAAATTGGTTATCTATTAACTTTTGCAGCAGTTAAGAATACAGAGCATTCCAATGAAAACGATCCACCCTAAATAATCGTTTTCATTGGAATGCTCTGTGTAATAATCACCTTATTAGTTACTCAACTGCACCGATGGTTAATCTATTTACTTTTAAATTTTAGTCTACCTGTTCAAAAATATTTTTGTATTGCATCAGCAGCACAAACTACGAAGCAGTGCATTCCTGTATATTAGAAATGTTGAACACATCCCCGGAGTAGAATACATTTAACCGGAGTTGTCATTAAATAGTCTAAAAGGTAAGTTTTTTCTAAAAAAAACTTATAAACAACATCCGTAAATTGTGAGTTGCGTAGACCAATTTGATTATAACAAACTAAGAATATACTATTACCCTATGCCTAAAGAATGGCGTATAAGTTTTACGTGTGCTTTTAGAAACTATCCTGAAATATTCCTGGTTTTCTTATAGAAAATTATAGACCTTCAAAATTGTTTGATCATCTCTGATCTAACGATTCTCTTCCAACTTAGTAAAAACTAAGTTTTTATCTCAAATAAACTCTTAGCTACCAAATAGTAAAAAAATCGCAAAATTTTTTTAGAGATATCCTAACATGATCCTTCTATTTTTAATACTATATGTTCTCTAAAAAGACTACATTTTGGTCATGCTGTAGCGCACCTACTAACATCCTCTTTAAATTAGTTAATTTAATATTGAGAAAATAATGGGATAAGATGTTGATGGTTGTGCTGAAGCAGCCTTGACTCACGATACGAAATAAACCAGGAATCGGCAAATGTTTCAAAATTAATTTCAAATGCAGGCATTTACGAACGGTCAGCCCAGGAATCTTTCTACCTTATGACAACCTTTCCGGTCTGAAATAGAGTTTAGAAGTGAAAGTGCTTTCATAGAAGATTAAAACAAGTTACCTTCATGTAGATATTAATTAAATATGAAAATTTTATAAATTAAATGAATAATTTTTATGCAAGAAATCAAGAATTCGGATTGAAATAACTCAATCTATGAAAATAAGATAATACAAAATAAAAAAAATTAAAGAATACTCAACGATACAACACAAAGTAACAAAGAAACATACTTACAAAAACAAATGTTAAATGAAAACATCAAACAGTATCACAATACAAAAAAAAAAAAACATGCCTGTGCAGGAATCACCCTACTAAGCAAGATCAATAAATATGTACATATAGTTTTCCATCTTTTATTAACGACGAGAAAATTGTCTTTGTTTGAGCATCAGAAAATGCAGAACTACGAATTTACACTAAAAATATAACATTGAAAAAAAAAAGATCATTGATGAAATTTGCCATACTTTTCATTTTTTTAATTAGAAATGTTTTGGCTGATTAAAAGCTTTCAAAATGCATAATATAGAGAGCTACAAAGTATCGAACAAACTGAAAAAAACAAAATCAGTGACGGCGTATTTGGTCCATTTTCCTGCGTACACTTTTAATAGGGCTTTATTTGCATTTCTATTAAACTTGCTCGAAATTCGGACAATAATTGGATACATGAAATTCCGCATTTAATTACATGAGCTTTTTTAGCAAAGCTTTGCATTGTTCTCTACATCATGCACTAGTTAAATAAATTTCAATAACGAAACGGTTCTGTTTAGCAAAGTTATCAATTAAAACTGAATATATCCAATAACGCTTCCTATACATGTTGTACGCATGGATATAGTAGTTATTTTTTTGTTTGATGCTAGTGTCTACCTAAAAACAACCCGAATCTCAAAAAAAAACACGAAGCGAAAATAATTCAATCGTTATTAGCGGAACCATGCGAGCAATCGTTGGTAATGTAGTTTTTCCTTTATCTCCCACTCTTCCCTGTTTAGTTTGCAATTCCGCAGACGCGTCGTAATTAATTAAATTAATCCGGTGTTTGTTATCTGGATTTGGACACCGAATGGTAAAATTGGAGCGTTTTAAAACGAAAAAGGGGGGAATATTAACCGCTATGTACGGCTAAACTCTATTGCGTGCGTCTGCTCTTCTGTCGGTTGAGAGCGTGTATGTTTTGTTGGAAGGCGGGCTTTAATTAAAAGGTTAATCAGAGCTAAAACAACCTGGATTTATATTGTTCCATAATAAAACATTGTTTTTATTCTATACAATCCTCTGTCGCAATGTTGGATGTTTGGGTTGGTGATGTTTGATAACGAACGTGTACTAAATCATTTCTTCGTAGAATAGGTCCAAGTTTTTGTCATTTAGGTGTATGTATAATACTAATGTACAGCCCAGTTCGATGAAGATCTTTCGTAATATTCATGTTCATTTTAGTAACTAAACGTTGTATCGAAAAATAGGTAACATTGCTTCAAATATATATATATCGTTGGATGAATACGTATTTGCTACTTTAAGGGCTTTATTCCCGATTTCTAGGAGCACAAATATTGGTTCCATAAAGCTAGGGATCCGATAAACTTCACAAATCGTTTTTGAAAGAGGAGATAAGTTTTATTGATTCAATAAAGATATCGGAGATGCAAGGAATCTATCGTATCTATAATTTTATAGAACCGATAACTATCGAATCCATAAGAACACTTTCTAGAAACTGGATATCAGTAAGAGTTCATACATACCTATGCGAAGCTATGGGAATATATGTAGGTACCATCTTTTTCAAATTAAATGCGAATTTTTCTGTTGGGAATTTCCATTTCTTAGATAAAGACTTTGCCTCAAAGCAAATTGTATTTATCTAAAACAGAATACTCGTATAGTCATGATGAACGTCTTCAGAATAAATAAATTAATTTTAAAACAAAATATTTGTTAATAATGTCATATTTAGCGTAAAGTATAATATTTCTGTATTATTATTTTTCCATTGAATGATCTTAGGTGCTACCAGCACTGCAGTCTTAGGCTGACTGCACTGCTTTGTTTTATGGCTCCTCTATATCTCCAAACGTCAACCCCTCAATACCGATGCTGTGCTTCCTAATGCTACTGAATGGAATGGCATAATGCGAGAAGAAATACTTTATCAACCTTTTGGCATCCTCCAGAAATCAGACCTAAGTTAAACCAGTTTTTTCTGGTGACAGTACCGGGTTATTACTTGCCCAACCCCCTTGTTACTATAGATTCGTAGTCTTACTTTGGATGGAATCTCAACATAGAGGCAAGCAGTGGGCCATCTTAGTAATAGTGCATATTTCCGTTTGTAGTATGCTCTCCTAACTTAGAAGTTTTTTGAACGAGTGCCCACCATTACCAAATTTGTAAATTTACATCGATCTACATATACATATGTATTACCTCAGCGTACATCTGAGCCTTATTTTTGATAAATATCCATATATGAAAATGACACTTATTTACAGTCAATCGAATTAAAAAAGAAATAAATTACAATTCCGCTATCTAGCGGTCAATAACAAGAACTAACGAACTGAATAAAGCTAGGAAACTGAGGTAATAGTTATCATTATAATATGTTTCAAGAAAACGACAGATATACAATAATACCAAACAAAAGGCTCTTCAAACGTTGCTTCCTACATTTAGATTGGACTATGTACATATTTGCATAATGATTATTTAAGCGTCATTATTGTAACAGAGAAGTAGATATTCTTGTTGGAATCAGCGAACGATTACTGCGGGTATTATTAAACGCGAAGATAAAATCGCTTCACGGAAAGGATTTCCTGCAGGTAATGGTAATATAAATTCAGAAAATAATTGTATTTCTAACGCGCGAGCGAGGATTATCGTCGAACGGAGTCCATTGGTTACACCAAGCGAGATTACTACCATACAATATTTTCCCAGTGATACCTTTAATTTTATAAATTTTATAGTAGAAGCAAAAAGGGTCTAAATTTATTTAATTACTTGTCGGAAATTTACCACTTTATGTGAGCTTTGTTCGCTAATAACTAATATTTATCTCGCTCGTATACCTTGCTAAATTATCTTCCACTATTGATTCTTTCGTAGCTAGCTGATTGCTACAGAGAAGTGTTTAAGATAATTTATTTTTTGTAGAATGCGCATATTTGGTGAGTGATGTGAGAACTAAATTTGAATTATAGCTTGCCGGCTTCAGTTTAATTATCTTTTAAGTATTAATCGAAAACTTGAGTAATATTCATAGTTTGCTTTATTAACTATGGGAAACTATATTTCCTTAGAATATCCTTTTCACCCTTAGATTGAAGCGAGATTCTGGGAAAACTCATTATATCGTCACGAAAGACCCTTGCCCCTACACGCTACAGAAGCAACAAGAAACTAATAAGTAGACCCTATTATCTTCTTTGCGCCATAAATTACAACATGAAGTAATTACTTCTTATCAGACAATATACAAACTTACAAGAACGTAGCAAACAAGCGGGTGTTCATCTTATATTACGTTGATACATATTTCTTTAAGAAATAATATATGGACTGGAGTCATTTGAGAAACTCTAGCAAGATATTGCGGTTATTTTCTTTAGTTTACATTACATATAAGTATCTGTAATATAATTAGAAGCTTATGTTACCAAATTAAAAATAAAATAACTAAGTAGTTAACATAAAGACTTTTTAACGTACAATACCAGTAGCGGAAGTAACGCAGCTAAAATTCACAGATTCTTTCGTTACTCAAACAATTGCTTTCCAGTATACATTGCAAAACAATGTTACACATACACAATTTTGACGGAACCAATGCTAAATAGAGACAATAAATAAAGTTCCACTTTTTATCGAAAATTGTTTGATGTTTTCTAACGGCCATATTTTCTTTAAACAAACTTTCCGAAGATACTTTATACAATAATAATTTAGTTAAAGAATAATAAACAATCTGTAGTATTTTTTTTAGTATCTATAGTGGGTGCTTAGTTGCAATGACTGCGTAAGCTGTATCGCTTGCCTGGCTATCAATGCAACTCTCGCGGTGTAGTTTTGTGTGTGTAAATTGTGTTCAAATGGCTTTCTGACAGAATCATACCGCCTTTTATAATATCGGGCTGTTAATCACTTTGCTCCCAACAGCGGTAAATCGATCCGGATTTCACCTCTCTGAAAAAATGTCCCCATCTTTTCAGAGAATTGAAACCCGGCTCATATGGATCCTCCACAATGATAATCAGCGCCCTAACCACTGCGGCTATCGACCCGTCTATATATACTATATGTTAGTTTCTGTCAATCTGATAGACACTGTCTTCTTGCACATGGACCCAAAACTTTGTCTTTTTTTATGGCACCTAACTACAGCAACTCAAAAGTTTCTTAAGCGTTCCCACTGCTATCCAGAAATGATACAACATTTACGTTGACGTGGCAGTGGCTATTTTCGTGTTTACGCTGAGCATAAACCTTTCTTTGAATTATTTAGATTATGTTTTGAAATTTCTGTACATATGTATAACTTCAACTTGTCTTTTTTGATAAACTCATACAGTTGTATGCCGAATTTCGATATAAATTTTAATTCTTGCCTATACAGTATATACTTGTTAAATATTGACAATGACAAGTTTAGTCCTAAGAGCCAATAGATCGTACTACATATATGTGTAAGGGAATCGCATCATATCTAGTGTCATATCAACGTATTAGGTTGTGTTGGCATACGATACTATGTGGCTGTTGATTGTTGATCATAACCGCAATATTAAAAAATTCATGATTAACATGAATCGAGCATAATAATTCAAAGCAAGAAACTTAAACATAATCGTAAAACGTCTACAATCAAGCATTGCTACCAAACTAAAGGTATAGCTGAACCTCCAAAATATGAACACAAATTAATTTAATCAAGAAAAACATTCCTCAGAGTAACTTGAAAATAAAAGTGAATTCAGCATATAATCTCAATAATAATCAATAAAATTAAAATAAATTAGATGATGTTCTATATTTCTTTTATTTCTATATTTATCTTTTAGCCCTCTGTCATCTATATACAATGTACAAAAGGTTAGTAAAGCTTGTTTACTGACAAAATAGAATATTCATTTGGGACACTAAGTTAAAAGCCAAGCAGTGTGATCTTTAGAAATATGTAGTTTTCGGAGAACTGAAATTGAATAAGATCATTTCTTCTTTTTCCAGTAAAGTTACAGAAGTAGTTAAACTTACAATCCCTTGAAAAGGACTAGGTATCCATTTGTTCGATCTAAATATATTAGGTCTATTTGGAAAATAAAAAATTGGGTTTAGCTGTTTCAGACATTCAGGTATGCATATTGCTTTTAATACTTACTATACGTCAAGCTAAATTCGATTTTTTGATAGAATGCTGCTGACAGAATCAAAATGGTTGCTCTTATTCATTTCTGGGCATTGAATTCAAAAGTTAAACTTCTCCAGCATGGTTTTCGTCGTATCATGCATATCGTTCAGCTAAGTATTAAAGTTTTTGCAGTCGAAGAATATCGAATATACAAGCGGGTGAATGGACATGATGGTTAGTAGAAGCTTCTGACGGCTGTATGACGTAGTAAAAAAAGGTGCAGACGTCCAAAGTCCTTGCAACTGTAGTGAATAGATGAGAGTTTGTAGGATGCAATTTTATAAAATTTATAGTTTTTGCTTAAGGTTACGGCAATGGTACTTTTTTTAAATTTCGATACAAGATTTCTTATAAATCTTCTAACTAAGAAAAATGTCAGTAACTCTTATTTTTGAAACTTATGCTCGAGGAAATATCGCACCACTCCCCACGTTCTCTTAAAGTGCTGTAGAGATTTAGCAAATAATGCATCTTCTAGATTGAATCAATTTTCTTTGTTGCTTTTTCTGCAAGCATAGACTTTGTGATGTGCTTTGCACACGGTTCAATCAAGTTTTCTACATTCTATCTATTTGTCAAGATCTTGCAATTTTATCACTTACTTATATTTGTTTGGAGATGACAGGAATGACGAAACACGTACTGACTGTCAATTTTCTTGTATAATACTTGACAAGTTTTATTTCAAGGTATTTACAAAGAAGTGATGATGTTTAACTGCTGTTGGACGAAACTTCATTACAGATTATACAAATCATCTCATTTTTGTAACCATATATCCCTAATATTTTCCTTACTGCGATCCTATGTTAGCTTTAAATGAAGGACTGAAGTAGCAGAAAAAGCGATTGACCAATAGTGTAACTTTTATGAGATTTGTCAAGGGTCCTTTTTAAGTATCATACCATGAAAAGATTATGAAAATTTACGAAAACCTACCTTCATATAGAAATGTACATACAGTGTGTAAAAGCGAAATATCTATAAAAAAATCCCGAAACACGTGAAATTTAAATTATAAATTGGCATTCTTCACTTCCCATTAAACAAATGGGGGTTGTACACTCGGTACGACTTAGTCTTCGAACGATTTTAATAAAGTAACTCACTAAAATCGTTCAAAGACTAAGTCGTACCGAGTGTACCTGTCATTCGAAGGGGGTTGAAGGTAGGGATCGCATTTTCATGTTGAAGAATGTCAATTTATAATTTAAATTTCACATGTTTCGGAATTTTTTATAAATATGCACAGCAACCGAAATAATGAATTTATTCCATTTGGCTTTTACACACTGTATATCATTTCACATCTATACATAAATATGCATCTACACATACATAAATATAGCCAAATATCTGCACAAAGAGCGATTATGAAACTATATGATCTAACAGCTTCATTCTCAATCGTGTTTACGTTCCAATTATACCTACAGAGACGAAAAATCAGCAAAACGCCAATAAAAATGACAGCAGTCCACGCAAAATTGCCATAAAGAAAATACTCTACTGCACTGTACTCTACCACTACTTAATTCTTAATAATAAACGCACGAATGACCTAGAAAACTTTTATTCTGGCAATGATTCCACCCAAAACAACCAATACAATACAATATTTATGAAGTAGCTAAGACAACTGCTAGATGACAACACGCAATCTAAAATAGGATTTTTCAGAATACAATACCGAAAATCTCACGAAAAATTTTACGTTGGATATGTAAAGAAATCAACCTTATCTGGTTTTAGCTGACAAATCCAGGTCATGTTCAAATTATATATCTGCATTGCGATTAGCTATAGTCTACACCGCTTATCTTATATTTTTCTCAAGATTGACTTGAAAGATACACGCTAAATAAATAAATTAGGCTACTACAAAAAGTTAAAGTAAAGACTCTAAAGCAGATGTCCGTAGAAATTTATAAATTCTGAATCTTGGTCGAAGATACATCTCTATCGTGTCCTAAATACGTTTTCCCTGTTTCGCCCTAGTAAATTATTATTTCACAAAAACCAATTTAGATAGCCGAATAACAGTGTTAAAACTTTTTAAAAGGATCGAAATTGCTTCGCGTTCAGTTCAATCGTGCATATCATTATTTCTGGCATGAGGCTCATTGATGGATGGCCCTGTTAGGATTTTAAATTAAACCTGTGCTCCTACCAATAAATTAATCCGAAAGCGACACAATCGAACCTGGACCATAAATCTGCTTTTTCAATTTTATCGCTTGAACAGTTTAGCATTGCCAATTACTTTCTATACGGATTTCGCTGTTCCAGTGTTTATTTTACACTGGAGGCACGTTGGCGCACCGACAAAAATTCTACACATAAATTGGACCATTGTTAGTTCGGTAGAAATACTTCGGACGACAATCGTGCTTCATTTAAACAATTTTATTGCGTCGAAGCTACTACTCGATTACCCACAGGTATTAAATCTAATGGTATGTATGAATATGCGTTTGCATGTTTATTGCCGGTGTTTGGAAATCTTCCGAAATAATAGTG
This sequence comes from Holotrichia oblita, assembly GCA_023690525.1. Lineage (NCBI taxonomy): Eukaryota > Metazoa > Arthropoda > Insecta > Coleoptera > Scarabaeidae > Holotrichia > Holotrichia oblita. The sequence continues at coordinate 73,255,701 of CM043015.1, forward strand.
TAGGGTAAAATATGCGATCATAATTCACGAAATTGGAAATATCGGCAACCATATGTCTGCGCTGTTGCAGTTTATATGCAGAACCGCTACACATTACCCAAGCATTTGCGGCAATGACTCTAAGTACTTAAAGCTGTTTTTCATTTATTCATAGAAATACATGATCTACAACATGTATTTCACAATTTAGTTTTCTGCTTTTGCTGATAGAATGATGGGCTCTTCAAAAAGGTGGCTCTAGGTTGCTACTCATACTATCACAGCTGTACTAGTGTGATACATATACAATACAAATCGTAGACCTATCGTCTGCATTCTGCTTAATCACGAGCAGAATTAAATAATCTTCTAATACACACCAATACAACTAGAAAACTGTAATAGTTAGAATAGTGTTTTCCAAACCATTTTTGTAGAAAATTTCAATCTTGTCTTTCAATTTTTTTGATACATTTTTAAAGTTGGATTCGCGGAAAGAAGATGTGCAAAATGTTAATGCTAATTTTGGTGACAACTACCGCACAAGATATAAAAAAAGTTGGAAGAAGTAGTTTCGAACGCTAAATATAACAGTGACAAGAGTCCACTTTCTGGTAGTAAATGCCAAAATCTACAAAAGAAATATCGCGCAATTTCTTTTTATATTGTATGCCGTTAAGCATGCGATTACAAACACAAGGTATATCATTTTTGTGCAAATCCAGCATTAATTTTAATGGCAGAAGATACCAAAAAGAAAATTGTACGGCCGTTTTTATAAAACATTATTATAACTACTGTAATAACTGTAATTTTCGAATTATACTAATTAGAAATGTGCGACAATAGTTAGCTTTGTTCGTGATTGAATAGAGTATTGATTATAAGGTCTACGATTTGTACTGTATAGTTTCAACTACAACACGTAGTTGCCTGATCTTTTAGAAATTACCACAAGAACCGGTAAATCGCTCAGGCACTTACTGCAAGTGGTAGTAGAGCTAACTATATAAAATATGTAAATTTTGAATTTTACACTATATTTAGTAGTACAGTAATAAGTTTTCCTTCCCTTGAAACCAAATAACTGAGATTTGGGCCACCTTTGAAAAGCAATAAAATGCTTCTTGGAGATATATTCAAAAAGAAATAAGTACCGCATCGTAATACTTGTTGAATACCGTCAACTGGACTTCCAGTTAAAATTACATTACAAATTTACACTGCGCATGGCTCGAATGCATGAACATAACACAATAAAATTTTCCTCTGACATGCCACCGTTGTTCAGCATTGAAGTACTGGCTCTGTATACAACAATGCCAGTGTTAATGTATGTGTTGCAACAGACGATACGCTTGCAATTGACTATCCACCAACCGTCGCGTCGCTGTACAATTCCCATACTTAATGAATTCCTACCTGCAGGCAATACTTGCACCATTTGCTGAGAAGAAGAAATTTCTGGTACTATTACAGTATGAAGCAAGGCACGGGCTATGGTCATACGGGAGAGTCCCGGCAGAAACCGTGCGAATGTACTTTTCTTTGTGAAATTCTAACAACGCACTGCACCGAACGCTTTGATAATAGCGACCATCTCTCGAAACCTCTATATCATCACTACAGCAGCACACAAATGAAAAACTCACACCTAAATTGCATTCTCTCTTCCCATTAAATCAAATATCTTTGAAAAATGAGGTTCATTATGACGTAGCAACATAAGTAACACGTTCTGGAGTATTGTTAAGTTATCCATTGCTCTAATTATTAGTGGTTTAATTTTAACAACTTGAATTTTTAGAAAATTGAAAGAAAATTCTCAGCAATTAACCTTCAGTTTTAATTACTCAAATTAGTTTCTAAGCACGAACAATTACCTCGCCGATCTTTAATTCATTCGCATAGTTTAACGTAACAGAAACTCTTTGTTACTTAAAAAAACTAAACTAAACTTATTTTATTACCAAAATATTATATTGGTTATGGATGTTTATTTTTCAATAAACCAACATGGCTCTTCAAAACGCGTTTTGTAATTTTACAAATACTGCTTTGTGTCTTTGTTTTAGGATTGTATGCTTTCAGAGTACTACCACCAACTGGATTCAAGCATCTTCTTTAAAAAAACAAGAATGAGTGAGTGTCAATTCTCCCTAAATTTTTTCAAAATAATTATTCTTTTAATTACTCGCAATTTGCGTATTTCTTAATTTGGTTATATTAAAATAAGTGATTTCATCTGCTTAATTTTTATCCCCGTTTTTTATTTTATTAACATAAATATCTGCAGTGAGTTGTAGTGTCATATCATATAGATACATACATATACTTACACAGCACAAAACTCACAAATGAAATGTATTCAAGAAGCAGCCAGCGGTTTACTAACCAGGAAGCAACAGAGAGTATACACAATAATTATTATACACTTTCCTTTGCCTTATAACTTCAGAAGATCGCAAAAAGGATTGAAATGAAACGAAACGAAATACGGGATCGATAATCAGTACACAGTTGTAGGTACACGTACAAAGCTACAACAACATTCAGCAAAATGTATACACTGCACTATTATAATTTGAATTTTAAGAGTAATAGCTGTCGAGTACGACTCATTATAGAGCACTTAGACCCGGGAGCCATGTTATAATTACTCGGCAGCTGCCCCAGGACAATACCTTACCAAGTGCTCTCGTCTACTACAGCCTGGTATTTGTGTATTGTCTAGCCCTTAGCGAAGCATTCATAAACGTCTACTAAGCGATCTTATCGACATTTATTATTTGTTCATTCGTCGTTGTTCTACATATTTTTTCATTATTAGTGAATGTATGTTGTTGCGGTATGATTTAAAGCCGTCATTGTTAATAAGTTCCTTGAGAATAAAATCTTCATAAGTGGTGGCAAGAGCGGCAACAACCTACACAGGCATCTCTTACAGACGACTTGATTTGTACCGAATTACGTACACACAAAGCAGTTCCTGCAACAGATAGCATCATTAAGGTGGAATATTCAAATGTGTCAGTTAGAATTGGAAGAAATGAAGCTTTATTAACGTAGAAGTTCTTGATTAGAATCTAAGATCCGACTGAATATACATGATAAAAACTGCAATCAAGCTAAGAGGTTAATATACATTGACGGATATGAAATAATTGATGAATCTCTTTACGTCTATAAATAGAATGTTCTCCGCTACATAACTTTCTCTGAGCTGAATTATTAATAACTTTGATATTATATTGCAGGAACTTGTATTTATTCCTACAAAGGTTGTTGATTTTGTAAATGCCTGTAGTAGTTTTACTGTTTTGTTATTTACTTATACGGTCTAAGTTAATTAGATAATTATTAAAAACACATTTCTACTTACCTTCATTACCGATTTAAAAGAATAAAATACTTAATAGTTCTATGTGTTTATCAAGAAAATGTAATAAAAGTACCATCACAGGATTACTGCATACCTACATGCGTAGCTGTATCTGTATTATCTTTCTTTATAGTTATTGTTAGTTTAAAACCTGTTCTTTGAAACACTTGATTATTCTCTTTCAACTTAAAAATTGTTCAAAATTTTCTTCCCAATTAGCATAGTCCATAAAAGTATCTGAAATATCTGAATCATGCATTATATTGACTTCTACTGGTCAAGTAGTTGACGTAATACCTACTTAGGGGAAAAATATAATTATAATGTTTCACTGCATTATAGAAGAATAAAATAATTTTTTTACCGTGTCTTTCCATATGTCTGTTAGACTTTTGCACTACTCTGATACAATTAATAACCCATGCTTTTTTGTTTGAACACTAATCTAACCGCCTTACTCGAAAAGAAGTCTTGGAAATTTTGCTTTTTTTCGGTCACAAATTGGGTTTACTTTATCTCCATCCATGTTGCAACAAAATAAAATTGCCAATCCTTCCTTTAGCTACCTTACCACTGCTGCATTTTTCATCTTTTAGTAAATTCGGTTAAATTATGTTGTCAAATCGACACTGTATTCAAATTGACGTCATCTGCGCAGCTTCCTAAGCACTATTGCTGTTACTATGTAGTTTAGCGTGTGCTTGTGTTTTTATGGGTTTATTATAGCATTATATAGCCGTAAGCAATATTGTTGCTATCAATTATATCCTCTTTGTTGAAGAAGAGCGATTGCTTTATGCGATCGTCTTTTTTAAAAATCGATTTTCCAACTTCCTTTCAGTGACATGTCCCAATGGCTTGCGGGTAATAGAATCGAACTTCTATTGTTATTCAGCCGCCTTTTCTCCACTTAGAACTATTTCTACCCTTTCTTGTCGCTAACTTTCCGCTTCAATTATTAAGGGCAAATATTTTGGAATTGCTTTTTTTTAAATCAAACACATGAACCATTAAATTCTTTAAAACTTTTTTAAACTTTAATTTTCATAAAATATCAATTTTAGCTCTGGTTTAGATTATTAAGAGGAAATTCACACAATTTCAGTTTAAAAATTTCTGCCTGACACTAAAATTGGTGTGCAAACTATTCCAACACTATTTTATTTTTAAGATGCTTTTGCTGATGTTTACACGTCAACTGAAACTTATCCTTTCATATTTTACACGAAAGATCCACGTTAATAAAGAATTAATGTTAAGTGGTGCAGGGATTTTGTATTTTTGACTCTCCCTCGTATACGATGAGAGTTTCGGCAAATCGCGAATTATTTTTTTCAAGTCATGCCGAGATATGATGCAATAACATAATTATGCTATATATATACTTATTATATATATTAAGAATTTTTTGCATTATACTGCTCTCGCCGCTGTTTGTATTTTAATATTGACAAATAAACTCAGATTACCTTCACTCGAAATTATAATAAATTCATTTTCTAGTACCAAATTAATAACCACAATATCCTGCAACTCACTAAAGTCAAAGACCTTGTAATCAGTCTCGACACAGAAATGACATTTGGTAAACACATCGGAAATGTCACCAAATTATATTTTCCCTGCAAATTGTAACGTCTGTCAATGGTCACAAATAGCCCCCATAGCCCCTAAGTTACCTACTCAAATACTATAAAGATGGAGTTCTTCATTCGCAGGTCCTGTTGCATTAGTAGTAGTCAGTATTTTTTAAATATTTAAAGTTAACTCTGACAAGGATAAGAACCCGTTTAGTAGTATAGTAGTAGAATCTATTAATTATTCGGCTGAAGTTTCCCAGGCAAAAGATTTAATTGTGCTTGGAACGATTTACAAACGTCAATTATGCCCATATTTAAAAAATTCTTATCAGTATACAGCAATGTGCAAAAATATTGTATATCAAATAATAAGATTGATAGATACTTCACAAAAGGCCTGCTGGTTCTTTAACTGGATAAATATTAATAACAAATGTATGTAACACATAGTATGTATGCATATCTTCGTTATTTTGTATGCAAACTACGAACTTTAAACTAGACTAATAATTCTAGTTGATGGAATGTTATATTTACATATGTATGTATATATGTATGTATGTACCATGTGAAATATACCGCTTCGCTTGGGTATCATTAAGTTGTGCTTACTAACAATCATGATATGATTCGTGTACGCAAATATACATTATCACTATCGTTGAAACAAGTGCTAAAAATAAAATTACAGTAAATTAAATGCGATATTGTTATCAGGAGCTTAATAAATAACCGCTATATGAGAAGGTAGCATAATCGTTTGTTCATGTGCAACAATCTACCGTAACACACTTCATGTACTACTGATAAAAATAATAAATCACCATTGTTAACGGCAGCTCCATATAACTAGCAGTGAATCGAGTTGAAATTGTAATATTGAAAAATTTTCAACTTGAACTTAACTTGTAAAAAGGAAAATAGGAATTTTATGTAAGGTATTGCTAGTATAATAACTATGTTACTGACCTATCCGAGACTTTTTTTGTAATTTACATGAAAATCTCATACTAAAGGAGATCTCGCATACACATGTTAACAAACGTTTGTGTTTGCACGCTAAGTTGTTTTCTTTTTTTAATTTGAAGGCTTTCTTCATAAGAACATGTAATTTATAGCTGTCTGCATTATCACTAGGGAAACAGATTAACAAGGTTATTGCAGCAGAATAGTTTTTGTTTAAGAGCAGAACTCCGGATAAAAGAACAAAATTAATACTAAATAATAATTAAAAAGATTATCTACAATCATATCTACAAGACGTTTGTTTTATGTATTTAGATGTCTTTAGATAAGTCTTTTCTTATTAAGAAATGACGCATTAGTTTATCAAATGTGCTCAAAACTATTCAATTGGATTTAACAATTCAAATCTTCTTCTCCTGATTAGAGTGATTCGTAACTCAATCAGGTTTACGAACAGGAACAAATTTTCTGAAAGTTACAATATCATTCCTTAGAGAGCTTGCGTCTTTTAAGATACCCTCACTTAATGACCTTCTCCTATATTATTGGGTTTTCCAACATTTTTATTATTATTTAACTTCATTAGGTATACTTCAACAATAAAGTTGGCAACATATCTTCATTTAACATTATTGGTTTCATCAACACTGAAGGTGCATATTATGTATCTTGTGGTGGTAATGTCTATTTTTATCTTGTACTTCGAGTTACATTGAATAATTGAATTATAAAGCAATATTGAAAATTGTACCCAGAACGTTTTTTATCACATGGTACTACATAAAAATAATGGTGTGCTCTGGGACTCGACATGTATGTAGAGAAATCATACTCACAAATTTTATAGTACGTAATAAAAAGGGCTAAACTTTGTACATCGCATAAAATGACGAAGGAAAATATGTAGTTAAAACAGAAGCGTGCATTGTATCGTGAGGGTAATACAACCTATAGAGAAAATAATCGTAAATTAAGTCGTGATAAGAGGCTTTCGCAGAAGAGAGGGTCGGATAAGCCGGAAGGACGAGAAAATACAGGAAGGACGTGGAGTAATATATTGTAAAGTCAGGTTGAAACAGCTGTCGACTCGAGACCATTGTTGTTGCTATATTAAACAAGTAAATTTTAAGCGTTTCGGAAAGTTAAAGGCGGCAGCATTGCGACGCTGGCAGTCTAACTCTCGCTCGTACAATAGCCGTAAATTTGCTAACTTACTTAACGCCACCAGAAACAGATACAGGTGAGCTTTGTTCGCCAACAGAATAAACCACAATTATTCTCCGGGTGCATGGAAAGTCTTACAATTACCGAACAAGGGAATAATGTTGAATGCATGCACGATCATTGTGTGCATTCGAATAGGGTATAGATACCGAAACGTGAATATTACTGAATACGGGTTAATAGCCGCATTTTGCATTTGATTACTTTAGTTTGGCGAAAGACCTGTGCGAGTATTCCTTCTGAATGCATTCGAATAACTCTAGAGTTACACAATGCGATAAGTTATCTTATTGTGTCTTGTACATAACTGACTTTATTTGCATATTGTGTATTGTTCCCATCGTTGATATAAACTTGTTAGAAATTTTCAAATAGTTACTAACACTAGTGATATCATTTCTAGCTAGAAATGTAGTGGAATAATTATAATATTAATTATTATGGTCATTATGGTTCAGGTAACAGGATGTTAATGTCATCATGGACGCAATGGTTCTCAAGATTTTAGTATAAAATATAAATGCATGGTACATTTTCAATGAAATTTTGTTAGTAAAGTAAACAATTCATGTTGTTGTAATTATTTTGTTAATTAATAGTCTACTAGAATTACAAAGATAAAACTTTATTGCTCAACTGAACAACAACATTATCCATATTTCTCAACATTCCTACGTCTATTTAGTTTATATTTACTACATCATTAATTTAGATTCTCTTAACTGACATTGTTATTGTATATGTAGTCACAAAGTAAGGAAACATGAACATTTTGTCACATTATATACATTGTATCATTTATAATTATACATGTATTTCATAATTCTTAACTCTAATTGCACTAGTCGACACGATTTTTATAACTGATTTAACAATCCAAAATTTTAGTATTTTGCATTGTTTTAAAGATATAAAAACCGTATTCTAACATGGGGTGTCACTTTTCAAAATAGTGTTTTTATTTGTTTTCACTAAGATTAGCGTAAAATTTAAAATCCAAAAGGTATTGCAACAAGCTCGAGCATGTTTGCGGCTATTCCGGGAAGAGCGGCGGCAACTACAAAGAACTCGTTCCAGAGAGAAGTAGAGAATACTAATAAATTAGTTATCGTGGAACATACTAAAATGGAAACATTTGGAATCGATACGTGAAGATATAAAGGTTGCAGCTGGCGAAATCATTCATTAATTGTTTAGTTGACGCGGTCTGAACCAAATGAAATGTCACTAAACCTTAGTTAAGAAAGTTAGAAAGCAGTGTTCTACAAGCGCAAAAGCCTCTAAAAGTTCTCTCTAGTTCCTTTTATACAGTTGAAAGAAAATTCTGTTACTGCATTGATGTAAATGAACTTTTGTATGAAATTAGTATTGAATATAACTCTGCAGAATTGCGATTGTTTATCGACTAATCGAGTACAAGTTTTAAAGCCGTAAGAAACGTATGACAGTCTGTTGATTATATTAAATCTGTACATTCAAATCATCTTTGGCAATAAGAACCACCAACGAATGTGATTTTGTTTGACTATAAACATTGGATATTTGGCTTTCTGCTCAGGTGGTCTTCTTCCTCCAGTTCCACGACTTTGGGCCCATAGATATTGGTAGTTGGATCTCCTAGAATCATGTATGTGGGTCTTCTACGCAGTAGACTTGCCTGAGATCATAAATTAGAACAGAATGTGTTAGACAGTCTATTATTCGATCATGCTGACCGTAGTGTTTCCGTGGTGGTCCCCCGTTTGGTGGGTTTCCTGCTTCCCTAGTCACCATCATCTTCGATAGTAAGGCTTGATAGCAGATTTTATCCAACGCTCTGTCCAAGTTCAAAGATACGACAACGTTCATCTGATTCATGTTCAAGGTAGTAATGACGTGGTTTGCGATCTTAAAAAGTTGTAGTAGTGTCCAAAGGCCAACTCTAAGTTCAAACTGGGTATTATCCATAGAACGACTATATTCGAGATAGTCGTTGATCTGGTGCACTAGCAGAATTCTGTTTAGTCGTCTGCCCAGTAGTGAAATTTATTGATAGGTAGCTCTCAGGCTTCTTAGACTTCGGTGCTGGTATGATTTTGTAAAATAAATCCTGTTTCTCGATGGATCTATTTGAAATATATGATATCCTTTTAACATATTAGACATGTCAAAGTATATGCATTTTTACACAATTAAATTTTCTTCTGTGCATTTATTTCTTCTAAAAAGAGCAATTGAAAGCAGGCACCATTAGTTAGTTTCTTTGCGACTATTGTGTTCCAGGAAATCCATACAAACTGTACGCCTACAAGATTTATAAGTATACCGACAAAATCGTGGAATATCACAAATACAAGAAAATAGGAGGCACAAACATACTAATATTGCAAACCTCGCGTCTTTGCTATAAGCTATTTGAGCTGTTCTGTCATTGTAATTTAGTCAGAAAAACAAAACAAAGAGATGATTGTTTCACAATCAATAATTAATGATCTTCATTGTCGGAAAATAATTTAACAAAGAGTCTCTACTACTTTAGAAAAATGTCTTATTTTCAATACAAAATATGAGAATAAATTAGTATACTTAATTTTTAATTTATTAGCCTATAGATTAAAATTTTTACGACAATCTTCCCTTTGTGTATAAAATTATTAGACTCTCCAACTACCTCTTTTTTTTATTTACGAGCCTTAAGCGTTTGTACATTTTATGAAGCTTTTTAGAGCTGCTTAAAAATTAAGCGGATTTACTTAAAGTTCGTCCCTTCTTTCAGCAGCTTCTTGCTTCTAGCAATTAACTAATTACATACGAGTACCATGATGAGAGTACAGTCTTCAAGCACTTAGATTCACTATGACGTTATTATGATAGGTCATTCATTATATCTATTTTTTGGATGTTGTTATTACGCTGATTTATTTGCAAATGTCTACAAAAATATTTACGGTACAGTTCGTGTACGTATTGGCACCATTAAATTCTCTTTACACTGTTGTATTACCGGCACTGAAACGTCTATTTGTCAAAGTAAATTTTAACGGCGAATGTAATTGGCAAAATCGCAGCGGTTGACATTTACGGTAATATATCATCGGCTATAGGATTGCCATTAATCTTACAACGAATCTTGTAAGTTGCCTATCTGTGATAAAGCTCGCTTGCAAAAAGTTCGCTCTTCGAGAAAACCTACAAAAGAAATATTGCTAACCAAGAAAATTTCAACTTGTTAAATTAGATGCAGTAAAATCGATTACATTTTGATATATGTACATATATCATTTAATATATTACTCAAAGTGGTCATATTTTTTTCTCTTAATGATACAATTAATTTGCGACGGTATTGCTTGTGTGTAAATAATACATTAAAACTAAATCAAACAAGCAATCTATTATCATTAATTCGATTTGTTGCAAAAATTCATATTATGTCTACTGCCAAAATATAAGTTGCAATTACATAAAACATACCAAACCTCTTGAAACGTTATTTTGTTGTGTATCCAGTTACCTAACAGTTCGACAGCATGCCTTAATTTACAACACGCGGTCTGGCAACAACTCATTTAAAAATTAATGCTTGATTTTCATTACTATGGCATGCTATTGCTTGATGATCATTCACCCTCTTTACTTCATTCTGAGATGATCTCTCAACGCAAATGACCATTACGTAAATATTTATAGATAAATTATTCATAGCACTAGTACGGGAATCGCAGCTGTAACTGAAGTAATCACTCCATTTAATCTCACAGTTAAATAGCTTTCATTAGATAGGTTAAGTGCAATGGATAATTAAGTAGTGTCATATAATTTAAAATTATTGTATATGACTTCCTCTGATAGCGTATTTTACTATTAATATAAGAGCATAGCCTATGATACCAGTGCATGGTAATTACTATGATATGATTTATTAAACATTAATGCCGTTTCTTGTTCATGTTAACGTAATTCAAAGGTGGCGAATATGAGTTTCAATAAATTTGTGTTAGTTGACGTTTAACCGATGCGTAAATTAAAATATAATCTACATAATTGCCTGGAAAAAATCATTTTCACATACAGGACGTTGCTAGATGAGTTCATAAACTACGAGTATGTAATTCGTTATTTGCTAAACAGTAGGTAGGCATAATATATTATGTATGATAGACCAATATATCACCTGAAAAGGTAGCAAATAACAGCATGTTACTGAGTTTTAGTGTTTTCTAATATCGCAGCCTTGTACTTCTAAGAGCTTTTAAATGGTGTATGTTAAGAATTAAAGGATTTACATTATGTCAAATGTCAAAAAAGTTTTTTAATATAATGGTTTAATCAAATCCAGAATATTTGAATACTAAACAAAACAAAAAGCTAAAGAGAAGGCAAAACTGGATTCACTAATTAGAGAACCATTTCAAGAGTTGGAATGTGTTGATAATGAGAAGAGGTTAAACTGAAATAGACTTTGGCAATTTTTTGTTAAAACAATTATTACTTGAAAAATGAATTGTAGTAGCCATGTAATCAACAAACCATACCTGTAAAACTATTTTAATGAATAACTGCACTGTGCTTTTCTGAAAGTATACTCACGTACACAATTCTCAGAAACAGATATGTTTGGTATTACATTTGTTATATTGGAGACGAAATGCTGTGCAAGACATTCCACTAATTATTCTTCTTTTTTAGGTGTACGGCAAAGCAATGGAATACTTAGATGTGAAATAAAACTTGCGTGTAGTCCCCGTAAATTAATTATATTTTCCAACAAAAAGAGACATTGAAAATCAAAGAAATTATTGCAAGAACTCTAACCAATCCAAAACCAGACCAAAGCTTACCTTTGAAGTTATGCATGTATGTCACAAAAACCAAATGATATCTTGTACTAAATTTTTATGGAGAGCATCATGTAATGTATTTATCATAAGTAATATAACAAGTGACCAAGATTTTCCGATAACATTGATTTGGATAATGTGTAAGTGCTTGTTGTGATCATAATCAACAAGCACGAACAAATTACCCAAATCAATTTTATCAAAGAAAAATTTTGGTCACGCGTTGTATTTAAAAAGACTATATCACGAACAAAATTTTGTGCAATGTAGTTTGCTATTAGTAAGTTCCGCAGTTATCGGATATTTTCGTAATTTACTCTCTTAGGTTGTGTTCATTTTGCCATGTATTTGGTTGGTAACTCAGTAGAAGAGGAGACCAACAAAATAAACAAGATTTGCTTTGTGTAGTAATTGTGAGCATTGTGAATGAAAATGAGCCGTTTTGACAGTACTCCATTTGTATTGATAAAACCACAAGTGATTTTATCACTTATTAAAATTCACTCGTGATTTTTTCGCTATAAAATGAATGTCATTGGCTGTTGCTAAGGAATTCCAACTGTGTGATTGGTTGACAGAAATGTGAGTAATATAGTCAAATAAATTTGATTACTAGTGTTTATATTGAAGTTGGACAATAGTATATTATGACACTAGTGCATAATCAAGCTTTTAAAGCACGAGCAACGAGTTTAAAGCCACGACGCGAAGCGGAATAATTTTAATTACCAGTACCTATATGTCATTTGACATTTCCTGACATTTCACTGGACTATTAAACGCTTGGAATTGGCTGTTACCAAGCAACCTTTATACGCACGCCGTGCGATAAAGGCTCGATTATGCACGCTTATGAGTGTGTTTTAATTGGTTTATGATGCATGTATACTAAAAAATATGTTTCACATGTGTCAAAGCATTGTTTTATAATTTAGATTAGAGCAACTAGCTATGTGATAGTTAACATCATTGGTGTTATTTTGATCACTGTTACGCTGAGTACTTTCAGAATAGGATACTTTATTTTTTATAGGATTTACATCCTGATATCCAGATTTGTAATTACCAGCATATGTATTAATTATATTAATGACATAAATAGCAAAATGTGTAAGTATACGAAATACTCTCTGATATCAGAGAAAAATAATTGTCACTTTTTCCTTAGTTGAGTAGCAAAATATGTAATATTATTCATTCTTCTCTAAATGATATGAAAGCATAATAAATACTAGCATACATAAGATTGTTACACTACGCAATGAATTCAATACATATGTTCAGTGACCTTCAAAGGTATCCGGACACGACTAGATAGAGACATGCCTTGCGCTCAGTACTTTATTCCACAGAGCCGCAGGGCCAGCTTACGACCTGCTGAGTGTAGCCGTAGTTGTTGCTCTTACAATAACATTGCATTATATAAACGGATATACGTAGACATAGCATAAAATTAGAATTAGGGAATTCAATCTTCTGTAGCGTTGTGTGTGTGAGTAGTGAGTGAAATAGTTGTTCTATATTACAAATATTTGTCTAGTTGTCCGTTTTAGTAAAAATTAATAAATATATACCGTATACAGTGTGTCCAAGATAAGAATGTACAGCATGGGGATCTCGGAAATGGTAAGAGATACGGGGTCGATTAAATTAGGGAAAAGTAGCGCATTTACGTGGCTAATAATATGCCATTTAGAAAGTTTTAATATTCCAAGTAGTTCCTGAGATATCCGAGAAAAACCGAAATTTCGAAAAATCGTTTTATTTTTTTCCTGACTTTAGTTTTGATCGAATTTCAAAACACATTGCACATTTCCATTGCCACTTTTTCCGCTCTATCCAACGGTCTTTTTATAATCCGACGTTTCGTTTCTGAGTAATCACCATCAACTTAATTTTTTTTAATGTGGACTAAAATTGTTTTAGACAGTTTTTGAATGCTACTAACGTCGTTTATACAACCTCCGATAATTTTGAACTTTTAATTTTTTTTAATTTAATTTAATTTTTTTTTATTTTTTTTTTTTTGTTTTTTTTTTTTTTTTTGTTTGCATACATAGTTGTCAACATAAATGTCTTTTCTATTAAAATAAAACAAAATTTAAAAAAATCATAAATTTTGAATCGTCCTATTCGCAATATTGGCGATTATTCCAGTACAATAAGAATTTCAAGCTGTTTTGTGTGGAATACACAGGACGTTGAACACGCAATGATTTTCGGACAATATACTCGGTATAACAATTGTATATTACAATGTTATTGTAAGAGCAACAAACTACGGTTACACTCAGCAGGTAGTAAACTGGTCCTGCTGCTCTTTGGAATAAAGTATTGGGCGCAAGATATTTCTCTATCTAATCGTGTCCGGATACCTTTAAAGGTCACTGTACATGAAGATACATTTAGCGTCATATATTAGTTCAAATTTTATAGTTTTTCGATTTTTCTTTTAAATCCAGATATATTTCCACTTGTCCACTGCCAATAAAATAAATAAATAATAAAACTACATTAGAACTTTATTCCAAAACACAAGTAATTATATTTTCGTAGAAACTACTTGGTTATTAAAAGAAATTGACTTTTAATATGTGAAGTTCTTTACTGGTTGTCTTTGTGCAGAAGTAAAACACGAAACAATTCAACTCACAAAACATCAAAAAACTTTTACTAAAAACTGACACGTTTCGGCAGCATAGCTGTCATTATTAAGGTGGTAATCAAACTGTTTTATTATCGCCTTGATAATGACGGGTTTACTGTCGAAACGCGTCGGTTTTTGATTAAAGTTTTTTGGTGTTTTGTGGGTTGAAGTATTTAATATGTGTCAAATAATATTAAAGCATACAACCATGGCTATCAATAAAAACATTTAAGAACAATGAAATCAGTGACGTTCATTGTAAAATTTTAGTTTGCACTAAATTTTAAATGCCATCTGGCGGAGACATATGAATCCCAGGAGTAGAACTCGGCACTGTATTATATATACATACACATACACTATACTATATACGTATATCAGATATATTTCGTAAGAAACTTCAGTAACTTCTCCTGCCTTC
This sequence comes from Holotrichia oblita, assembly GCA_023690525.1. Lineage (NCBI taxonomy): Eukaryota > Metazoa > Arthropoda > Insecta > Coleoptera > Scarabaeidae > Holotrichia > Holotrichia oblita. The sequence continues at coordinate 73,270,720 of CM043015.1, forward strand.
AACAAGTAATTTTGGGCGGAGATAGGAAGAAGGGGGTGGGAACTGAAAAGCATCACAAATCACTAAAAGTACATACTTAACTCAATACTAACGATTTTTATTATAGGTGGGAGCGGCCAAAAGGCACAAGGATAATGTTTGTTTACTGGGTTGCAAGTCAAAACAACGGTGATATGGAAATATAATGAGTTTCTTTCAACGAACAGTTAGTGATGGGTTTTCGCACAATTTTATACCTATGATTTTGTTTCCTTAAACATGCTAACACACAAACATACTGGCATAAAATTGTTCATTAATCGATCATAAACCGTCAGTAGAAAGAAAGCTATTTTGATAAATAAAAATAGTAACGTTGGTTGATTACCGTTTTGCGCCTAGTTTTTTCCCACACGAAACATGGCTGCTCTACCGCTTGCCACGCAAGTCTTTCGATCAGCTGATTCGATAGAGTTCAGTATCCGTTTTAGGTGGTTTCTGGGAATGCATTACGTTCTCTGTTGAAAACATTTACTTTTACAAAGGTCCTGTCTCAAGAATAGGCTCTGATGTTAGTATATGGACAACAAAATAAACCAAAAAAAAAGATAATTAGCATTTTTTCTTTTTTCTTCTTTTTTTTTAAAAGAACTAAAAATATAGGAGAGCTGCAGAAACAAAATCACTAACAAACGACAACTCGCAAAAGTAAATAATATCCTAATAATGTTACAACCACGAACAACAGTAACACTACCAGCAGCATTAACTATCCAAACTAACTAAAAAAATTAATGCAATTAAAATAAATTCGAAAGTAATTCCTTAACTTAAAGCAATGCTGCAACCTCATATTATGACTTATGTTTTTGCACATCGGAAGCCAAGCGTTGAAGAGCTTTATTTCCTAAGTGTCTGCAAAACTTCTAGATAAATTTAGAGAGTGCGTAGGTAAATATAGACATTTACTATGGTTGTTATGAATGAATCTCGTTCCTTTATGGTTTTTCATTATTAACAACTAACGTAATGACAAATACGAAACAATTGGCTTTGAGTTGGCATTAAGAAGTAGAAAACATGATGTGTGGTTGCATTTTTAAATTGATTCATCTACTCCAATAGACTGATTTATTTGCCGTACTTGGTTGACTATTCGTGATCAAAGGATAATTGTATAATAACAAAATTGAATTTTACTTGCCAATTATAAGTCGCCGCACATTACTATTCATCAGTAAGGATGCAATTATATAATACAAAATTTAATTTTACAAATAAGTTTAATTGCCAATCCTATTATCTAGCAGAAAATTACATTGTACATAAAATATATCAAGCTACAACATATCCAAGTTTAATTATTGGTAATTATATATAAGCAATAGCATTAAAAGTAATACATAAATACAAAATACAGCATCGTAAAGTAGATAAGAACGAAACAAATCTTCATCGTTAAGATTACAGTTCAATTAAAATAACAGTAAGAGAAAAAGAGCTGTGTAAGCAGCGTTATGCGATAATACATCAATTAACTCGAAAAATAATATAAATAAAGATTCAAAATAGCTTACTTTAATGTCTACTTATCACTCGGTTTGTAATTATAGGTTTTGCTTTGCATTTAATTGGAATCGAATATTTATAGCTTTACCTACCGTTTACTTCAAAACAACTCTTCCGGTGATTTGGAAATTTAAAGTTTCTTTCATAGAATACAGTTAAATGAATGTTTTCTCCAGTAATTGTAAGCGATATACCTATGATTTTTTTTTCCTTAAAGTTTCTAACACACAAACATACTGGCAATAAAATTGTTCATTAATCGAAATAAACCGATCATGTATTTCTAGAATTTATAAAGCTTTAATCGTTTGATAAAAAAAAATAGCGGCACATTCAGTTACTATCTGTTATAGAAACACTATATTGTGTTATGGTATAAATATGGTTGAATATCTGTCAAATTGTATGCTTCTTTTATATCGCCAACCCAAAATAATAAGAAATCGTAATAATTTTAACGTAGCTAAATAAAATGTTAATTAATACCAGATTTATTGATAATAGTAAACCTAATTAGTTTTGGGTGCAGTATTGTAATGGCATTAAAAACTAAACTCTGAACAATAATGATAAAAATTTAATTTGATACAAATAGTTACATCTCAAATAATTTAACACTTAATTTCTTATTTTAAATCTAAAATTTTCTTTAGTAGTTTTTAATTATTGTTATTGTAACATTTATTTTTTTCATTAATTATTAAGAGTCCGCTATGGCGTGTGGCAGGTTGCCTAGTTTTGACCAATTTTATTTCACAAATTACTTGAAAAAATACGAAATTTAATTAATTTTACTTTTTTTAATTAATTAACATTTATAAAAACGACAAACTTTTTTGATATAATGCAATAATTATCCTAAGTGAAAGAGGTATTTGCAGAAAAACTAAAAAAACGCTTTGTAGAAAAATTTGTTAATTAATTCAAACTAACTAAAAGAAAGTTAATGCAATTAAAATAAATTCGAAAGTAATTCCTTAAAATTACAATGCTGCAACCTCATATTATGACTTATGTTTTTGCATATCCGAAATGAAGTTGAAGATTTACATGGCAACACCGCAAAACTCAGATGTTTACTGAGTGGCCTAGACAAAACGATGAATTGTCAATAATAATCAAATAATATATAAAAATTGAAATCTACGATCCATATTTACACCACGTTTGTATGCGGATTGATGCAGATGTATACAAATGTCTTGTGTAGTAATGGAAGTATCTTTGTTGGATTCAAATCAGGGAATACAAGTTGTTGAACTTATTGCCGTTGCATTTTTAATTAAAATTATTTTAAATACTACTGTTAGACAATAATTTTATTTACTATTCCACTAGAACTGGTTAGGTTAAAATGATAAAAGTATAAGCATTACACAAGCTTGTATTCTTCAGACTTCCGTATGTAAAATTTAATTATTCAAATGTAATTTAATGGAAATATATTTTTATCTAGTTCAACACGAAAATTACATTGTAGATAAAATATATCTAAAAATGATCTAAAACTATTTCTAGGTTATCCAAGTTTGAATTTCCTAAGGATTTTCATTTGGTAATTATATCCAATAAAAATTAGAATTAAAAGTGGCAATTTTGAAACGTCAAATATAAAATACAGATAATCGTTTATATTTAAGAAGTATTTTTTAACAAATTATTAATTGTTTATTTTATATAAACTAAAATAATATTTCATCTATGAATAAGCATATAGACGTGAGGAGATAACAGTTACCGTGAATGGGCAATTAAAAGAAAATTAAGTATTATTACAATGCAACTTTGTTGATTCGAAAGCGTACTTTAATGTTGCTTTTCCATTTAGTTATGATATATTTTCTGTTTATGTTTTTTCTGTATTTCACAATATAGTAATTTCCAAATTGTCTTGCTTTCTTATTTTATGTCTATTCCCTTTACTTCTGGATTAACGTGAATATGTATACAAATATATATGATAGTTATTGTATACATTTTTTTCTCAACATTTCAGTTTTTTCTAGAATATTTTATCTACTCTACTGAAATAGATATAAATAATGTGTGTAACATTGGTGGATCATAGTGAAGTATTTCATTTATTCAAAGCAATATCTTTCTGTCAATCGAAATGAAAATCCAATATTTTTTTTGTAATGTAATATCTACTTCGTTCAATTATTGAAATATACACTTTTTGATATATGTATTTCTAGAATTTATCTTACCCAATAAATCGTTTTGCAAAATTATAATAATTTACTTACTTACAGCAGAATAATAGTAAAACATTACATTTTTGTACTAAAAATTTAAAACTTTGCCGACCTTGTGTAGTTATTATCAACCGTTGGAAGTTTTTTTAGTATATCGAGCATAACAAAGGCAAGACACCGGGTGTGTATTTGATATTACAAATAATTACAGATATTACAACATAATAAGTTATGTTGTTGTAATTTCTTTATGAAGTTTGACAGATTTATTTATAATTTCATAATGAGTATTTTACGATTTCAGACTTCGACTAAATTCATTAATGGCATAAAAAATAATTATGAAATAACATGCAATATTAATACTATAAAAATTAGTACAATTATAGTTGATCCAAATTTACCTCAAATAAACTTGCAATAGACAACTTTAAATACTAACATAACATTTTAATCTAGACGTATTATTTACTACCGCACGATATTAAGTCTAAAATTTTCTAAAACGTATGTCGTGCAAAATACTTCCGATTATCTTTTATCCTTATAGAACTTTATTGTCTCTGTCTTAGAAAAGTTTGATCAAAGCTTAATTACTCTTAATATGTCGGGAATTAAAAAATTAGTAAATTAGCTTCTGGACCGTACGCCACTGGTCGATTTGCTTGTCGGTGATCGATATTATCGATTTCGCTTGCGCCTTCGTTCACTGAAGATCCGGGCTGCGGCGCTGTTTCACAATTTGACGTTTGACATACGAAGTTTATTTACGAATGTATCAAAATCAGATTAATGAGCAAGAAAAATACTTTAAAAGTGTCAGTAACGTTGAATTAACAAACTATAACCTCGGGGTAGCGGAATAAAAGAAAGGTAGGTTCATTATATACATATATTTACATTAAAATTCAGATGAACAAAATTTTCCAGATGACATACAAATACCAGTAATCAGAAAAAAAACAATCAAAGCAATAATCGGATATAAAATAACAAGTGTCAGCTTGTACAGAGAAAAATATCAGGTTATCAATGGCAAATATACAAATACATAATATTTACAGGAACCGTGAGAAATAAATCTTACGTTGGATGTATACCAGGTCCTTCGGCAGTTGCTGTGAACAATTCAAAATCATTTAATTGACATGCGGATACATAAAATAATAATCAGGCAAAAATATATACAGGTACGTAATAGCAAAATAAGTAAAATAATAAATGTCTCTGATATCGGTCTTGTGAACGGACAGATACCTGCTGGCCAATTTCTCGGCTCCGGCAAGTCAGACGGGATGGTGAACGCCAACTTTTCGGCCGCTTCACCCAGGATACTTGCTAGCCAACTTCCCGGCCTCAGCAGGTCGGATAGGATGGTGAACGCCAACTTCGTCGGCCGCTTCACCTGGAAATACCTGTTAGCCAACTGTATCGGCCCCAACAGGTCGGAATAGGAAAAGGAATTCTTTTAATGTTGAAAAATGCGGCCTCTATATAGTCGGCTGGTCCCGTTTTTGTTGTCTGACGTCTCCCGGAAAAACTCTGAAAAATATACACAGGTATCCAAAATATAAATATACAGGTCATTCCAAAACTATTTACAGCAAACAATATTAAATAAATTTTCGCTTCTTAAAATTTAACATTAAACTAAATAAAAATTGTTTCTGGGTACAGAGGTTCGTTACAATTGATAGACGGAATTTGACGTGTTTCTACGTTCTGCGCTCTCTGTCGTTTTCAGTTCTTGAGATTAATTTAGCTTCTTTGTGTTTGATCCTATACATCATATATGTAACTTAGTATTATTTAAAAAAAGGATGGTCAAGTTGACAAATCTTGTTGCGGTTAGGATGAACCATAACTTCATGAGCACTTAGGTACTATGGCCACTCAATAACCCGAATAAGTGTTTCCTGAAATACTGGGATGGGAGCCCAATTTTCTGCCATATATCTACATTTGTGAAAAACTGTAATGCTCACAGAATTAACCTAATAAGTCAATTATTAAGGACCTTCAGATTGTTCATTTGGATCTTAACTATGCAAGACCAAGGCACCGAACCTTAAGTAATTATAGGAGTTTCATTTTTCTGGACAGTAAATGTCTGAGTGATGGTCTTGTTAACACGCAAGATATTGTAATGTAATTCCAAATTTATTCAATGTTTACAATTCAAATTTGCACTTGACAGAAGATGATCATCCAGCTGTAGGTAATCTAAAAAAAATAAAAAAGTACTAAATTACTTTTATATTTATGAAACTATAACCAGCTATCTGATCTGTGTATTTCTTTTTATTGAATTTAATTCAATTTTATAAAAGTATGTAACATTAACATGATTGCACATATGTAAAGTATTTGTTTAAAATTCATTCAATTAAATTTAATTCAACACTATCCAATGATAGAGGATGCGAAACTCGAAAGTTGGCACCATCATCGGTTTTTTTTTCGCATATGTCATGCATATGTCGATGTCATGTTTTGGCTCAGTAGGCGTCTGATGTAGAAGGGGGGTGTTGATCAGCAGAGGTCTTATTATAAGTACAGCCAACGACAAGGACAGAAAGATGTTAAATGCACCACAATATTTTCAATCATATGTGTAAGGTAATTAATTAATATTCATTTATTTTGTACACAAATACACACAATTAAATTACACTCACAGTAGAAGAAAAACCAGCCAGTTAGGGACATTTTAAGAAGAAAAAGTAGGTGGTAATTAAAATTGACAACTTTACGGTGACCCTGTATAACAAAATTTTTGATCGGACCTGTAGAAATTAATCCATCAACAACCGTTAATTATCGTTATTGACAGAAGAATATCGAAAGGTAATTTTATAGAAGATTTAGAGACAATTGCAAAACATCTATAAAAAGTCGTGCGATAGCAACAAACCCTCTTTTTGCATAGATTGTTGAACTGAACGTTTGCTCTACGTAAAATTTATTAAATAGCCAGGTTGCGCCGTTGGGGCCAAATAAACGATTATCTTCGATTAAAAGTATTTTAAAACATCTAAATTTTCACTGAATTTTAATTACCCCCACGTAAAAGACGTACTTCCATCCACCATCCGTCCGTCCAGGCGCGCGAAGACAGAAAGCTTTCGAAATCTCACACATACACACACTCACACACGTAAAATAAGGTAAACTAATTTTAAGTAATTTTACGTTCTAAAATTTTAGGAAAAATATTTTTTTATGAAAAGTAAAACTTAGTAAATTTTTCTGTCAAAAAATAATATTTGAAAAATTTAAAAATAATTCTTTTTTAAGTAAATTTTTTTAAGTAATTTTTTTTTAAGTAAATTGAGTTAAAAGGTAAAATTTATTTATTTTAATAAAACATGAAAAAATTTCAAAGTATGTACATTTTTTTTAATACTAAAATTTTTCCAAGTCAAAGTTGGAAAACGCATTTTTGAACAGTGTAATTTGATTTTTATATTGGTTTATTGTTTTTATAAAATATCTTTCTGACTTGTAAATTTTTTTATGTAACTTTGAATTTTTTTTTCATTTTGATATTTCTCAACGTAGGTACAATAAGCTCTCGTATTCTCTTCTCTACACCTGCTGTAGAAATTTTGGCGCTCAACTAGTGGGACAGAAATAAGAGATGCCTTATAGTACGAGGTCTACGTCAGTCCGCGACGAAGCTGGCGATAGTGGTAGTAAATCTACACAAAGTTTAATAAAAAGTTAAACTGATAAAATTTCTCAAAATGCAAATCAGATAGTTAGCGTTGGTGATTCTTTGAAACAATTCATGACATTAAATACTGAACGTTTCGGTCTACTTGAAAATAAGTTAGAAACAATTTTAAGTCGAGGGGCTACGCAACAATTTAATTCTACTCAAGCTGCGAATACTACAAACATTCTTCGAAAAACTATTTCTTTCGAAGTTCTGGGCCAAGACTAAGCAAGCTGATATACGAGCCGACTTGATATATATTGACAAGTATGTGATGACTGCTAAAGCTTACACTTGGAAAAACGTATTGCCACGCATTCGGCTTCATTAGTGCTAAGTTTACACTTGATATATACATATATATAAAAAATAGCTACGGACCTTCGATAGAACCCTGAGGCCCATTCTACTTAATGTTTAAACCACTACTCAACGACCTACCTGCCGAACCCTAATTTCTTAATATTCCAACATACTCAACAATACACTATGTGAACTACAATAAAACGCTTTAAAAAACTATTTTTAGATTATTTTTTGAGAATATAATGTAATGGTATGTACATTACATTAAAAATAAAATTAGGTTTATGTTAAAAAAATATCAGACGTGCAAATTGGGTTGTCTATCATTAAAAAGTTTAATGACTAAAAAATTTAATTTATTGTAAATTTAATGAAAACGAGTAACTGTGTTTAGTTTAGTTATAAAAAAATTTGTAAAATTGTAATCCAAAAAGAAACACAAAATACGCACAAAACACACATTTACTCAAATGTCACTTGGCAGTTGCGAAAGGTGATACGATTAAGAACGAATCGAAAGAATGTCAAAAAAAAAGTATGTTTTCCAATTTAAAGGTAGAATTAGGTTTTACAATAATTAGATCATAGATAATTTAATAGAAAACTTCTGTTTGAATTTTACATATCTATGTATGCAAGATGTTGATAATAGTTAAGAACATATACAAGTCATAATTTGAAAACTGTTATAAAATCAACGCTTATGATGAAATACTCAGCGTTCAAGACAAACATGCTCATAATTGTGTAACATAGTATATCTCGATATGATCTGCCTGTAATCAGGACATATATCGTAGATGTTTTATTTCATGTGACAATATATAAGGAAAACTTACTACAAATTTTATGTTTTTTATGTTTATGTTGTTAACAATAGTTAACATCGAATCATATACCTATATAACACCATACATGATCTGCACATACAATAAACAAAGAAAGTAATTACGATATTTTATTTATTAGTGAAACTAAAATTCAAGATAAATAAAAAAATAAGATGTGATATATCTTACTACAGAACAAAATTTATTATTTCTTTACATGTTATGGTATATAATAACTGAAATATCTTATTGAACTAAAAATATTAAAACATTATAAAACACTGACCTAATCGCGGAGATGTTCACAGCTCAACTGATTCCTAATTTTTATCAGCAGCAGTAGTCAAAGATGTACGACCAACAATAGCCTTTTCCAAATTACGCTCAGCTTTACCTTCATCTCGAACTGTGAACAAATCAAAAAATATTAACATATGTATGTATCTATCTTTAGTTTACGTAAAGTATTAGAAGTATACACCATGTCCAAAGTTATGGTAACGTGTTTACCATTGCAAACTTATTATTAAAGCTATGAAGTTGGTTAAATTAACAATGGCGAAATATATCTAATTTTTTCTACAAATCAGATATACTTGCAGCATATTACATTTTACGAGAAGGGTAAATAAATGGCACTCGCACAGCAATAATTATTAAGGATGAATCAATAATCACAAAGAATGATTCATTTGGCAAGTAACTAGGAAAACCTGTATGTGATTGTTTATTCTACAATATTTGATCATTGCCCACTTGCACATTTGCACAATTATCACTTTTTACTTGCTTATTTTTAATTTCACAATAGTAAGTAATAAATATTTTGTTCAAACTATTGGTTTCTTTAAAAATATACAGTATTCCATTAAAAAAGACAATGTGAACGCTTTTTTTCTGTTTTTCTATCATTCAGAGTAAAAAGTATTACTAACTTGTTAAGTAATCAACTTCATAGCTTGTGAACATTTTACTTTGGACACTTTGTATATTTCATTCCATTACAGATCTTGAAATGAAGTTGTGGGGTTTGCTATGTATATATATGGCTATTTACAGTGTGATTACGTACCACTTTTTGGAAATTTTCAGATTTTTGATTTAAGAATTTTGACTACGGTTATTCTTTAACTTTCGCCTCATAACTAGCCCTTTTCATTTAAATATCGCAGACAAATTTTGAGACAGCATCTAAGTATTATGTTTAATATAAAATTTTAATTAAATAGAAAATAACGTACAAAAATTAAATCTTACCTATAATCGCTTGGAAGATGTTTGTTTTATCAAAGGCTTGCTTCGATAATTTTTATCTGGAATTTTATAGCTTTTAAGTCTCTCAATATTATCTTTAAATAGTCTTCAATACAACCAGCACGGTTCAACTTATTCAACTCAGCTAACACGAGTATACCTGTAAATACCAATGCATAAATAAAAAACAGACATTACGTATACTGTAAAAAAACTTTTAAACTTCATGCGTAACTATAGAAGAATTTATTATTAAAGCTCTAGTATAAGTTTGTGAAAAATTAAAAAAGGCAATTATAGCTTACGATCAGTTGTCACAAATGATTATGTGTAATTAGGATATCACACGCAACTCTGGCCTAACATCGGAAATAGAAGATGAAGCATCTGTAAATATATTTTGTAAGAAAGAAACCATGGCAATTATCAACATACTTACAATCAGCAGTAAGGATGGCTGGCATTAGTATACAAGATACAAATAAGTGTTCCGTTATCGGAATCTGACATATCTTTCAGGTTACTGGTATATCCAATGCTTTCTTAGTCACCAGGTTGTGGTAGCTCACAACTACTCACGGCATATATGAAAAATACATTATCAGTACATATTATATTACCTATGCCTATGTAAAGTACTTACCCGTCCATTGTTCTTATAACATTTTTCACAATAGGGGCTATTTTAAATATTGTACAATGTAGACGGTAACTCAACTATATAACTCTCTCTCATGACTAACAGCTGGGCTAATAAAACCACAATAAAACGAATAAAATCGAATCAACAACACAAGCTTGCATATGGCGGTGCACCTACACTCACTGTATTTCGATCAAAATGTCGATTGCGGATCGATGCGCATGCGCTTACATTTGAACTCATATAGCTCACAATGTATGGGTAATATGACCAATAATAATATTTTGTAAGTTCGTGATTTTTGAGATAAAAATGAATATAAAACAAATAGTGCCTTTTAAAAAGGAAAAAAAAAACGTCACATGGTAAGATTTGAACGGGGCACCTCGTGAATGTTACGTAAGAACTCTAACCATTAAGCCACGTGATCAGCTTTGACTCCGCCCTCGCTTCGATTGTCGTCTGAAAACTTTTATGCGACATTCAGCCAACAAAACGATCAAAAGCCAACGAACATGGAACGTTGCAATGATAAGTTGAACCAACGTATTTTGCCGATATTTAACTGATGTTGGATATTAATCGTTTGTAGACTGTGACTTTGCGCCAACTATGTTACATTGGCCCGAGCTATCGCCGACACTTAGCCAACGGACTGTGCTACCTGGGTTCTTATTTTAAAAAAAGCCTTTATATTCAAAATTTATATCTTCATAGTGATTTTATTAATATAAGGTTGCTAAATCATCTAATTCAAATGTTTTGTTACCATAAGAATGGTAAACAAAAAAATTAACAAGTAGTATCATTTTGTATCTCGGAGAGAGCATATCAAATTTTTGATCCAAAAGTATAAACACCTGAAATTATCACAATATCATATCGAATATTCCAAATTTATAAAAAATAATTGTCAAAATCCTAGTATGTACCTATTTTCAACCGATCCTAGACTATTTTCTGGAATTTCCCTCCGTGGATTAAAGGAAATCCCATCAATCTGCCTTCGTAGAACCCTATTATCCAGAGTACGCCCATTCCTGCATCGTACATATGAGAATCCCTACCGAGACCACAGGAAACGAACCACATCCTTCGGAATGATCTCAGATATGTATTTTTAAGAAAATTAAATAATTCGTTTTCACATTCCAATAAGTGTTCCAATCCATATACCTAAGCCATTTTACAACCCATTTAACTAAAAGAAAAGATTAGTTCACTTACCTAATAATATTGTTCGGAAGAAACAATACAAAACTTTTTTTTTACACCTAACTTTTGTATCACATTAAATATTAGATCATAAACCTTCTAGGTGTTAAGATTTACTTACCCATTTATCAATGGTATTAATTAGTTTAGAATCTACTGGGCAGAATGGATCGCTGCATTGGGGCTGGTTGTCCATAACACAGGCGGGGCACCAACGTTTGTAAGAGGAGCCACAGAATCGTATATCGATGTTACACTATCTACGCAGAAAATCTCAACACGGATTACAAACTGGATGGTTATGGACGAAGAAACTCTCACAGAACACCGTTTCATATACTATGAAATAAAAGGTGACAGAGTGCCAAAGAAAGTGGCCGCAAAGCAGAAGACTGTAACGGACTGGAACGCCTACAATGCTATCTTGAAAATTAGACTTTCTAACTTGACAAAAGAAGAAATTAGGTCGCATAGTATATGTACAGAAATTATAAGGGAGGCGTATTTGAACAGTGCTACCGAAGGACCAAAAGGCGAGAAGAGGGTACCATATTGGTGGAGCGAAGAAATAAACGAAAAAAGAAAAGAATGTATGGCGATCAGAAGGTACTATACAAAAATATCTAGAAAAGGAGCAACAGAACAGGATAGATTACGAGCAAAGGAAAAGTATAAAGCGCGCAAAAAAGAACTACGTAAACTAATTAGATTATCTAAAAAGAATCACTGGAATAAATTATGCGAAGAATTGAATGCAGACATCTGGGGGGAAGGCTATAAAATTGCTGTCAAAGGTTTAAGAAATCTTGTTCCATATGACATACCAGATAAAGAGAAAAAAACAATTGTGACAAACCTCTTTTCATGCTCGAAAACGGAGACACATGGGTACAGAGCAAGAGCCGAGGCAGTTCCAGCATTCACAGCTATAGAACTAAAAGATAGTCTTCGAAACATGAAGTCAGGGAAAGCTCCGGGGTTAGATGCAATCTCCGTGGAAGCGTTAAAAGAAACGGTGAAAGCAGATGAGGGATGGCTTTTAGGAGTTCTTAACCAACTCCTAAGAGCGCAAAAATTCCCAAACGAATGGAAGATTGCTAAAGTAGTGCTGTTCCCGAAGGAGAGTAAACCCGGTCAGCCGAACTCATATAGACCAATATGTCTATTAAATTCTTTGAGTAAGCTCTATGAGGGAATGATACGGCAGAGGGTAGATGATGAGATAGAGAAGAATGGAGGACTATCAAAAAGCCAATATGGATTTAGAAAAGGAAGGTCGACGCTACAGGCACTGGAGAGCATAAAAAAGGCTGCGAAGCAAAATGAAATGAAATGGAACGCATTAATAACGCTAGATGTTCGAAATGCTTTTAATACAGCCAGCTGGAACTTAATTCTAAAAGGGCTACAGAGAAGGAAAATATCCCAATATTTAATCAACATAGTTGATGACTACCTGAAGTCCAGAATCATCCAGGTAACTAAGAGGGAATCAGTGGAGGTCTACGCAGGGGTGCCACAAGGCTCGGTTCTAGGACCCACATTGTGGAATATCTTATACGATGATGTGCTGAGAATTAAGTTGCAGGGAAGAGCTAAAACCATCGCCTTTGCGACGCGACGATCTGGCACTATTAGTTACAGCGGATACAAAAATGGACCTCATAAGGAACACAAACGAAAATCTCAGAAGAATAAATACGTGGATGAAAGAAAATAATTTGAAGCTTGCACCGGAGAAAACGGAGGCACTCGTAATGACTAAGAAAAGAAAACGGGATGGTCTAATATTTTGCATAGACAACGTCAGTATAATGCCTAAGAACAGCATAAAATATTGGGGGGTCTTTTTTTATACGAGAGGCAGTTTTAGGGAACACTTTATAAAGATAACCGAAAAAGCAGAGGAAAAAATGGCCAAAATTATGAGGCTAATGCCAAACATTGGAGGACCATCCAGCTCCAAAAGAGCATTGCTGGCGGTGGTAGTCCACTCGGTATTGCTGTATGGAGCGCCGATATGGGAGGAAACGCTTAGAGTGCGAAGGAACTGGACGCTGCTGCAAAAAATGCAGCGTAAAATTTTAATTAGAATCGCGGCTGCTTACAAGACCGCATCAACTGTAGCTCTTCAAGCTATCACGGGAATCCCGCCCATCGATCTTATGGCACAGGAGAGAACGCGGATGTACCAGAAAAAGGAATAAATAGCGGGAATTGAGAAAAGTATGACTATGGACATTTGGCAAGAAAAATGGCGAAATAACACACTCACTGCGCAGTGGACCAAGCAATTAATTCCTGACTTAAAATCTTGGATGGCATGCAAACATAGACAAGTTGACTACTACCTTACGCAAGTTTTGACAGGGCACGGGGTATTCAGAACATATGCTAAGAGGATCGGTAAAACAGTTGGAGACGAATGTATCTACTGTGGGAACATCGACACTGTGGAACACACCATTTTTCAATGCAAACGGTGGGAAGCGATAAAACTGGAAGCAGTAGTGAAAATAGGCCACGAAATATCTCCGGGAAACTTAGTACAGGAAATGATGGTATCAAAAGAACATTGGGACATATTGTACAAGATGATCAAAGTTATTATGAAAACAAAGGAAGAAGAACTACGCATATTACAAGACAAGTAGCAGCAAGAGGTTAAGTTACGAAGAACTACTCGGCGACCTCATGAAGCAGATGTCTTTGAAGACGGTCCCATGAAGTGCGCTTGGAGGCAAATGGGTGGTTTTTAGTGGGTAGACCAAAGTAGAGTACCTCAACTGGGAGTCCCACACTACCATGTCGCGATAGACATTAAGCGCATGGTGTCCATCAAGGATTTTCCACCGGCAAAAAAAAAAAAAAAATTAGTTTAGAATAGAGTTTATTAAACCCTAATTAGTTGTAACTTCGTTTCGAACAACCGATGATATAGTTTTCTTCACATTTTCTTTATTACCAAAATAAAATTTATTGGCGCTAAATTTAAAAAATTTTATCATTTATTCGAACCTTTCAACGCCCAACATAAGATTCATGCTCACACATAAAAAATATATATAAAATATAATAAATCAATTCTCAATTTAGAAATTTTCAAAAAAAAACTAGTAAAATACATTATATTATGGCACCAACAACCTGAGGCTCAGAGAGAATATGAAACACAGTTATTAGGAATAATAAAGAAAACAATTGTACAATTTATGTATGTATTTAGATATCTCCTGTTAACGAACATTTATGTATTTTTATTGACATCTTGCTGTATTCTTGTACTTGTCTTTGTTAAAAAAAATCATTGTACCTCACTACATCACAATACCACACGATACACGACCTGAAACAAAAGTACTATCTTAGTTTAACAAATCGAATTGAAACGGAAAAGTCATAAACGTAAATTAATTATGGAGACTAGACACCGAAGATCATCATCTACGGGAGACGCTAAAATTGACTTAGATCAAATCGCAATCTTGCTTAGATCACTGCAGAACGCCGTAGCGCTTACTAATGAAACGTTAACGGCTACTAACGAACGTATATAAGTAGTAAATGATACTCTACATGCAAAATTAAACGAAAATAAGCAAATACTACAAGCTGAAATACAAACTTCAAACGATAGAATTCAAACACAACTAAAGACGTTAGAAACTAACCAGGATGAACTTCGACAAAACATCAATCACATCATCGAGGCAAAATTCACCAAACATATAGAAGAAATGCAGTGGAAACAGAAAGAAGATGTAGATAAAATAGTAGAATCGATAGAAAACCGTATGAGCCATACCAAAACGGAAATAGAGACGATAACTCAAAAACAGGTTCAGACTTTACAACAGCAGATGCTCACAGATAAAAACAACATCTACTCCAACATGGATACCCAGCAAGAAAAAATTAACCAGAAGATACAACACGTAGATGAAAAGTTAGAATTGCAGCATAGAAAATTCGAGACAAATATTACACAAAAAACGACAGAAATAGACAAGAAGGTAAATGAAGAGACGGCCAATATTATGGAGATGATACATGCCCTCCAGGACGAAGAAAGAACAAACTTCGAAGCAATGGAAATCCGAATAAAACAAAGAAATACATCCACTACTTGCAGAGACAACTCAGCGACAATTCTCAATTTAGAAATTTTCAAAAAAAAACTAGTAAAATAACATTATAATAGTTGTAATCCTATCGAACGATAATTATATGCTAGATATTTACTATCATTTTTAAGAACGGATATTACTCTATGTCTTTTCAGACAATCAGACATCATTTTAGAAAATGTAATGCTGTAGATCAATTGCTCAGACACATTAAAGAAACAGCAGAAAGATCACACATGGATCACCATCAACACAATTTCTTCTGAATTCAACGTTTATAATTTTTTTAAGTATTTCTGTTAATATATTTACTATCTAAATTCTCTTGTAGTTAGAAAAGTTTATCATAGTCATTCTTTAGTTCGTTGTATAAAAGCATATTGTTTTTGTCTAACCTAGTTGCGATATAAACAAGATTTCTAGAAAATGTTGAGATTATTTATACAAAAAAATTGTTTTTTAGTTTACCAACAGAAATGCGCTATCATGTACTTCTACAAATCTATTACTAAAACTTGTGCATTTATTCATTAGGATTATAGCTAGGCTGCACAAGTTTGTGAATATATGTAAATAAGCGTTTATAATAAATTCTTATAAAAATTCTTCAAAATAAAACACAATATATAATGTTAAATTACGAGGGTAGATAAACATAATGAATATCTCTTAGCATTTAATTGTCAACTACTTTTCTTTGCAGCAGTTTTAAATCTTGTAAAGCAATTTCTCTTGAAGAAACACATCTTTCGCCAATACACTTGACGCTAGATAAATCAGAGCGCTCGTTTCAGACTACCCAGAAAAAAGCTATTTGTTTCAACTTATCCGCATGCCAACTAGCCACGTTCACCTTCACAGTATATTCAACAATCTCGACTTAGGTAATTTATTGTTTGAGATAAGAATGTAACGAAACTATAATAATGCCTTTATTGCGGTGCGATTAAAGTTACTGATAGAAGAACGCTATCCGTGTTAAACCTTTCACGTAACATTATTAGAAATAAGGCAACGTTAATTGAAATGACACTAGAAATGCTTAATTGTTCGGCAAATTTGTACTACTAGACTTTCCTTCAAAACAAAATTGTGCCTATAATACCGAAGGTAGATCTTGTATGATTCTATATTTAAGAGGTTTCAAGTGCATCTAGTCAAGTTCTACTTACGCCAAACTTACGTACTTCTATAATTAAAGCGGGATCCTAAGAAGTAGTACTTGCGTTCAACAAGTACATCAACTTACCTCAAAGTTTTCACCTGTCATCGAAAACTTACAATGTGGATATGTACATATATCGATTTCCTGACGTCTCTCAGCGCGAAATTTATGGAAACTAGATATCTATTCCCCAGTATCCTAGATTGAATTTAGTGAAAATAAATCATCAGGATATACGTTGCATACGTAGTTATATACATAGCGGTAGCCATGCTATCTACCTAAGCCGTGTATATCTTCGAAATACATATGTTTCTACAATGTAAGTACATACATGTTCATGTAGTATATACAGACGTCGCATATTCGCATGAATAATTCAGGCGAAAAGGGAAATTACTCTCGTATAATAATTAGGTACAGCCGAATTGTTAGCGGCGAACGATAAGCAGATCTTCGCGTGCAGACTATCTGCGAAGTATCCTGTAAAATTATAAGCGGGTACTGTGCAGTGGCGGTTCGTGATCAGTGTAGCGAAATTGCACCGTGTTTAAACAAAACTTGACGAATTTAAATACAAAATACATTAGTGGATGATTTTCAATTATACTAATTAACATGATATTTATCTCACGAGTACCAATTGTTGTACCTATTTAATGCAATTTTTTATCGTCCTTCTGTATATGTATTCAGAGTTTCTCCATCACCCACTGATTCATTTTTAGTTGGTTAGTTTCATTCATATTTCATATTTATTAAATAAGACATCCTAAGCCAAACAAGAATTTGGGCCGCACATTTATCGACTTCTAGGCTTCTCACTGACACTCACATCCAAAAATGACACACGCGACATACCATTTGCTATTTCAATGATTTGGAAGGAACTCAAAGATCTGACTGTTATTTCTGCTTAACAAGCATTACAGATATTACGTCAAAGTCAAACCATTCAATGGTGTAACCTATCTTGCAATCTGCACTGACACCAGTTCTATACTGGAAAAATTGCCCATACTCAAACAGAACATGTGATATTAGATGAAGCAAGCTTAGAAGAAAAAAATAGGTATTTGTGATACAACTTCTGAACCAAGCTGTTAATCTGAGTCGCATTAGTGTCTTAATAAGATTTTAATGACCTCATACATTAGTTATTCAAAAAACTATTGAAATGCCTGGTTATCAGCGAAAAGGATAAGACTGCTTCAAAAAAATATACAAAGATATACATTTATCATAAGCGTCATTCTCGATTTAACGATTATTTTTTTGAAGAAGCTGACTTAGGTACTATTTTCTTCTGGTCACAGAAGAAAATAACTGGCTCACTCTGCAAGTATAAAAGAAATATGAAAACTTTAAACTTATCTTGGAAAAATTAGAACATAGAGCGTATGATTGGAATATTTGTGGTGATTTGAAGGTTATTGGTAGCGACAAAAAAAAGACTACATTACAAAATAATGGATTAAACGCGAATCGTTCATTCCTGGACAGGAAAATGTGAAAGATGACACATCACAAAAGCGTGTATTACTCCGTTACTTATCAAACTAAGCTTAATGAAGAATTTTGCCAAAGCCATGGACTATACTGCTAGCTTCATACACGTAAAATAGAAAAAAAAACAAAAAAACTCTTACCATATTGTAGACAATCTTGAGCTAATGAGCAATGAACAAGGGCAATACATTCATGTATAAATGGTAGTTATTGAATAGAGGTATCAAGCAAATGGAATCCTAATTGAACCATCAAAGGAATGATCCATTGGCAAAATATAGCAGTAGACCATAATTTCTTTCTTTACAGGTCAATCAGAAAACTTGAATATTGTACAGGTAAGAATGTAGAAAACCAAAATATTTTCAATTAAATATCTGTCTCTCGAAATCGTTACATGATTGGGATAAAACGGATATCATTTGAATTTAGGAGGAAAAGTACTCGGAATCAGATATTTTACTTTCTGAGGTAGTGAAGTTTTTTTTTTCTGTTCCTTGGTGTTATTAATTTGCAGACAGTTTTTTTTTTGCTCCTTTATACAATATAGTACATCTTGGGCGATATTATTTTGAAATGCTGGTGACTTTTTTTGAAAATCTGATGACACGGTTGGTTAGACCTTCTGAACTGGTATTTGTAACACATTCATTAGGATACAAGTAAGATATTAGAATAAATAGTAGTATTCAGAAATACATTTGCGAATGCAACAACCGTAAAGCGATATATGTAACAAACGTCAAATACTTTTTATGTTCGCTAATTCGTACAGAATTGATTTAATTAACTAGAAATAGATCAAGTAGCGATATCAACACAAGATTTATAAAAACAGCCACTTGGCCAATGGAATGTCTAATAACTTAAATTGTTGAAATTGTTTCAAATTGGAAGAGAAGTCGCCACCACAGCAATTCTTAAATTAGCGATCTAAATTTGAAATTACAACCTTCAATCATTTATATTAAATGAAGTAGTGATTCAAGTATTAAACTCAGTGAACCGCCACTGGTGCTGTGCTACCACCACGGCTATGCTAAGAGAGAAATACGACGTACGGACACAAATTACGGGAGATTAAATTTACCGTTTGCCGACGAATCCGCACTAAACCGGAAAACTAAACGATGCTCGTATATCGAACCGAATTTAATAATTTCCTCTTATATATAACATACATACATATAGAGATACCTACGGTTATTTTTTAGTGCACTGCGGAATATAAATTTTCGCCGATCGTATTTATTGGAGTTTATGTCCCAGTGGTTGCCTCATGTGAGGCGAATATTCATTCACAACGTATGTTCAAAAATTGATAAATATGCTTTTTAGGTTCTGATATTTATTACAAAAATAAAAAGGTAGCTCTAAATTTATGCCGGGATATAGCCTACATTCATAGAATATAAAGAAGTTAGTCGTATCTTTTTTTACACAACATTAATGTTATGTTCTCTTTTTGTTTTAAATATCTACATATATGTAGCTGATGTAAAAATGTTGTTTTTAAAAGCTATATAGCAAATATTTGGTAAATTATGGTAATCTATAAAGCGGTCTTACAGCATCACTTCTTTGCCTTTGTTACCTGACAATGAGATACTTACTATATCACAACAGAAAATCTACAAACTCTCTTTTTTTGCGGTGAGTGCAATTGCAGGAGCTTACCAAGTTGTATTGCTGATCCAGATTACCCACTGCAGTTCTTACTGCGTTAATTGTGTGTGCATATGGGTTTGTATAGATTTGCTACAACATTAACTGGTCGTATATCATGCTGGACCACTATTCGGAGGACTTATCTAGCGAAATGTTGCCATAAGATTCGAACCCCAACCAAATGTAATACCCTATACCTAAAGTTAACCCTTCTTACCTCTGTAACTATTGAGCTCATCACTCTAGTTCACATAACTAATGACTTAGTTTGTGTCAGTTTCTTTCCATTTTTAGCGGTGTTGTCTGTAAAATTTTTAATATTATTTTTTAAAAATATCTTATTACAATAATTATACTGTTAGAAATCAAAAGATATCCAACATTTTTTATTCAAACAAAATCTGCAACAGAGTAAATCCCGTACAAATCCCAATCGCATCTGTATTAACGATAATAGAGCTGTGCACAAGCAAAGACTCACTTCTTTAATACCACACCCATCTCATTTTGATCCATGCATTTAATTAATCCAGAAAATTGAAGAAATCAAGAAATGCCTACGCCATTTTTTATAGTGCTGTTTGGGTAACAGTAAGACTAATCTTTGTTGAGAAAGTGCTTAGAAATTCGTTTCAAGTCGTCAGTAATTAAGTAATCTAATCTCAAATCACATCTTAGAATCCACGAGATCAGCTAGGATATCAAAATATTTGAAATGTCCTTGTAGCCAACCACCAAATTGTTTCATGTGTTTCTCGGTTACCTTTCCCCTCATTTTTATACAAAGTTTGATACCAGAAAATATTATTCAAATAGCATCCGCATATTTGATAAAATAATAATTGTCCCGAGTTAAGGAGACTATCTAGATTTTGAGTCAATTCCTTCAAGCAGCGTTCATTTTTATAGCACTCTTTTATGTTACCCAATTTTTCCATCTCACGAATTTTCACTATTGGATTACATTCTACTGAAGAACCATCTTCAACAGTTTCTTCCTCCAAATTTGAATGAATTTGCTTCAATAATTTTTGAAAGTATGTCTGATTACGTTTACATTTACAATTGCTTTTTATAAGACTGCCTCTTACATAATGTCACAATACACTAACTCAATGTTGCAACAACGCGACGAACGCAAAACTCACTCGATACTGGACTACTTGGATTATACCTTACAGGCTGGAAAATTTGTTGCAGTACGCTTCCGTGAGTTATTTTTGTTATTGTATAATATGTTGTGTGTTGTGAGTAGAAAGATTTGCGTACAAATTATTAAAAGATCCTCTCGATTACTTTATACAATAGAGGAAACGCGTGGAAAATATTTGGAAAAATTCTGTTAAAAATATCTCTGAAATTAATGCATCGCCAACTCATAAAACTTAAATAGTACAATGGAAGAGAAGGGAAGATTGTTGTAACATGGAAAACTTTAACATTTTTTTGAATGTCAATAATAACCTTATTAAAAACTTGACCTTTGTCTCATATCTTCTCTCAGCAAGGCAAACAATTTTCTTCAAAACAGCAATTACAACAAAAGGTAAGCAGTATTTCTCTTTTTTGAAAATGTTAGATTAAAACAGAGGTTTCAATAGCATATTATCTATAAATAAAGAACAATTAATTAGTTAAGTAAGACAAAAATAAAGTAAGTTCTTCGCTGGATCTCTTCATGCAGAAATAGAACACTAATACATTCTCAAGAACAGATCCTGGTTCACTACAATCAATATTTAACGTTTTTGACGTAGAAACAACTTCTGTGTTAACAGAAACTAAGTTAGTCATTGCTGTAGCCAGAGGAATCAACTTCTTTCTAAAGTAAAAATAAGAAATGGGAACTGTACTTGCTACATATATTTACACCACCTGTACTTAAAATTGAATTTAGGCAATACCTAATTACAGACGCCTTTTGATCTTGGAACTAACAATTTAGAGTTCACATTTCAATAGCCTCAACACACAGATAATCACGATGGTACAAAGTGAGTAAACAAATTTTATGCACGGTCAATATAATAGTTATTTACGAACCAAGTGCGTGAAATCATATTTCGCGAATGAGTGACCAGTTTAAAGCGCGAGCCGAAGGCGAGTACAAAAAGCGATAAGCGAGTACAAAAAAGAATTTTTGTACTCGCTTATCAAAACCTGTCATTTCACGATTCGATTTGCGTGCGTAAAAAGTCACTTTAAACACGAGTGCGTAAAAGTAAAGTTGGTACTTCCTGGAACTTGATTAATTTAGTGACATTTGAAAATCATAAATCCCTAACCTTAATAATATGGTCACAAACGATAACGTATTTAACAATATGTATTATTATTATAGTTCTCGTACAAAAAATATTGTACAAACTTCGTGCGTGAAACATTTCGCGAATTCGTGCCCATAACTGGTCACTCATTCGCGAAATATGATTTCACGCACTTGGTTCGTAAATAACTATTAATCAAATCTCTTTATTGCATACCCTGTAGGCATAGGTACGAGGGCGTATTTTTATGTTATCTACCTAGCTATAAAACAAAAACGTGACGATGTCAAACAAATTATTAAAAAAATTGCTGTCACTGTACATGTGCGAAGTTGTGTTTAGTTTGTGCTGTTTACAGAGATCTGAGACGATCTACTTCCCCATTAAATGAGTGATTCTAAAGTTGAACATCGCAGCGTAATAATGTTCCTGACAAAAGGAGGCAATGGTCTAAAAGCAATTCATGAAAGTATGGTTGCTGTGTATGGGGAAGATGCACCATCTTATTTTCAAGTAAAATATTGGTCTAAACTCTTTCGATGGGGCCGAGAGTCAATCAATGATGATCCAAAGTCCAGACGACCTGTTGAAGCTCGAAGTGAAGACATTGTGTGAAAAGTCAAAAATTTGGTACTGAAAGATCGGCGTGTGAAGATCTCTGTCATTGCCAATGAAGTCTGTATATTCGAAACAAGTGTTCTCAAAATTTTGCATGACGATTTAGGTATGAAGAAGGTGTCTGCATGGTTGCTTACACCTGAGCAAAACTAAACAGAAAAGAAGTTTCTCAAGAAAATTTGGGCGAGTTGGAGAGGGAAAAAACATGTTTATCTCGAATTATCACTGGCGATGAAACTTGGGTACATCATTGGGACATACCTACTAAACAAGAATCCATGCAATGAGCAAAAAAGGCTAAAAGGTCTGGAAAAAAACTGATGGCAACTGTTTTCTGGGATGTTGAAGGAGTGTTGCTTAGTGAATATATGCCAAGAGGGTCTACCATAAATGGACAGGCCTACGGAGACGCAATTAAAAATTTCAAAACTGCTCTAGAGGGAAAACGCTCGCATTCTTATCCACAAAAAAACTTGTTGCTGCACGACAATTGCCGGGTTCAGAAGGCAAACAGTAGATAATCAATGACTGTAGGTTTACAGAGTTAAGACATCCACCTTATAGCCCCGACCTAGCTCTCAGGGGAAAGCGTTTTGCGTTCGATGAACAACTCAAAGAAGCTGTTGAAGAATATTTTGCGGGGTTACCGAAGCAATTTTTTTCTGAGGATATGGGACAATTGGAAAAAAGATGGAATAAGTGTATTAGTGCTGAAGGGAGTTACCTATGTAGAAAAATATTGTTTTGTTCTCTTATGTGCTTTTTTCATGGCTAGGTACATAGATAACATAAAAATACGCCCTCGTAGTTTAGAATAAATATCTAATTACTTCTTAACTTTTCTAGCTCGTCATTTTTTTTATTATAGTAGAAAGTTGAGTTTATCTGCATATTGCTAACAAATTTAAAAATCTTGAAAATAACCTGTTATTCTGTCGGGACACTATGAATTTCTGAATCAAGTTATGTTTAAGAATGAACTAAAAGCTTTATGTGTACGTTCGTGCAAGCTATTTGCAATGATCAACATCAACAACTCATGTTGATTTGCTTCACTGAATTTCCACACACTTTACTTCTTATATTAGTATGTCGATGTTTTCAACTGCGCAAAGTCGTAAATGCATCCGAGTAAAATAAACAATTCCCACGCGGAATTGACGATGCAATGGTGTTCAAAGACAGGCAGAGGAAGAGCTACGGTCTCGCCGGATTATCAAACGCTTCCATAATTTCAGATATCGACGCTTTCCCTTTAGATACTCTGCTGCTACCGGTTGTAGTGATACCCATGGTGATTCGGAATTGTGGGTGAAGTGCCCCCGCGCGAACGGCAACACACCGTGCACTCCTGCACATGCAATCCCCTCAAGATAAGTGACTTCGTCGTAAAAAGCTTTTACCACATACAGTCGAGTACACGACAACGAGAGCAAAGCTTTGTGTTTGTTGTATGAACGAGTGTTTGTAGTTGTACTGGTAGAATAAGATGTAGCTAAGTGGTAAATTGTTCGTCCGCCTGGCAATTACCTTTTTGTTGAGACTTAGCAGTTTACCGGGCAACGGTCTAAAGAGCGATTTTAAATGACTTTCTAAAATGCGACGAAGTACATCGTAATTAGTTGATGATTATACGCATTAGGAAGGAGCGCCATTAAAAGTTGGTGACAAAATGTGGAAAATTGTTACCACGGAAGTCATACAGGCAACCTAATTGTTATTTGTATAATACTTTAATTGTCCACCGCTGATTTAAGTAGAAGTTTTTGTTTCGGCTTTGTACGCCAAAATAGCTAATTTAAACTTTGTTAACGGGCCAGGTAATGGTCGTGTTAAAAGTTCTTGTAGTTATGTTGTACGCTTGTGCAGTTTAAAGAAGTAACTTTTTAGTTTGTTTTATAAATTATTAGTCGAAAAGTTGTAATGAATTGCGTCGGTAGCAAACAAAACGTTATTAATTTTCCGCCTGCAGCGCGGCGTTATTGAGATCGATTGACAAACAAAACGGTGTTCTGTATATTAATGGTAATGTGTACTACGATTAGCGGACACTCATCAGTAAGCATCTTTGTTCCTGCTGCATCTTCAAAACGACAAATGTCCTCTTAATTCTTAGTTTTATGTTGCTCCAGATTTTTCAATTTCTGTTTTCTCACCTACCTGTTAACATGCAAGAAGTGCGTTGGATCTGTCGCAGAAACTACATCAAAGCTATCTACCGCCGAATGCAAGCTCGAGAAACCACATTGGAGCTATACAGCCGTCTATTTGATTACATCCAGAACCTGCACAAAATGGGTTAACAATTAGGTCGAAGCTGCGAATATGGATAGTCTGTATTACACAAAAAGGATTTGAATGTTTGAAGTGACAACATACAAGTTGTTTGAAATATAACCGCCTAAGGATATCCATATGTTGCATAGATTGGCAAGTTACAATTTAATATCTTTATCGAATTCGAGAAATGTTAAGTTATTACTTAATATAAAATTCTGTATGGTGATCTAATATCTTATTTGTCCTTCAACGTACCTTCGATATATACTAGTCATTCAATGACTTTTTACCTAAATACACTAACTCTGGTTTGAATTCTTGAATATATACAGGGTCTTATAATAAAAGGTTTCATTTTGATATGTAAAAAAAACAAGCATTTTTAAACGAAATCATCGGATAATGGAAAAGAATATCAGCCAAATGGCCGCCATGGCTGTGCCTGCAGGACCATATTCTTTTCATAAAATTTTCCATCACCAATTCGCACATTTGCGGCTGTAAGTCCTCGATAACGTTACGAATTCCATCTTTGAGGTCTTGAATCAATTGTGGGTCATTGGCATAGATCTTGCCTTTCACGTAGCTCCAAAGAAAAAAGTCTAAAGGTCATCGCAAGATCTCAGTGGCCAATTGTGATCGCAAAAGAGCGATGGTATAGTTGACACGTCTTGTTGAAAATAAACGTCGTCCACGTCAATATCTTCCAATTCCGCCCATGCAAAATCATTAATCATCGTTCGATAGCGCAATCCAATCTCTGAAAGCCTAATTAGACGCAATAGAAAACAAGCTAAGACTATTATTGGGTTGATAACTGGACACTATCCCTAGGAAGCATCTATTCAACACGGGTCGTCTGAGCGAACCCTAGTGCAGGAGATGTGAGTTTCAGGAGAAAACAAGTTTACATGTAATCTGCACATGTGAGGAATTGAAGCTGCTCAGGCAGAAACATTTCGGAAAAGATATACTGGAGCCTTCGAGAGTACTTAAGTTTCCAGTGGGCAAGTTATTAGACTATCTAGAGGACAGTAAACTTCTCAACTGGAAATGAGGGTTCAATAGGGATGGTACAAAGAGCACCCAGCTCAAGTGCCTGGACTATAGGTGTCCAATCCTAACTGAATAGATACATAGATAGAATAGATAGCGCAATCGATTCACCGTAACAGTTTCTCCAGCCTCATTTTCGAAAAAGTAAGGTTCAATGACCCAGCCAGACCAAAAACAGCACCAAACAGTCACACGTTGAGAATGAAAAGGCTTTTCCACAATCATTCTGGGGTTTTATCGCCGTTTCGCTGCCAGTATTGTACTAGCCGGATCTATCGGATCGATTAAGCTCGATTCACGAAAATAGTTCGTGGATTTTGTGAGCATTATAAAGAGACGGTGAGTTGAGCGTATGAGATATTAACGGAAAATTAGAAATTAAAGTAAATAGAGTGTTGGCCAGTGTGATCTATACCATAATCTGAACTCTTTTAAGATAGTGATAGTAGTATAAAATGTAGCTTTGTCTCACCACTTATGAAATATTTGTTAAATTTTTATGAAATACATAGTATAATAGGAAGCTGAAATTATGGTGTGTGCTCGAAAAATGAACACTCAGAGGATCAATGATTATTTTAATTTTGACTAATATGTTTTCAATCTAATGAAAGTCTATTACAATAACATTCTAGTGTATGTGCGAAAACAACACGTTCTATATCATTAGTTAAATAATAAAGTGGTATATTAATAGGAATAAAATTGTTCATAGCATGTTGTATGCTTATTACATTTTCATAAGAGAACATAGACCTCATCTTTTTGTCGGTACTTCTTAATTTGAATCGTATTTTCTTGTAGATTACTAATTTCGCATGGTAACATTATATACGTTTAGAAATACCTTACTACCACTTAATCTATTTTGTTATTGTCGCAATTTTTATATTTAATATCAACTGTACAGGAACGACATACCATAATTTGCATTCGCTTTAATTTGCTATGATATAGCCCCAGGGGATTTGTTATAAATTATAGTACGCATAATCTAATAAAAACTTGCTCCTAAATCTATCTAAAGTGTAACGGCTGTTTTAATCTGTAGAATTATATACACTTTAAAAGCTGTGCATAACACCTTTCTCTTTTATAATGAACGCAATCAGCATAAGATATGATTAAATGCAGACATACAACATAAGAATTGGGCGGAACTCATACTATGCAATTGAGAGAGGGATGTCAACAGTTTTCTATTTTGTATTCCCACTAATGCTGTATATATTCCTGCATATGCGTAGACAACTTTCTATAGCTTGCAGCTGTTTACGTCAACAAGTACATGTTGCAGTTTTAATTAGTGCAGGGCAAATCCTTTACGCTTCCTCGTAGGCGGATCTAGTTACCCGAAACCGTCGCTGAAATAACAGAGTGAAGTACGTAATTATAACCTTCTTTACTACATTACAAAGAACCCGAGTAGATGAAATGGAGTTTTGCTATCGTAAACTCCATACTTACTCGTATATATTCAGGAAAATATTTGTAGGTCAAATATATAAAATTAGAAACTCCGCTGAATAGTACATATTTATACCCTATAAACTTTAATTTATTTGCTTCCCAAAAATTAACAGTTGTTGCAATGTAAGATATACGACAAATAGTTTTTTTGGCTTACGAAACTGAACACTGATATGGACGTAAAAATTACTGTTAAACAAAGTTTACCAAAACATCAGCGCACGATATTATATACAGGGTGGTCCATTTAAAGTGTAACACTGTAATATCTTCGAAACAATTAGTGTTATGAAGAAAAGTATCAGATAACAATTTAACTATATGAAGGGGCTCATCCGATGAGACTACTGTCGTCACTATAAAGAAAGACACAAAGGTCATAGCCAGGTCAACTCTTTTTTTTTTCAAATAGCATATGGTATTTTTTTATCAAATTCTAAAAGAGCACTAAGTTCTGAATAGAAAAATAGTAAACCACATATGACCCCAAATTAATATTGATCGAGATATTTCGAAAAACTGAGGACACAATAAGTCAGTGCAGCAATCTTTTTCCTTCGTTCTTTAAACAATCTTTTGTTGACCTTGAAGAAAAAAGACGGCCATAGAATTAAATGTTCAAATTGGCGACCACCAGCCTAAATGCACTTTTGCATTCGCGCAGAAAAATCTCTATGCACACGCAGTAACATGTCTTCAGAAATGTCTGCACATGCATGTCTTATTTTCTGCTGCATGTTTTCTGGTGTTGTTGGTTCCCTGTCATATACAACAAGTCGATATTGTACACTTAAAATTCGCCCACTTGTATTCGCGATTCTTCTGCGCGAATACAAAAAGTGCATTGGGGCTGATGAATGGCCGCTAATTTGAACATCTAATTCGATAGCCGTCTGCGTTCATTTAAACAATTGTCTTACTTTCACATTTATTTTCTATTTAAAAAACGAAGGAAAAACATTGCTGCACTGACTTTTATTATGTCCTCATTTTTTCGAAATATCTCGATTAATATTAATTTGAGGTCATATGTGGTTTACTATTTTTCTATTCACAACTTATTGCTCTTTTAGAATTTGATAAAAAATACCATATGCTATTTGAAAAAGAGAGTTGACCTAGCTATGACCTTTCTGTCTTTCTTTATAGTGACAACAGTAGCGCCATCGGATGAGCCCCTTCATATAGTTAAACTTTTGTCCAACACTTTTCTTCATAACACTAATTGTTTCGAAGATATTACAGTGTTACACTTTAAATGGACCACCCCGTATATACTGCCTTGGCCATAAGTATTGAGCACCCAGGTTAACTTTGAGTTTTTTGAAGAATACTAAATTGAAATAAATTAAAACAACTTGCACAGGTTTGTAATGTTTATTATTAAGAAAAAACCAATATTTAGTTGACCCACCCTTTGCTTTAATTACAGCAGTAATTCTTTTGGGTAGAGAGCTCACAAGTTTCTCAAATTCTTTGGAACTTCTGGACAAAGGGTTCCATTCTAGGCCCAAGCAATTCTTTAATCCATTTTTTTAATTGATTGTGTAATGCCTGATTTTTCGCTTTAATAAATCTGTTAGATGTTCAGATCCTCCGATTGAGTAGGCCAGCCCAGGAGTTGTAATTTTCCCTAAACCAAGCGTTTGTGTAGACAGCTTTGTGACAGGTTGCGGTATTCTGTTGGAACATAACGCCGTCCATGTTGATATCGCCAAACGGCGAGGAGAAAGAGAGGCTAACAAAATACTTCGTAAACAACAAGGTTTATTTACTGTTATCGTTATTGCACACATGCAAAACTTGTAGGGTGTTCAATACTTATGGCCAAGGCTGTATATATATACAGGATAACAACTTGAACTACGAAAGTCTATTGATAGGAGAAGGTAGTGGGGGGTAAAATTAAATGTATCCATTTTAGTATTGTCAACTGTTTTTATGACAGGAATGTTAGTGGTTATGTCAAATACTATGGCAAATTATAAAACCACTTTATAATTTGCACTTTTTCATGAATTGTGTATTCCATTAGGATAGTTTGATGGTTCGGTAAAGTATTTGAGATAATCACTGACATTCCTGTCATATAAAAAGTTGACAATAGTAAAATGGATATATTTAATTTTAACTCCCACCACCCCCTCCTATCAATAGGCTTTCGTAGTTCAAGTTGTTAGCCTGTATATATTAATATTATTGAGTCATAGAAAAAGTAATATTCAGTGCACTCAATGCCTCGTAAAACACTAATGCTGTATCTCCGAATTACATAATTGCAATAAATAATTACTGAACTGTAACATTTTCTTTTGTTAAGTTTTTGTTTTGATGTAGTTAAATTTGTTGTGTGACTATCGGAAATTTAAATTGGTCACATAACAACATATTGCAAGAGTGACTGGACAATTTCATAATCTGAACTTTACAGAAAATCGCGTTAACTACAATCTCAATTTACTTCGCCCTGAAACAACACATAATGATGCAACCTATATCCATACTGCATATTTACATTAAATGTATAAAACGTGTACGAGGAAAGACGTTGGCGCCGCTGCATTCGCGGAAGGTTCCGTATAAAATCACCGTCCCAACGAAATTGCATTTTCGTTCACGACCCTTAGGTAATACAATTTCCATTACTTGATGGGTTGCACTACGGGATTACTGCCTAGGATTCTTCCGCCATCAAATCAAGTGTTCACTTTTCAAACTGTGCACTAAAAATAACCAAACTTAATTAATTTCTCTCAGAGTAAACATAAAAGGTGAATTACATTAGAGTCGAAAGGGCGGATTAAATATTAAGCGAATTAAGGGGAAGATTTTCAGCGAATACTGCATTCATTTCGAACACTAATAAAACTTGAACGTGGTGTCAAGCGAAGAATTTCGATAAACTCACGTTAGTACTATAAAACAGAAGATGATAACATTGCAATAGAATCGTCTTTTGCGAGTTTTAAAGGGCGTATGATACACATTTTGAAATTAGTTACAAATATTTTTCTCGATATTTCGTAGCTACCTGAGTAATTTAAGCGATTGCCTTGTTCGTAGGAATAAGCAAAGCAGTAAAATCGGGACGTGTTTTCATGGGAGCTGTAAAAGTTAATGCAGGGGTTGCTATATGGCTGTTTGTTTTACTGTTCAAGATTGCTTCGTGTCAGAGGCCACTGCGATACTACCACGAAGGAAAATTGTGATACAACAGGGTAAAGTATAAAAGGACAGAGGGAAATCGGTATAAAATGGATCAATACGACATAAAAATATCAGAACAATGATGCAACAAATTCTATGCGTGTAACGTAGTAATTGCGTTACTTTATAATATTTTATAGCACACTAATATTGCACATAACAGCATCAGCGCTTGCTGCAAGTACATATTTATAAACGGTATCCTAAAATACAAAACCATGGACGTCGGTAATGATAAAATTCGGTAGAATCAAGAATACCGCAATTGGTCATGCTAAGATATTGCGAAATTTATTTAATTCTTCACTACTACCTTTGATATTTTAGTGAAATTATGAGCATCCTTAAAGGCAGATTAAACTGACACACAACCTCAGTCTATCATCTGATTATGGGTAATACACAACGCGTTTTCCTATTCAGAGACTGTGGAAGAAGGTTTACCAGTTCCAATATTTATATTTATATTTTATATACTTGAATAATGGTTTTTTATTTGATTCAATCTGGTTACTTTATAAATTTATTTGTAGTCTCATGTGAGCTAAGTTTCATACTTTTATGTAAATATCGAGCAATTTGATATCATCTTCACCATGAATGTGTGGTGTATTTTGTGTTATTTTTTTCGAACAGAGAATCTAAAATAATTTTTAACTTCGAGTTATATTGAGATTCTGTTATAAGCTGATACACAATTAGGATTCTACTAACGTATACATGATATTTAAAAAATATTTTAGAAACTAATGAGTAAGGAATTAGTTTTTTGCCAACTAAATTAAAAAGTATCTTTCGATTCAAGGTAATTCAAAAAAAAAATTACAATTTTCTATATTTTTGTTTGTGTCACCATATGCAGTTTATTTTTTATAGAATGGGATTGTGTAGATTCTTCGAATTTTGGTCAGCATTATTTACAAGTATTATACTAGTTTCTGTGATATTGTTTCTTTTTCATGATTTATCTCAGGGTCTCAAGTGGGATCTACTTTTTTTAGATAGAATTCAAACACGTTTTCCTTTAAGTTTAAATTTGGCACTTTATTTCTATTTTCTATGGTAATATTTAAATACATAAATTGGTAACTCTATTCTAAATAAAGTGGCACTACTAGATCAACAATCGTGTTTTTCGGAAAAGTTAACAAAATTTAACGTTAATTATTATTATTTAATTATTACCCGGCATAGGGTCTATAATATAGGAATACTTAGTATCTATATGGAACATAAGTAATCATGGTAATCTAATGTTTTAATGTAAAATCTATAGTTTATCTTTTTTTTTTAGGGTTAAGTTCGTGAGAGTTAATAAAAATGAAATATTTTAAATAAGAAAGAGACCTACGGATGTTTACTGGCAAATGGCTAAGTTTATACCTAAATGAATGAGTTTAAAAGTTAACGTAGAACTGTTTAGGTCTCTTTGATCTTAAATAGCCTAGATTTGGGCCTTATTTTCTTAAATATATAACTGAACTAATACGTATACTAGATTACACTTAGCTCTTATTCGTCAGGGTCGGTTGTTTGGCTCTATTTAGGTTTGGTATGGGAATTTTGGTTGTATCTGGATGATTTCTCTTCTGATCGTGTTAAAAATTTGGATGGTAGAGGTGGGTAAATTCTTGTAATTGGATTTTGATCCTCGGAAATACTCCCGGACTGGGATATGGGATTTGGTCCTGGTTCTCGAACTCTCAATATTATTTTATACTATCAAGTTGATCATATTATTGTAGGTTTACTGACAGCTGTAGTGGAATAGTTATATTAAATGCATTAATAGTAATTTTTGTATAATACGCTAGTTGAAGATATTCCTAAAATTTGAAGAAAATTACAAATAGCTCAGAAAATAACAAAAAGGAAAATCTATCTTTTGGTTAAATGTAGAGCGATATATTTGAACAAAATTAGGAATTGCAAATTTTGTCCTTGAGTTTACACTACTTACAGATATTCGTAGATGACTTTTGTTGTAGTTAATTTGAAAATCCGAATATCACGCTCAAAACTGTTTAAATATCTTGTATAACTTACGCAGGGGTTGTGATGTCAATACAAATATTAACAAATATGTGGGGCACCGCATTTAAGAAAAGTATAGGTTTGGTGAGCATAAAGTTAGCCGCAATTTTAAGAAATAACTTTTTTTATTTTCTCTTCCATAACTCCACACCCGGCTAAATCCAGATAAAGTCTTTATCATAATTATGCATAGTTGTATCCTTTCACAACTTATAACAACATTGAAAGTTCTTCCACAATATTTATCAAGTTCAACTTTGGCGTTTATCAATAATATCATCCCTCCTAAGCTTAATGTTCCATTAATAGTAGAGATACTAACGAGAATAAAATAAATGATAACAATAACTAAGAAAGGAAGGTAATACGACCCTTAGGAACACAATTTCTGCATTGAGAGAGAAATTTATTTGCAGTTACGCAGATTATCTGCGAAAATTATGGTTCAACCCATAATTACAAATAGGTACACAGTAATTATATGTACTGCAACAAATAAATTAATCAGTCAACAAATGTCCGAACATAATTGTAACAACTATTATTTCAGAGCATTCGACGGTTAAACCGCGATTTACAGCAATTAATTTGACGGTAATAGGCTGTCTCCTATTCCCATTGAACGCGTACCTGTAAATATATTTGAAATGCAATAATTTAATACCTGTTTTCCATGAAAGTATGACAGAAAATATATAGATATGTATCTAGATAGCGGAATAGCTGAAAACAGAGCCAGTTACTAATTGATTTCCTGTGCTTTGCCCTATCTCCCTAGCTATTTGATGTAGTTTCAATCTCGTTCAAAGTACTTCTTTCATAAAATACTGAAAAGCGGTTTCCTCTATGAAAGCCTGATATATCTCCGAAAAAACATCTACCCTTAGGCAGTTTATTATAAAGATATAAATATTAGACTTTTTAAAAAAAACTATCTCTGTTTACATCAGTCACAGTTGACACTTTTCTCCACAGACTGCAAATACTGTATCTAACATCAGAGGAAGACACAACTGGCGCGTTTTTTCAAAGCTCACAAGAAGGTGTCACCCTGAGTAAACACGACATTGTTCGCACTACGCCACTGTCATCGAATGCGTCACCCGCAAAGACGCAACGCAAAGGGTGCGAATCTTCAGAATAATTACCTGTTTTTATATTTACGAGGGAGTTGGAGAATAATCCGGTCCTCCGAACAATGGTTGTGAAGAGCAAGAAATCGCATACAAACTGCGTTCTAGTTTCCATTCACGTCGCCACCATGAATCGTGCATTTTTAAAACACTATTAATTAGTTTCTTTCTCGGTTCCGCTAGCTAAAGGAAACTGCTTAATGAGGAAAGCACGCTGACAAAAGGACCTGCAAACGAACTGTGACACGGCCTTTGTGTTACCGCAAATATCGCGTTCTATTGACGTACAATGCAAACGTGAGACGACAAAAGGAATATTTCGAGCTATTCCTCAATTGATTTTGGTAAGTTTTGTTTTGGTAAAATTTTACTTGTTATCTCATTGTTGATGTTGCTATTAATCAACTAGACTAGATATATGGAACAATAGATAACGTACATTTGTTTCTTTTACATATCAAAGGATTGTTTGATAACCATAATGTGACAAGCACTAGAAGTTCTTTCTCTCCTTAGTACTTCCATTTCTCCTTTTTTTCCCATCAGAAAACCTCAAATGAAACCACCACGTAACGGTACGTGGCTGAATGTGCCATTTCATTTTTATAAAAGAGGTGAATATGGATATTCCAAATGTTATAATACTACACGCTACCTTATTCAAATTATTCTTTTAAGAAATGACATAAAGTACTAATATTTTGTATAGTTTATACAGAATTCATCTCTGTTTAAAAAATAATTAAGCTGTATATTGCCAAAACAGTTGTCAAAACTGGCCAAACTGTGAATACTTGTTAATTAATTGAAAGCTAAGTCATAAAATAGTGCAGGATGATTGCTGCTGATGGTTTATATTATTTCATTCATTTGGTCTTGTCTGATCGTCTTAGTTCATTTAACTCATTTAGTCAGAGAAAAGAAATTAGAATACCAACTTTAATTATACAATTCAAACTGTACACCGTAAGTATCTGAGAGAAGTAATACCATTCTTTTGCATACCTATTCTATTCTTCGTTAGAATTGTTGTCTTGATGTAGGCTTGTTACAGGCTTAGCCAAGTTGAAGTTATGAAGGCCATACAAACCATTTTAGATGAAATAGTAGCAGTAGATGTTCCAGACTTGATTCGAGAGCGTCTGCAGATGTTAAAAATGAAATTTATCTAGAATACTTGATTTTGTACCGATAGATTGCTCTATTCTAGCTCTAGAATCTTCAGATATAGAGGTTCGTATTCATAAATAAGTAGCACTTTCAGTTATTTTCAGCATATATGTGACCGAAATATATGCGATCCGTAAAGTGCCAACGATTGCATAAAAGCAGCCAGTCAGGCGTGTTGTAGCTTTAACGGATTTGCAAGCTGCAATTAAATGAATTTGTAGGACAGGGTATGCCGCCAGCGTGCATATGCTGGTAATAATAACCAGGGAAGCGAAGATGCTTGCAAAAACTAGAGCGAGAGAATGTCTCTCCTCTAGATCTAAAAGCAGTTTGTTATGACTAGTTCGCCAGAAGACGATACAGAGGAACGGAATTTGTATCTACAATATCCAGACTAAAGTTTGCCCATAACCATTTTAAATCGCTCATGCATTGTCTTAATTTAATAGCTAACCTAAATTGTGATTAAGGGAGTGGCGAGGACAAACAACAAAAATCCAGCACATTTTTAGACAAAAGCCGATAAAAACGTTCTTCGAAAAGTATTACAATATCATCCCAATGATTGAATACATAGCATTGATAAAGGAATTGAAAAGCAAATATTGCATGACAATTTTAATTTGAGAACAAAAAGCCGGAAAGACATATACTCTGACATCTTGGAACGAACCCTTGAGCAAGCCAGTTTGCTGAGACATGTCATTATATGTGACTAAATATGGATTTTGTGCTAACATCCTGAGAAAAAGAGGTAATCGATGCATTTGAAAACTCCCAGTTCGTCAAAAATGAGAAAATCCAAGCTGAAGACAATTCTTATCATTTCCTTCGACTTTAGCATTAAAGTGTTAATTAAGAGGAGGGATTAGAGTGAAGAGGAAAAGACCGAATTTATGTCAGGACAACGCATCAGTTCTGGATTAAGACAACATGCCCTATTATGATGCCGTCTCATTCACATTCCAGAGCAGCCTGACAACTACAGATCATATTCAGCGGAGTGTATATACTGAAGGGGAATAAATTGAAAAGAATAAAAGGTAATTGTAAGATGTTATAGGTACCGTTTTTAAGTAATAATAAACTTTGTGATTGGTAGTATTTAATAATTATATACTGATATACATTAATATTTTGTTTAAACGAAACAATTTCAGAACATATTTAGCTTAAAACGATTAGTAGCTATAGTAATTACCTACCTCTTGTAACGTGAAATTTCGTTCTAATGCATAATCATATATTCAAAGCACCCACTAGAAAAGATCGATATTACCTTTCGTGAATGCGAAGTTCTCAGTTTAAGTGCAAAATCGCGCCGATTCGTTCCTTTCAATATACACAAATCTCAACTATTCGAAGTGAACATTTCTACATTGTAGAATGGCTTTTATGCCTTTACAGTTCGGTTTCATTACACGGAAAGTCATTTACTTGATTTATGGTGGGGCGCAACTCCTCAGAACTTATTTTCGCGGAAAAGTAGTAGCGCTCACCTTTGTAGCAATTCGTACTACGTAGTGAACTGCAGCAGTTAACACTTTATCGCTTACAATTAGGAGTACCGACGATTATACTAGAGAGGGCAGTTGTTGAGGAACTCCAGGGCAATTTCTATGTTGTAAAGGGACATCCAGCTATTTACTACTAACGTTCTGAGTACTTGCTTGACTGTATGATATCTAAGTAATATGCAGCGACGTTTTTATTGATTGTCGTTATAGAAGAGAAGTAGTGGTGTTACGTAATCTGAGGTAAATATAAAAGTGCTTCCCGAAAGAACAATATACAATTTCTTAACTGCAATTAGTATGAAGCAAAATCAATTTTTTAATAATGTATCAGTAAGTATGATAAATTGATGCTAGAAGACAGTAAGGGATAAATTTTTTCATACAGTTTTTAGGAAATCCATGTAATTACAACAGATGAGTGTATTAAAAAACAAGAGCTTTTCCATGCAAGAATAAAACTGCCCGTAACCTAAATACAAACGAGTTGAACTTCAAACAATTTTCTAGTTTAAAATTACATTTTGATTATATTTTTATAATTTTTTAATTAGAATTATCATCAATGTAGATTCTAATCTATGGTTTCATGAATTAATCTTAGTAGATAAACTAAGCGACTATCACGCCACTTTGACCTTTGACCCCGCGAAGGAATTTACTTTCGCTAATTACCGCTAATTATTATGAAGGTTGTTTTTGATAAATTCACTGTCAGGAATGCGAGCAATTTTGTACGAATTCCAATTTCATAGTTGTTTTTTAAAATTTTACGGGCCAAAATATATTAACGATTATGACGAGGTCAAGAGAAATGTTCATATATCATGAATAATTGCTTCTAAATTTTTATATTATGTGTAATAATTCTAAATTTGATATTCTCAATTACTAATATCTAATACTTACATGTGAACTCCTTATTTACATTGTCCGGTACGTTTAAAATAAATATTCGGAATTTTTGGCACTCATATACATGCTAATACAATGTGATCTAATGTCTGGAAATTTTTAAATTTCGTTCTTCTAAGAACTTAATTTTTACGTCACAGCTTTAGCAATGAAAAATCGCATATAAGCAAATGTAAAATAATGTTCGATATTAGTCTCTCCTGCACTTAGGTAAGCATTCGTATTTTGCTTAATATTTATTATATTTTAATATTTGATGTGTCTTATTTTAGTACCTATTTGTTAATTCCTTGCCACTTAGATCATTTTTATATTTTGGTGAGTATTTTTATTTAGTGTTATATGTTTTATTATTTAATATTTTATATGTTTTAGTCGAAAATGGCTCAAGTGTATGATGTATATGATGTTGTATTTGGTCACCTAAATATTCCCGAGTACATAATACAAAAAATATATTCATCGAAGTTACACAGAAGAGATTTGGAATTTCTAGCAGCCTTCGCTCGTCAGAACGAGAAATATTTTACGTTCGAAGATTTAATTGAAGTACTGGAGGAGTGTAATCCCTATTTTAATGAAGAAACGCGTCATGTAATTTACAATGAGTTTAACTGGCTGCGTGAACCATGCAGCGACGTCCCCGGAATGACATACATGTACGATATAGCCACTAGAAGCGTTTTATCGTTAGATGGTAATATTCCGAAACAAAACGGCAATATAGTTTGGGAACCACCACATGAAAACCCAATACTTAGCAACGAAGAGGTGTGTGATTGTATGGAATGTGACAGAGGTTACGTATATTTCGGCCAAGAGAGGTGTTTATATATTATGGATAATTTGCAGTAAATTATATGTATTGTTGTATAATAAAACATTTTGCTACTTTACAATGTTTATTTATTACTAATGTTACAAGTTATCACCTATTAAATAATTCAATAAAACGTCAACATTATGCTGCGTACACATACTTAATTTATTATTATGAAAAAAGCAAGCAGAGTTAGTTTTGTTTAAATTTGGTACATTTTGTAGATATTCTAAATTAATAATATCTAAATCTACATATTTACTTAAATAATCGGCCTTTTGATGACCCTTTACGTATATTGTATCGTAAGATTTACAAATATCAGTTAAGATATGTACAATATTGTTTAAGTCTACGTATCCGTCACTATAATTAATATTTAAATAATTCCTCTCCAACCATCGTATTTCCTTTTTCTGTTGTCGTTCTAACCGATGGAAAGGTGTTGCTGGTTTAAACAAAAGGTGTATTGAACGTTTCCCATCTGATATAGTCATCTCTTTAGGTATAAAGTCTCGATTAACAAAACCTTGTATGTCTACGACAATAAACGACTCGAAATGTTTCCTATACACTTTTTGACGATGTGTTTCGGAGAGAACTGGTTCCAATATTTTTGCACAGTTTCTTATACGACGCTGGAACTTTATTCGATCAGCAGCGTAAAACATCCATTCGGAATGTCTATCTTCCTCATCTGACCAGGTATGTAGCGTTGGAGTATTCGTGAATGAAACATTCATGTTTACATTATTTTCTTAACAGTGCCCTGGATAGGTTCGTACTCAAACACACAATCATGTAGAATGAGACAGTATGCCACTGTGTCTGCGCTAAATGCTACCTTTGATATCATTTCCAGTTTTATATCTACAGTACTGGACTTTACGGCCTCATTTTGTGCTGAACAATCAATTATATAGACTGAACATTTGTTAAATTTTGAGTAACTCATCAAAGGTTCGCTAGGTTTCCCGTAATAACTTGGTTTGAAAGATGTATACATTCGGTATGCTCTAGCATAACGTTTTTCCGACATATCTATATTCATATCACTGTATGGATAATTTTCCGAATTCAGGTATAATTTCATATTTGTAATGCTACAGTGGTCGAACATGGAAGCATCCGCTTTATAGTTATCTTTTTTACCCTTTTGAAACGCAACAAGAACATAGCGGGGCTTTTCCAGGTTATTACTTGATTTTATCGGCCATATGTCTGTTGTTGTAGCACGTAAGGATGGTAGCTCATACAAATCCCATTTACGGAACGGAATTGATATTATTTTGCTGTTTTGAACAACGTCCAACAGCTTGAAGCGGATTTCATCATTAACGCTTACATGTGGAACATGCCATTCGATTTTAGTAACTTCAATCGACGCCTTTTTCGTGCCTGCCGCCTCACTATTCTTATAACAATTCGCATTCGTTCTGCTCCTGACAAGTATTAATTCTTGACTAACGTTAATTAGGATACGATTATAATCTTCGAAAAAACCCATTAGAAACTTCATTGGAATACATGCGTTGAACTTAGTATTAGATAATGTAGGCTGTGTATCTTGAAATGGATTCCATCCAGCCATTTGTAACATTTTACTTTCACCATCATTATAAGAAGCCAATGATTTTATTGTTGTTGTAATCCCAGGCTTGTTGCAACGATCGATTTCAACTCCATTAATTTCATATCGAATTTGTTCAAACAGGAATGCATAAGCATTATTCGTTAAACTACAGTCACCTGTTCCTTCGGCATCCTCAATAAAGGTTCCTTCCAAATGTATATAGCTTTCGCTAGGTAGAGTATAAATGTCTTGATGTCGGATACTAAATCGCACTTCATCGTTTAAATTGAAACTATTTGTTGCGGGATAATAAGTGTGATATTCATGCCTGGTTATTGCTTCTTCGAAATTTAGACTTTGTAATATATCTAACTTTTCCATCGTTTATTACTTTCAGTCCAAGAGATTCAAGAAAGCTTTTATTGACCAATGTTAATTGATTAGCGTCACGAGTATGACTAGTATTGCTAATGATAGCGCAGCTGGTTTTATATCTCTGATTAAATGCCAACCCCATTATAATATTTTTTCAATTCCAATCTAATAATAATTTGCTCTCCTCTAAAATCTACGGGTTCACCGTCCTGATCTATCAAGGTTAGAGTTATATTATCAATTCGCGTAGATGATACAGGTAAGTAAATGGCGTGTGGAGGATCGATATTTATTGCATAACCTGGATCTACCTGAGGTGAAAATTCAAATATCGTATGCGATAGATGTGCGTTGTAGTAGGCACCCGTCGTTATACTGCAGCTCACTCTGATCATAGCAACTTTTATAATGTTTACGGGTAAATCCGACTCATGTTTCTTATTGGCTTCTAATACTTTTTCGCTAAAGCCTAGCATGCTCCCAATGGAATCTTTCTTTCTAAAATCAATTTCTAAGGAACTCTCCATCTCACATTTTGAAGTTTGATTGTTAGGTTGTAAAGATAATTTGGCGTTGGGTAATGCATTTTTTAAATATTTTTCAATGTCCGATATCTCATATGCACCAACGGGTATTACAATAACTTTATCGTTATTATAATAGAATTTATTCGCACCGTCAACAATGTTCGCAATAGTGTGATAGGTATGAAAACCTATTAATCCTAAAGCATACTCATATCTAGGATCTAGTTCAATTGGAGGGTGATAGTCTACAGAGATTACGCTGCTGCGACCTGTTAACGTAAATGTATTTGACATGACTGCTAATTAAGCTTAGGAGATGTTCCATTTATAGTTTACTAAAAATCTCAAGCATAAATGGCCACAAATAAATTCCTTATAACTTTGATGGTTGGTGTGATTGTACAATATCTCACAATTATTGAAATAATCTACCAATTCCAACGGAGGTTTCAAATTACCAAAGGAATCAAAATAGTGTACTACATTTCCTTCTTTGCAATACGCAACCCAATGAGTACCGCTATTTTGAACTGAATCTAAAATTAACGACTGCACACTCCCGTTTGAGTGGTTTTGAAGGTAAAGTATCTCTCATAAAGACACCTCGAAAATAGGGTATATCTCTGGCGAATTTCCTAATATCATGATCTGTCAGAGGTCTCTGTGGCAGTCGATCTATTAGTTTTTTGAAGGCTTTAAATACAATCCCAAACCTTTTCTATACGGTTTAAGGTATAGGCCTTCACCTTTTAATGCTATTTCTTCCATCATTTTATTATGTCTTTGCGACTCTTCCAACTTCTTTTGAGCGGATTTAGCTTTATTCACCGCTGTTGCTACTCCAGCAGCACCACCTGCTAGACTTCCTAAAGCACTCAATCCTGCGAATATGGGTATTAGTGGTAACACGCCACCTTGCTTAGGAATGGGAATTATTCTAGGAGTACGTATACGTTTCTTCCCTCCTGCTTCCTTTACAGCGAGCTTGGCTGCGCTCAATGATAGTTTAGAGCCTTCTTTTACATCACCTTTAAATTTTTTCATAATGTCTTTGGCTTTCAGTACTACCGACTTTCTGATCGGCTTCTTTTTCAAACCCATTCCGAGCTTCCGTTTAGCTTTCATAGTGTTTGTAACTGCCCACGCTGCTGCCTTTTCACCAATAGAAGCGTCTTTGGATTTAACACGTGACCAGGCTTGATTTTCTAGAATTAAGTCTGCTTTATGTCTTGCTTTAAGATCTTTATTCTGGGAGTAAGCAATGTCGTGTTCTTTACAAGCTTTATCTAATCCATTAATACCCGGATCCCCTCGCGCAAGACGTTCTTGTAACTTTGTACCAGGACCACAATACTGATATCCAGGCAAATGTAACTCTATGGGAAGCTTGTTAATCAGCTCGTTAACAAAACCTCTACCTTCTTTAACGATCGGCATTTGAATGAATTTATTCTACAAAAGAAATTATATTTATACATGTAATTTTGCATTACAGAATCATTTAACATGCGACTACTGAAACGAAAGCATCGTATACAGGTGCTAAATTTAGATGTTGATGATGATGATGGGCGTCATCAGAGGCATGGTGATATACTCCCCGACACTATACGCTGTATTATTTGCGGTCCGTCAAACTGTGGGAAAACGAATGTGATGTTGGCGTTATTGATTGATGAAAACGGTCTCACGTTCGATAATTTATACGTGTACTCTAGGTCCTTATACCAGCCAAAATATCAGTTCCTCGAGAAGGTAATGAACTCCTCAGGTATAAAGTATTATGCATACAACGAAAACGAGGAAGTCGTGGACCCCGTAGAAGCGGAAAGGAATTCAGTTTTTATATTCGATGATGTAATATGTGACAAGCAAGATAAAATTAGACTCTACTTTTGCATGGGTAGACACAAAGCGGTGGACAGCTTTTACTTGTGTCAGACAGTGTTACAGTATTATGATATTTGTTTTCTGTTGATGTATTATGATTATTACATATATTTTACGCTAAATTAGTGCTCAGTCTATATGGAAGTTACAGCAGAATACAAATTATTTAAATTATTATATTTTTCAAATACATAATTGAATAAGTGTGGTAGTACAGTAACACTTATGATAGTAAGATTAGCTATTACTTGTTTAAACGCAAAGTAATATGAGTTAATAACCAATCAGAGCGTTCATTACAAGAATTGCAGACAGTGATTGTCTTAAGAGAACACGTTTCCTTTTAAAACCGATGCATCAGAAACATAACAAGG
Organism: Holotrichia oblita; assembly: GCA_023690525.1. NCBI lineage: Eukaryota > Metazoa > Arthropoda > Insecta > Coleoptera > Scarabaeidae > Holotrichia > Holotrichia oblita. The sequence goes on from CM043015.1 coordinate 73,314,124, forward strand.
CAATAGTTAGCGCGTTGTTTTTGCCGCCTCTATACAATATTCTTGTACTTCTGGCTTTTGCTACCTCTCATCTGGTTTGCAGAGTCAAAGTGGCGACGAGTTACTTGCGTGTAACAAAATGTTTCTATACGAATCTTCATCTTCCTGGGTATAATTGCTCGGTTGTGTTTTAAATAATAACTCATATAATCCCTCAGTACCTTTATACGCTTTTTCGTTGATTACTATATCATTTTTAACGAAATTTATAGTGCTTTAACCCATTTTAATTTGATTTGTATGTAGATCTAATGTCGGACCAAAGGTAGTATCAAATGCTTTACTTTTAGCTTGAAGTAGACCGCGTATGTAACTTCTAGGTAAAGCCTCAAATGCAAAAAAATATTCTTGAAGAGGACTACCTCTATAAGGTTGTAATATTGATGATTGTTGCGGAGTAGAAGGTGGAGTGCTTGGTTGCTCTGTCGTATCAAGCTTGGCCGTCATTTCCAATAACGGTTCTTTAATATCAGCTAAAGGTTGCTTGATAGATTCCACTTCATGCTTGAATGTTGAATCTAATTTCTTCAAAGGTTCGACAATAGGTTTAAAGGTTTTTTCTAATAGCTCGCTAGTGTCTGCTCGACCCAATTTCAGCCGCATATGCTTTTTCCGTATCGCTCTAGCGGCTTTTAATATTTTGAGTTTTAACTCGCGATTTTCCTCCTTCATGGTCTAAACAGCGGCTTTTATCAGGTATGGATCAGCTTCTATCAGGTACCAATCGGGTATTTATTAGCTTTTTATCAGGTAGTGATTTATCGGGGATCTGATTTATTAGGTAGTGATTTATTAGGTAGTGATTTATTAGGTACCGATTTATTAGGTACCGATTTATTAGGTACCGATTTATTAGGTACCGATTTATTAGGTACCGATTTATTAGGTACTGATTTATCAACTTAAACTTCTAGTTTTTCTGTTTATAAATAAAATGGCACTTGCTCAGACAGCTAATGAGCAATACAAAAGTTTGTCGTAGTTGACGTTTAATTTTTTAACCTTCCTCGACATGAGTAGCAGTATAAATGAAGAGTGAGAATTTAATTACAAACATATATACCAATCGAAGTTCTTTTTATATCGACCTTTGTCAATATCTCTGTCCCTATCTATTACCAAAAACCCATATTTATCTTTCCAGCACTCTGCACACATAGACTTAAACTGCTGAAAACTCATATCTGTGCCGATATGATCATCAAATATATGTTTCAAATTCATCTCATCTTGCTTGAAGAGTATAAGCAAGTTGGTGTTATCACGAACTAACTGTTTGGGAATACGAGAGTAGGTCTGACACAAGTAAAAGCTGTCCACCGCTTTGTGTCTACCCATGCAAAAGTAGAGTCTAATTTTATCTTGCTTGTCACATATTACATCATCGAATATAAAAACTGAATTCCTTTCCGCTTCTACGGGGTCCACGACTTCCTCGTTTTCGTTGTATGCATAATACTTTATACCTGAGGAGTTCATTACCTTCTCGAGGAACTGATATTTTGGCTGGTATAAGGACCTAGAGTACACGTATAAATTATCGAACGTGAGACCGTTTTCATCAATCAATAACGCCAACATCACATTCGTTTTCCCACAGTTTGACGGACCGCAAATAATACAGCGTATAGTGTCGGGAGTATATCACCATGCCTCTGATGACGCCCATCATCATCATCAACATCTAAATTTAGCACCTGTATACGATGCTTTCGTTTCAGTAGTCGCATGTTAAATGATTCTGTAATGCAAAATTACATGTATAAATATAATTTCTTTTGTAGAATAAATTCATTCAAATGCCGATCGTTAAAGAAGGTAGAGGTTTTGTTAACGAGCTGATTAACAAGCTTCCCATAGAGTTACATTTGCCTGGATATCAGTATTGTGGTCCTGGTACAAAGTTACAAGAACGTCTTGCGCGAGGGGATCCGGGTATTAATGGATTAGATAAAGCTTGTAAAGAACACGACATTGCTTACTCCCAGAATAAAGATCTTAAAGCAAGACATAAAGCAGACTTAATTCTAGAAAATCAAGCCTGGTCACGTGTTAAATCCAAAGACGCTTCTATTGGTGAAAAGGCAGCAGCGTGGGCAGTTACAAACACTATGAAAGCTAAACGGAAGCTCGGAATGGGTTTGAAAAAGAAGCCGATCAGAAAGTCGGTAGTACTGAAAGCCAAAGACATTATGAAAAATTTAAAGGTGATGTAAAAGAAGGCTCTAAACTATCATTGAGCGCAGCCAAGCTCGCTGTAAAGGAAGCAGGAGGGAAGAAACGTATACGTACTCCTAGAATAATTCCCATTCCTAAGCAAGGTGGCGTGTTACCACTAATACCCATATTCGCAGGATTGAGTGCTTTAGGAAGTCTAGCAGGTGGTGCTGCTGGAGTAGCAACAGCGGTGAATAAAGCTAAATCCGCTCAAAAGAAGTTGGAAGAGTCGCAAAGACATAATAAAATGATGGAAGAAATAGCATTAAAAGGTGAAGGCCTATACCTTAAACCGTATAGAAAAGGTTTGGGATTGTATTTAAAGCCTTCAAAAAACTAATAGATCGACTGCCACAGAGACCTCTGACAGATCATGATATTAGGAAATTCGCCAGAGATATACCCTATTTTCGAGGTGTCTTTATGAGAGATACTTTACCTTCAAAACCACTCAAACGGGAGTGTGCAGTCGTTAATTTAGATTCAGTTCAAAATAGCGGTACTCATTGGGTTGCGTATTGCAAAGAAGGAAATGTAGTACACTATTTTGATTCCTTTGGTAATTTGAAACCTCCGTTGGAATTGGTAGATTATTTCAATAATTGTGAGATATTGTACAATCACACCAACCATCAAAGTTATAAGGAATTTATTTGTGGCCATTTATGCTTGAGATTTTTAGTAAACTATAAATGGAACATCTCCTAAGCTTAATTAGCAGTCATGTCAAATACATTTACGTTAACAGGTCGCAGCAGCGTAATCTCTGTAGACTATCACCCTCCAATTGAACTAGATCCTAGATATGAGTATGCTTTAGGATTAATAGGTTTTCATACCTATCACACTATTGCGAACATTGTTGACGGTGCGAATAAATTCTATTATAATAACGATAAAGTTATTGTAATACCCGTTGGTGCATATGAGATATCGGACATTGAAAAATATTTAAAAAATGCATTACCCAACGCCAAATTATCTTTACAACCTAACAATCAAACTTCAAAATGTGAGATGGAGAGTTCCTTAGAAATTGATTTTAGAAAGAAAGATTCCATTGGGAGCATGCTAGGCTTTAGCGAAAAAGTATTAGAAGCCAATAAGAAACATGAGTCGGATTTACCCGTAAACATTATAAAAGTTGCTATGATCAGAGTGAGCTGCAGTATAACGACGGGTGCCTACTACAACGCACATCTATCGCATACGATATTTGAATTTTCACCTCAGGTAGATCCAGGTTATGCAATAAATATCGATCCTCCACACGCCATTTACTTACCTGTATCATCTACGCGAATTGATAATATAACTCTAACCTTGATAGATCAGGACGGTGAACCCGTAGATTTTAGAGGAGAGCAAATTATTATTAGATTGGAATTGAAAAAATATTATAATGGGGTTGGCATTTAATCAGAGATATAAAACCAGCTGCGCTATCATTAGCAATACTAGTCATACTCGTGACGCTAATCAATTAACATTGGTCAATAAAAGCTTTCTTGAATCTCTTGGACTGAAAGTAATAAACGATGGAAAAGTTAGATATATTACAAAGTCTAAATTTCGAAGAAGCAATAACCAGGCATGAATATCACACTTATTATCCCGCAACAAATAGTTTCAATTTAAACGATGAAGTGCGATTTAGTATCCGACATCAAGACATTTATACTCTACCTAGCGAAAGCTATATACATTTGGAAGGAACCTTTATTGAGGATGCCGAAGGAACAGGTGACTGTAGTTTAACGAATAATGCTTATGCATTCCTGTTTGAACAAATTCGATATGAAATTAATGGAGTTGAAATCGATCGTTGCAACAAGCCTGGGATTACAACAACAATAAAATCATTGGCTTCTTATAATGATGGTGAAAGTAAAATGTTACAAATGGCTGGATGGAATCCATTTCAAGATACACAGCCTACATTATCTAATACTAAGTTCAACGCATGTATTCCAATGAAGTTTCTAATGGGTTTTTCGAAGATTATAATCGTATCCTAATTAACGTTAGTCAAGAATTAATACTTGTCAGGAGCAGAACGAATGCGAATTGTTATAAGAATAGTGAGGCGGCAGGCACGAAAAAGGCGTCGATTGAAGTTACTAAAATCGAATGGCATGTTCCACATGTAAGCGTTAATGATGAAATCCGCTTCAAGCTGTTGGACGTTGTTCAAAACAGCAAAATAATATCAATTCCGTTCCGTAAATGGGATTTGTATGAGCTACCATCCTTACGTGCTACAACAACAGACATATGGCCGATAAAATCAAGTAATAACCTGGAAAAGCCCCGCTATGTTCTTGTTGCGTTTCAAAAGGGTAAAAGATAACTATAAAGCGGATGCTTCCATGTTCGACCACTGTAGCATTACAAATATGAAATTATACCTGAATTCGGAAAATTATCCATACAGTGATATGAATATAGATATGTCGGAAAAACGTTATGCTAGAGCATACCGAATGTATACATCTTTCAAACCAAGTTATTACGGGAAACCTAGCGAACCTTTGATGAGTTACTCAAAATTTAACAAATGTTCAGTCTATATAATTGATTGTTCAGCACAAAATGAGGCCGTAAAGTCCAGTACTGTAGATATAAAACTGGAAATGATATCAAAGGTAGCATTTAGCGCAGACACAGTGGCATACTGTCTCATTCTACATGATTGTGTGTTTGAGTACGAACCTATCCAGGGCACTGTTAAGAAAATAATGTAAACATGAATGTTTCATTCACGAATACTCCAACGCTACATACCTGGTCAGATGAGGAAGATAGACATTCCGAATGGATGTTTTACGCTGCTGATCGAATAAAGTTCCAGCGTCGTATAAGAAACTGTGCAAAAATATTGGAACCAGTTCTCTCCGAAACACATCGTCAAAAAGTGTATAGGAAACATTTCGAGTCGTTTATTGTCGTAGACATACAAGGTTTTGTTAATCGAGACTTTATACCTAAAGAGATGACTATATCAGATGGGAAACGTTCAATACACCTTTTGTTTAAACCAGCAACACCTTTCCATCGGTTAGAACGACAACAGAAAAAGGAAATACGATGGTTGGAGAGGAATTATTTAAATATTAATTATAGTGACGGATACGTAGACTTAAACAATATTGTACATATCTTAACTGATATTTGTAAATCTTACGATACAATATACGTAAAGGGTCATCAAAAGGCCGATTATTTAAGTAAATATGTAGATTTAGATATTATTAATTTAGAATATCTACAAAATGTACCAAATTTAAACAAAACTAACTCTGCTTGCTTTTTTCATAATAATAAATTAAGTATGTGTACGCAGCATAATGTTGACGTTTTATTGAATTATTTAATAGGTGATAACTTGTAACATTAGTAATAAATAAACATTGTAAAGTAGCAAAATGTTTTATTATACAACAATACATATAATTTACTGCAAATTATCCATAATATATAAACACCTCTCTTGGCCGAAATATACGTAACCTCTGTCACATTCCATACAATCACACACCTCTTCGTTGCTAAGTATTGGGTTTTCATGTGGTGGTTCCCAAACTATATTGCCGTTTTGTTTCGGAATATTACCATCTAACGATAAAACGCTTCTAGTGGCTATATCGTACATGTATGTCATTCCGGGGACGTCGCTGCATGGTTCACGCAGCCAGTTAAACTCATTGTAAATTACATGACGCGTTTCTTCATTAAAATAGGGATTACACTCCTCCAGTACTTCAATTAAATCTTCGAACGTAAAATATTTCTCGTTCTGACGAGCGAAGGCTGCTAGAAATTCCAAATCTCTTCTGTGTAACTTCGATGAATATATTTTTTGTATTATGTACTCGGGAATATTTAGGTGACCAAATACAACATCATATACATCATACACTTGAGCCATTTTCGACTAAAACATATAAAATATTAAATAATAAAACATATAACACTAAATAAAAATACTCACCAAAATATAAAAATGATCTAAGTGGCAAGGAATTAACAAATAGGTACTAAAATAAGACACATCAAATATTAAAATATAATAAATATTAAGCAAAATACGAATGCTTACCTAAGTGCAGGAGAGACTAATATCGAACATTATTTTACATTTGCTTATATGCGATTTTTCATTGCTAAAGCTGTGACGTAAAAATTAAGTTCTTAGAAGAACGAAATTTAAAAATTTCCAGACATTAGATCACATTGTATTAGCATGTATATGAGTGCCAAAAATTCCGAATATTTATTTTAAACGTACCGGACAATGTAAATAAGGAGTTCACATGTAAGTATTAGATATTAGTAATTGAGAATATCAAATTTAGAATTATTACACATAATATAAAAATTTAGAAGCAATTATTCATGATATATGAACATTTCTCTTGACCTCGTCATAATCGTTAATATATTTTGGCCCGTAAAATTTTAAAAAACAACTATGAAATTGGAATTCGTACAAAATTGCTTGCATTCCTGACAGTGAATTTATCAAAAACAACCTTCATAATAATTAGCGGTAATTAGCGAAAGTAAATTCCTTCGCGGGGTCAAAGGTCAAAGTGGCGTGATAGTCGCTTAGTTTATCTACTAATCTTCTTTTATAATTATTTTCCTTTTTCAAAATCAAAATTATGTCGTCTTTAGAAAGCTTCGACAAAGCAGTTTCAACGGAGACCCAAAATACTCGTACATTGATGTACGAATAATTCAAATAAAGTGCTTTAATATCACTTGAGGATGTATCGATAATTCGATAAAGCAATGATTTCTTTGTTATTAGACATTTTTTGTTAATAGACATGTCTATATGTTTTAATCTTATTTGACCAATATTAAGTGTCAATTTTTTCCACTGAACAAGTATTATAAACGAAAACATAATAACTTCTTCCTCGCTTATAATATATGTTCTGAAATAAATTGTTTTTTAATTAATTTGACTTACAAGTGAACACAACAGTTAATTTGTTAATGGAGTGTTTGGAATTCATATTGAAAATAATTGGAATACTTTATTTAGTCTTTCTAATAAATTCCGTACATATGGGGGGACGCCACGTATTTTTTGTATTTTGTTGTAGAGTTATTGTTTTGGGTACGTTTTTCTTGATTGCACTGCAAAGACTGTAACAAATGCTATATCGGTTAAACCAGACAATATTAAAAAAAATGACTTTAGAATCACCAAAACACTGTTACACAATAACATCACAGCTGAAACTGCTTTGTCTCAACACTCTAAAGATGGACGACATAATTTCGATTGTCAAAACGCTAAGATTAAAAAAAAAGAAAATAATTATAAAGAAGATATTGTAGATATCTTTGTTGATACATATTAAAAGTCAATTTCTTGCAATGAAAAAGTCTTTTACATGAAAACATAATGTTATATGTGCTGGAATTAATTGGTATTTAATTAATTGTTGTTTCGTTGACTTAGATTTAGATTTTTTTTTAGATTTAGATCTGAGCGCAGTGGCACTGCTGCCTTCAGTCACCGTGACCTTCATTGGTCTATTGTAACATTGCCCTTCTGGTTGTTAGACTAGTTGGAGGCTTTTAATGAACCTTAGAATTAGTGTGGGAATTTTTGTCCTGGATGTCAGTAGACGTTAGAAACGGCTTACTGAAGTGTTGGTGTCGGGTATGACTGGCATCAACACAATTACACAAAATGTGTTCTACCGTCTCTAGGTCTTCTTGGCATAGACGTCAGATTTGATCGTCAGCTCTTCCGAGTTTATGTAGGTGGTACTTCAGGACCACGTGACCTATCAGAAACCCTGCCAGCAGTCCAAGGTCCCCTTTGCTGAAAGATAGCAATGACTGTGCTGTCTTAGGCGCTCCTGATAAGAGTGCCTTCGCCTGCTTTTGTCCTGACGTATTCTGCCAGTGGGAGGCTTTTCTGTTGACCTTCCATTTGTTGACTGCTTGTTTTAGGTGGCTCTTTTGCAGTTCACAACAGGGATAAGGCCCAATGAACGGCATGTTCGCTGCTTCTTTCGCAAGCTTACCTGCCTTTTCGATCCCTTCGATCCCTTGATGGCTTGGGACCCACTGAAGAGCTACGTGGTTATTACGTCTCACTTGCCTTAAATTGCATATACATTCATGTACTAATTGTTGCGCCACGTATCCCTAAATCGAGGTTCTTTACGGCGCACAAGTTTACAGCAGAAATCTCCGCTTGAAATATATTGCAGTGGAGTCCCATAGGCATTTTGAGATAGTGGTTAGGCCCACAGACCCCAATGCCCGTCCCCACACCTTCTCTTTTAGAGCCGTCCGTGTACCATGGCAGGGTTTCATTTTGAATTGAACTTTACCGGATGCCCACTTAGTACGGTTTTCGATGGCCACTTTATAGGGTTGGTCGAAGTTGTGCTGCATAGAGATCTTGTCCTTTGCAATGTAAGTTTGGTAGTTAATATTCAGATCTTTAAGGATTTTAAGATGTCCTCTAATATCCCCTGATATTAATCCCTTGTCTGTCCAGAGATAAGGCACTTGATATGGCCTGGTTTTGGATGTAAATGTGCAGCGGCGTGATTCCCACAAATACTTCTAGGGCTGCAGTGGGATTCGTTAACATAAAAGTGGAAGTACTTCAGAGATTGAAAGATATAAAATGTACTGTAAACATTTCTGAAATTTATTCCAAATTTTAAGTGTGTAGTTAAATGTGTATGTGTTGTGGACAAGAAAATAATCATCAAAATTTGAGAATATATTTTATAAATTTACAAAACAGTAATTTTGGTATCGTATACAATACAAATATTGGTAACTGAATAGTATAAAGAATGTTTGTCAACTGTATCCTTTGGTAGCGCACTTTGTCTAAATTAAAGTGCATATGTACACCTTCGCCATAGAATATTCAATCCAAAAAAGAGATTTCGGATATTGTAGAGTTTGAAGAGATACTGAAACCATATTCCGGACTGAAAGCATCTCGTTTGCGAAGACATACGAAACATAGGAAAACGAATACGTATCCAAAGACTGTTTTCTTTTGTGAAATTTTGTAAGGATGAAAACAGAAATTAGGAATTACTGTAACGAAATGATAGTAAAATATATATGTAATTGTCAGTAGGTACTTCGTTGATTCTTTCTTTGACAATAGATTTTATGTGTTCGCATCATTTCAGTATTACCTTATATTATTATTACAAGTAAGCAAATGTCATTACCTCAATAGAGAGTGTACTATTTGTCAAAAGAAACCGATACGATTGATATCCGCACACCTAAAGCGCATCCTGTGGTGTGTTCGTAAAATTTATTTTTGAAGTACATATGTTGCATTAACTGCTAAGACAATAGCTTTCGAAGAGTTGTCGGTCCATACTTTCAACCGGAACTGCAAATGCTCACAGCAATTAAACACGATTCCTTCAAACTCCCGACTAATTTGGTTTGTGTACAACATTCAAACCATTTCCACTGTTTGAATTTATGTGACACAGATTTATCCGCCTTCTTTAAATAGAAAATCAAAATTACGATAAAAAGTTGCATTAGAATACCACTACTCCATTCCAGAGCAGAATCATACTAGAGTCTGACGGCTCATAATATAGCGTGGAGTGTGAATATGTTTTTGTACATTATATTTCCTTAAATACTAAAAATATTTCACGTAATAAATGATATACGAAAAAAGGATTCACTGAATGGATCCGTAAGCCCTTCGGAAGTAACGCTTTCAAATATGTAGTCTTTCTATATTACCAGCACAACCAAAAATCTTGTTTTCTGTATTCAAATATCGCTGTTGCAGACATTAGTTGTATAAGTAGAAAACTTGCTCTGCATGAACAGTTGTTTCGACTTTACAATAATCTTTAAATCCAAAATATTTTCCAAAAACATAGATCCAAATGTAATACAAACAGTAAATAAGAAATTAATATAATAATATATCATGGCGAGCATTAATTAACATTCCATTAACATATTTATATTAAAGCAACTACTGAAACGATCCTGTTTAGGTACTAGTTCGCGTATAAAACGAAGTAGCAATTTTAGTTTAAGAAAATTGTATTTGCGGTCCAGTCACTTTTGTTAAATTTAATTTAAACTAAAATTATCTCATCGGCAACAATATTACTGGAGCTAATCTTGAAAAATCCCTTTATTAAAGCAAAGAGATTAACGAATCTCTGCTGTGTCTAGGAAATTGCTTATTACGTCCTCTTCCTTTTTATATTAAGGAAATGTGTATATATATTTCGACCGCCTGTAGCCTTTTTCTCTTCCTTTTTTCCTCGTTCGGCATCTACCGCTTTCAGCGTTGTCCTTTATTATTTCGAATTATTCGATCCATTCTGCAGAAAATTTAATAACGCCGATCCGCTGACAAACAAAACTCTTTACATCGCAAACATAATTTCCGATCGCAAAGTGACACTGCGTAGCTTTCATTCGATAAATCAAGAGCTTTGTTTTTCCGCACGTCTAGTTCCCAATTTCTCCGCCGATTCATTCGTTGGCGTCCAATCTCTAGTTGCCTTCGTGATCGCCCTCCAGAGGACCATGTCTTATATTGCATCAACGCCTCCGCCTTCCCGCAGTTAACTCCTTTACTGTGTCCTGATGTTTTTCGGCATTCCTTTGAAACGGGATAAAGGAATACTTTCTTGTTTCTTGCCCTTTCCGGTTGCCGTTTTTTTTACTTGTGTTTCATTTCCGCATTTATATTGTTTTGAGTAGAACATTTTCTTTCTTTCTAAATAAGAGAGAGATGGAAGAAAAAGTGAAACTTTATGCCCTGACAAATAGATAAACACACAAAATACACTGAATCACTGAATTAGAACACGATCTATCTATGTGGGGAAAATTATGTTAAACCTTTACAAATATAAATTACGTTTTAGACTTTTAATTAATTAAATCATAAGTACCTCATAACTATCATTGCTTGATAGTAATCAGTAGGTACTGTAATGATATTAGCTGCATACAGGGGTCTTTAATTGTAGTTCCGTGTTAACTCAATAGATGGTGCTGCTAACTGTACTAAATTTTCTCAATTTTCGATTCTTATGAATAGGAGCCTTATTTTCTAAATTCCATGCGACAAGCGCATGATACACTGCAGTGATCTGCTCTTTTTCTATTGAATTTAGCAAAGCGATATCTTGACGGCATTCTCCAATATCTACATTGATACACTGGATATTGACAAAGATTCAGCATCATATTGTAATGCTTCTATTACAGGCGACAAAAGATAGATGGAGTGTGTATCTGTCATTCATTTTGCGGGCATCAAATGTACTACCACTTTTGGAATGATGATCTTAGATGTTCCATTGAATATTTGTTATTTCGGTTGCGATAGATCAAGTTTTCCTTGCAATAGGTAGTAGCATTTGATGAAGAATAAGTGTATTCCATTAATTTGGGTAGATCTTGAACTCATCGCTTCAGCAGCTACGATAATTTTTCAGATATCTTTATAGCAACTTTCTCTTGAGAAGCAAGGCAAAATCGAAGCTACTGATATAAAAGGTCCCATATTTGCTTTCGTTTATTTTCAAAAAACCTTTCTACAAATATTTACCGCTTTCCTTCTGAGTAACATCTTTTAACAAATTGTACAACCGCAGGCCCTTTAGATGTTAGAACGATATTTTTGAACCGCTTCATTCCAACTATTTCCATGAGATTCTCTACTTATCACGTTTTATGGTCGGTGCACAAGTGGTTGCAGTATTTGGAATACATTTGACTATAGCGCAACTTAAAAATAGCGGCAATCTTATCTTTTAAATAATTACATAATTTATTATTAAAAGATATATTTTATATAATCCAAGAGAATACCTGTATTCTCGTGTACCTTCGAAACACGTGTTCCGAACTAATTAAGTATGTATTGTAGTGTTTGACGTTACCTATTATTATTTGAATACAAGACAACTTCAGTGATCATTCAACCATTACTACTTTTTCCAATTCTCTACGACGAATCCACGACACGCATAAAACAACGAAAACGAATTTCTTATGTATCGAGTGCGAGTTTTTCAAACTTTCTCATCATAGACCTTTTCCACATTTGGACAAATTTGAAAACTTATCTTCTTTCTCTTAACCTTTTCCAAATCTTCTGAGTATTCATGAACTTCTCCAAATCATATCTGATATCAATCTCTGAAATACAGGAACTAACGAATACAACGGCTGTATTTGATCGCTTTACTATTTTAAGATGGCTCTTGAGAAATGATTTAAATCTAATACTATCTTCTCTTTTGGTTTAGAGGACCTTTATTTATAAATTATGTTAAAATAAATTCCATCTTATGGATTTGCTAATTTTTATTAAACTATAAAAAATGTTGCGGCAATTTTTTGCCATTTTCAATTGGAACTGTAAACGAATTATATTTTACAGTTACTATTGAAAATAATTATAAGGATTTTCTAGAATCGTCTTCTGTCATGGAAAAGCCAAAATTAAAACAAACATAAATCAATTATCATTATTTTCATAATACTAGTCAGGAGCTAACAATGTAATTTTTGTGCTATTTCAATTCACATATACGTATGTATATGTATACATACAGCAAAAGTACCTACATGCAAATCCAATTTAATTAATTAATATGTTTCACCATCACTGTAGTATTTTTCAGTTTCATAATTTAATCATTTTGATGGACGAGATGCCAATTAGTTGCGACTTTTTTATATTGTTAAACAGCTTGTTCTAGCTGATGAGCTTATGTAAAAAATTCATTAAAAGCCCACGTGCAATACATTATAAATTTATAATTTAATGCCCTCAACTACTATACGCGCGTGTTTTACATATTTCAACATGCTAAATGCATGTATTTTATGTATGGCAAACATACATTCTAGGTTACTGATAACGTTCGATTTGAACGCAAAATAAAAAAATATGTATTTATATTATCATGTACAACCGCATTGATACATTGATTGGCGTTATAAATTGGTGCTGTATTTTCTAAAGCAAATTTGATCACGTCCTAGACAAGTTTTATATTTACTAAATGATGGAAATGATAAAATACAACTTTCTTCATTTTTCATTTATAACAATATTCATACACTCGGCACGCCACTGTTTAAAATATTCCCGGATCTTTATCTCACGTAGACTAGTCAATTCCGGGCTGTCTGCCCGGATGAGTTTTCTCCGATTGAGACGCACACCATTAGAATATCTAATGCGGGCAACGATGTGTGAACACAACGTCTCTTACCTCTTTTTAGATGATTTTCCAGTTATATATGGACAAGAGACGACGACGGCAGGCCAGTATAAGGGATTCGGGACAACTTTATTGGCCTCTCTCTGTATTTGCTCTTCTTATTGTCGCTGGCCGTGTCGCACAAGCAGTCCCGTCCGAAATCCAATGTACTAGAAAAGTGTAAGTCAACTGAAAATCCTTTGTCGAGGTAGTTTCGCCCCAAGACAATATTCCGTCTTCACAGTCTAACCTGCTTAGACTTACGATTGCGGAAAAATGTTCCCGAAAGCTTTTTTCTTTATTTACCGCTCGATAATTGATTTTTGATTCGGACGCAAAGCTATAATATTAGTAAGGAATTATAACTTTTATGGTATTTGGAACATCAATACTAGTAAAAACAATAAATTCAAAGCAATTACAATAGTATATAATAAATTTTATCGGCACATCTGAAAGATTAAAGAAGTCCCTGAACATTATAAGTGAATGGTTAAATAAATATGGGATAGAAAACTAAAAATGTGGGATAATTTTATTATTAAAAAACAAACTTGTGACAAACTTTATCATTTAACAGCATAGACATCAAAGAAATTGACAAAGTAATTTGTAAGAGAAAAAACAAGAACCAAACAAGTTGTTTTGGATAAGCCTTTACAAATAGAGAACGACGAGTAGAAAATAAATGCTATTTTGTAATGGTTATTTACTCGTTATAAAATAAGTGATAGTTGGTTCCGATAAAAGACATCTCCTAATAATAAAAAGTCGCATTTACACATGTTCACAATATTCTCTCACTCACACCAGAATTCATATGAGTTTGGGAAAATCTTTTTCACTCCCGATTAACAGAAGGATGGCGGTTATGTAATTTTCTAATGCAACATACAAGACACCACAAAATCTCACCCTATAAAAGAGTACGTTTAAGGAAAGCCATCCTATTCCGCAAGTTAGTATTTTTACGCAGATGTTGTTATAAAAACCCATAGATGGCACATAGTTTAGTATCAACAACTACAGCAAGCCTTCGATATCATTTAACAAACCTCCACGGGGAGGAAATTTTCCGTAAAAATCAAACCTTTTCTAAGCTACGCCTCAAAGTATCTACCCTTCTGTGCACCCTTACGTTATTGTCTCGCTGTCGCGATCCTCAACTCTTCAGGATCTCAAAGTATCTTAAGACGAGCCAGCTTAGCACTCATCCGCGAACGTATTAAATATTGCCGTCGCGAATTAGATCTTGCATCCAGGAAACTTCTTTCCCTTCATTTAGAACTCGCCAACACTTTGTCTGAAGATGATTGGTCCCTATTAGGTCGCATTTCTTCTATCCAAGCTCAAAGATCCTCAGAACGCATAAAGGAAAATCATATTCGAAAATTTCAATTGCTTGCTCCAAATAATACGAAAACTGTAACCCATTCATCAAAAACAGTCAAAAATCTATCATCATACCCTCTGTCGGAAGCTGAAACTCTAATATTATACAAAGGTTTAAATTTCTCTGTGACTCCCAAAAGCATTCCAAAAGAGGACATCATATCATCCATTCGCACACTCCCTAAAGAAAATGCCGATATTATTCGTTTTGGAACAGCCAAACGTCTTTCTTCTGCCAAACCTCCTCGGCCAAACTTGTCCAAAGTTGAACGTTCGGCCCTAGGTTCTCTCCGCGCCAACAAAGATATAGTCATTCTTCCTGCTGACAAAAGAAACACAACCGTCGTTCTCGACAAGTCTCAGTACGTGTCCAAAATATCAGATCTCTTACAAGATGGTAGCTACACCCATTGTTGCGTGATCCCACTTCGAAATTTGAACGGCAAATCTCTTCATTAATTAAATCCTCTGACATTCCTTCTGACATACAGAAACGGATACTGCCCAAGGAATCCAAGCCACCTAGGTTGTACGGTCTTCCAAAAATCCATAACCAGAACCTACCTTTTCGACCCATAGTTAACACTATAGATTCGCCCACCTATAGCTTGGCGAAATACCTCGCTCATACTATTCAGAAATACACAGGCAATGCTCCTTCTCACATTCTAAATTCATCGCACTTTGTTAAACTCATTTCTGAAATCTCTATCGAACCCGAAGATCTTCTTGTCAGTTTTGATGTTACCTCACTCTTCACAAAAGTGCCTGTCGCCGATTCCGTCGCTATAATCCACCAATTATTGATCCAGGACAACCAAACCCCAAACTTAGTCAAGTTAGTCGAGAAATGTCTTACTTCAACGTACCTTACCTTCCAGGGAAAATACTATCATCAAACCTATGGCGCCACTATGGGATCTCCATTTTCTCCGGTTGCAGCTAATATCTTCATGGAGGCATTTGAGACCACTGCTTTGGAACATGCGAATTTAAAACCCAAAACTTGGTTAAGATACGTAGACGACACCTTCATTATCTGGCCACATGGGAAAAACTCTCTGCCTACTTTCTTGGATTTCCTCAATAGCCAACACCCCGACATCAAGTTCACCATGGAGATTGAGAATAACGGTTCTCTACCTTTCCTCGATGTGTTAGTTACTCGTCTACCAAATGGTCGTTTAGGTCACTCCGTGTACAGGAAACCCACACATACCGACCGATAACTTCATGCCAGCTGACATCATCACCCAGCACAAAAGCAATCGGTAATCGGTTCTCTAGTACATCGCGCGATCTCAATTTCCCAACCCGACAACATCGAGAAAAAATTGAAACATGTGAAAACCGCTCTTCTACGGAATGGTCATACCTCCAGCAACATACAAAGGGTCCACGATCTCCTAAGGTAGCCCCAGAATCTAGTAATCAGCTCAGTGGCGTTACAGATCACATCGGTAGAATTCTTCATAAGTAAAATATCCAACCCATCTTTAAACCTTTAAACAAGATCTCCCAAATTCTTCCTTCGCCCAAGGACACTCGCCCTGCTGTCTCCCATAAAGGCATTTATAAAATTCCCTGTGACTGTGGCTCAGTGTACATTGGCGAAACTGGACATTCTATTCAAACTAGAGTCAAAGAACACCAACGGTACGCTAAGTCACGTTGCTCAACACACTCAGCCTTAGCCGAACACTTCATAGATACGGGCCATAAAATTTGTTTTGATCAGGTATCTGTTGTAAGCAAGTTTCATCGCTATTTTCCACGAAAGGTAAGGGAAGCTATCGAGATCCAGAGACATCCTCAAAATCTCAATCGCGATATTGGTTACCCACTTTCCAGCATTTGGAAACCCGTCCTTTCCGCTTCTTCAACCCGTGCTCACTGTTACGCATCGTTACCTCGCGCTCACCGTTCCGTTTCCCTGCACAGTGGTATAGATACCCCCGCACGTCCACCTTCTCCTTGTCAGAAGGTTTTCGCCTCTAGCGTAGTTGACACGTCGAGTTACCGTGACCTTCTGGCGCCCCTCATCTAGTTTTGCTCCTGAAGAAGCCACTAACATTAGTGGCAAAAAGTCGAGTTTGAGTAAGTTATATATATATTTTTTGTATTTTTCTTTTTCATTTTTGTTTTATTTTATTTTGTATTGACGCGGTGCTATGACGCGGTCAAAACCCGGAAGCCCTCATAACAGTAATACATCATTATCGAAAAGAACTATATTAGTAGTCGAATTTCTATGGAAAACCTACATCAGTTACCTCAATGTTTAACGATAAAATTATCTCTTATTGACAAATACAGCCATTGCAGACAAATACGAAAAGTAGCGAAACAATATTTGTTTGTAATATAAGAAAATCATTACCAAAACTAACTGGAAATATAAAATAAAAACCCCGGCGCCGATATTACTAAAAAATGTAATTTTGTAGTCTATCAATTTAATAGATAAGACTAGTACTAAAAAACTACCACAAAAATCAATTTAATAGTAATTACGTTTCTAGGCATTAACATGAATTGTAAATGTGTTAACTTTTTCGTTTAGATGTCACAAGTTACATGGGTTTCCACCAGCTTAATTTATCCGTAGATTGTAACTGCCTAAATACAAAAATAGTTCTTTAAGTAATACATTTTACTTTTAATGGAAAGTACATTATTCATTCGCCGCATTTGCCACTATCTATATTTAAATATATAAGTAAAAGTAAAATACTAGGGAGCACTTATATACTCAAGCCTTTGACGACTAATCCTCGCATATATTTACTTACATTTCGATATCGTTACATTAATATTGCAAGTTTTAAAAGGTAATGTATACTGAAGCAAACAATAGATACATACATACACACACGAAACTTTTATTCAGTTGTAGTCGTGCACATGTAATTCCCTCTGTATTCGTCGTAAGCAGGTATGTACATGCCGTCAGCAATATCGTTATATATAATATATTTCATTTGATGTATTAAAAGTCAGTGCGGGAAGACAAAAGGACATAGCGCGCGTATAGAATGCATGTAGTGCAGCTATAAAGTTTACTAGAGTAATATTGAAGACGATGATGTAACTGTATACCTCGGAGAATGTTCGGGAAAATTAAAAATACATCATAGGTAGTCCCCGGTGCAATTCGGTGGAACGATATTGCCGAGAGCACGTAACGACAGTTTAATTCCGTCTCAGTCATTAAATTACGCTGTAATTTTGCAATTCTAAGCCCGAACCGGGGCGCTTAACGATGCTCAGTATAAGTTTGCGTTACCCTTTTTGTTCTACTGCTACTCCTACTCTGATACTATACCCCAGCAACGTAAGCGGAAAATCAACTAGTTTTAAATTAGTAGCTTGTACAACTGCCGTTTAATAAATGTTTATTCGCGAGCGGATAGGCAGGTGAAATGGCTTCGGAATGAGATGCAAAATAGTCTCAGTTTAAGAATATCTGCCTCAGTTACACTTGCAACTAATTTTAATATTCTTAAGAAACTTATTGTATTATATATCTATTTCTTACACGGTGTAATTTACTGAAATTAATTCACCGGAAATATTTCAGAAATTTAACATTATTTAATTAATTTAACAGAAACATTTTCAAAAACGCGTCGAAGTTGTGTAATGCATGTAATGAAAGAAATTATATTATATTTTTATACATAGCTTATTTATTAGGACAATAATAAATTAAAAGTAATATAATTTACTTTTCAACATGCTACAAAGAGTACCAGGAAATTTTTGCAATATGACGCTATAATAAGTCACAGGAGGCTATTCATACTTGCACAATAATCCCTGTGTCAAGTGTGTGGGTTCACTTGTTCACTGGCAGTGATAGTGTGAAGCGGTATTACTTCGCGCATGGTTTAAATGTAGCCCAGTGTTTAGAAGGAATGACTATTGCAATAGGTGATGTTTATCCACATCATACAAGTATATTCCGGTGGCACAGAGAATTCCAATGAGGAAATTTTGCTCTGAAGGACGCTGAAAGAGGGGGAAGGCCACGAACGTCGATTACGGAGAAAAAGATTACTGCTGTATCAACAATACTCAACGAAGACAGGCGAGTGACTTGCCAGCAGATAGAGGACACCTTAGGCTTAACTATACCGCTAATTTGTGCGATTCTGTATGATATTTGCATGAGAAGAAACTTTGTTGCCTTTGGGTGCCGCATAGATTAACTAAAGAGCAAATAACACAAATTGTAACCTGGTGACTGGAGGTAAGAAATTTTTTTTCTAAGAGACAATCTTGATATGTGAACAACATCGTGACAGATGACAATACTTAGTTACACATACTATTATGATATGGACTTCAACTTACATCTCCTTATAAAGCGCTACGCAACCAGTTACGCGATCCAGATATATTCGGTCTGTTAAGAAAATAGTCCTTGAAAATCTGAGAGTTATCTGAGAGGTTTATTTATATCATTAAGCTTCCTTAGAATATCTTCGATGCCTAGATGCACACTGAATATCGTAATACTTGTGCCTTATACATAGATGGACAAATGAAATGGTAAATCATGTGTTGATAGGCATGGCTTATATGATATATCATTTGATACATTAAAGCCAATTTGTTCTACTGATTAGGTAATTTTATGAAAACATAATAATAAATATTGTGTTCTGGACTAAATTGACTTTTAGATAATTCTCGCTTCATTGATATACAACCCTAAAGATATTATGGTTTAAAAGATAAGTCAGTATATAGACAAACCGTAAACCTATGATCAGTGCTCGGTTTAACTATGCATCAAATTAGCTTTTGTCTGACCATTGATTCATCCAATTTAATTTTTAGCTCTCCAATTTTTCCATTACTTAACTTATAGACGTCACTACGATGTATTAATTAAGTTGTTTTATCGCCGTGACAATGACTGCGTCGAGTATTTCGTATTTTCTGGGTGAAACAGTGCTTTTAATGTGTAACCTAAGAAATCTGGGAAAAAAACTTATATCGTAAGTACTTATAGTAAGTATAGTAAGTATAGTAAGTATAGTAAGTATAGTAAGTATAGTAAGTATAGTAAGTATAGTAAGTATAGTAAGTATAGTAAGTATAGTAAGTATAGTAAGTATAGTAAGTATAGTAAGTATAGTAAGTATAGTAAGTATAGTAAGTATAGTAAGTATAGTAAGTATAGTAAGTATAGTAAGTATAGTAAGTATAGTAAGTATAGTAAGTATAGTAAGTATAGTAAGTATAGCAAGTAAAGGGATATACATAATAGAGAAATAAAGAACCTACATTTAACAACGAAATAAGAACATATCGAATAGTACATATATATAAACATTCGCTAATACTATTTACCAGAATTCTTCCGCACGTAATTGTTCCATTACACAGTATAATTTTAAAGAGATTAACAACGATGTCGATGTCTTCTCGCCGTGATTGTTAAAGGTACTGCGCTATCTATGTAGTTGCCGTGTAAAGTACGTGCTCCTACAAATTTAGCGGATACCACTTTATGTTATTTAAACATGAATGTTATATACATGACCATATTTTGCAGTACTCACCTAAAAGAAAATGTAGGACGAATTCAACGGAGTAACGCCAAAAAACGTACATAAAATTGTATACTTTAATCTAAGTAATTGCGGCAATGCACATGTAGTCACACATAACGTATGTACGTATTACATACATACATACGAATGTACGGCATATAAAAAGAGAAGAAACTGGTGAAAATATATTAAAACGTAGCCAACCCGTCTCTACGTCGTAAAATTATTCGTTGAAAATACTCTACTGCAT
Organism: Holotrichia oblita; assembly: GCA_023690525.1. Classification (NCBI taxonomy): domain Eukaryota; kingdom Metazoa; phylum Arthropoda; class Insecta; order Coleoptera; family Scarabaeidae; genus Holotrichia; species Holotrichia oblita. Next base: position 73,334,865 of record CM043015.1, read on the forward strand.
TGAAATGTATTTCGGCAACAAGAAAAGTCCATTTATAAATTGCCTTTAACTGAAATCTAAAAGCTTCAAAAAGATATCAAGAACTGTAACGACGAAACAGATCTGAGGTATCTCTTGAATGCATAGACGTACAAAGAAATCCGTTGGTTTTGTAGCACAATCAGTATACGGCTCGCCAGACGGCGAAGCATTCTCTCTTTGGTATTATTCAGAAAGATACAAGGATTACCTAGATATATAGTTAGTTAGTTAGCATTTACGGCGATTTAGGCTTCTTATTTAACATTACTGGCATATCTGGCTATTTTCTTAAATAAATTTAGAATAGAGTACATTTTGTGTACATTGAACGTATACATATTTCAATCGATACCGGCTCCGCCACCATTTCCAGATATCCGACTGGCAGGATACATATAATGCAATTATTGCTGTTAATATATACAATGTTACGTACTTACATGTAAGTATATATATATATATATATATATATAATGTGAAATTACTGAAACTAGTGCAGAATATGGGTTCCTTCTTTTAATTCAAATGAAACACAGTAGTTTCCTACGTGACGTTTCGGATTTATTTAATCCTTCTTGAAACCTATATATATATATATATATATATATAATGTAATGGATCATTACATTTAAACTGGATATGTAAGATAACTTGCCTATACGCACAGGAAATAACAATTAAAAGAAATTTAAATTAAAAATGTCATTAAATAGAATTAAAATTGTCAAAAGTAGATTAAGCAACCATTTAGTTAATTAGGATAAACTAGAATTAAGAGCTATGTAAGTAGGTTCACCTTGTTAATCTAAACGAGAGTAAAAACCCCCAGGAAGGCACATTAACGCGTTTCAGCGCTGTGACCGTTCAAACTTTCATAAATTTTCTGGACAACTTTTTCATCATATAAATATTACCTAGCTCGATATCCGTTCGATGGATCTGCTTCCTCCTCGGCAAGTAGGTTCACCATGTTAATCTAAACGAGAGGACAAACCAGCAGGAAGGCACATTAAGGCGTTTGAGCGCTGTGACCGTTCAAACTTTCATAAATTTTCTGGACAACTTTTTCATGATATAAATATTACCTAGCTCCATAACCGTTTGATGGATCTGCTTCCTCCTCGGCAAGTAGGTTCACCTTGTTAATCTAAATGAGAGGACACACCCCCAGCAAGCCACATTATCGCGTTTGAGCGCTGTGACCGTTCAAACTTTCATAAATTTTCTGGACAACTTTTTCATCACATAAATATTACGTAGCTCGATAACCGCTTAATGGATCTGCTTCCTCCTCGGCAAGTAGGTTCAACTTGTTAATCTAAACGAAAGGACAAACCCCCAGGAAGGCACATTGACGCGTTTGAGCGCTGTGACCGTTCAAACTTCATAAATTTTCTAGACAACTTTTTCATCGTATAAATATTACCTAGCTCGATAACCGTTTGATGGATCTGCTTCCACCTCGGCAAGTAGGTTCACCTTGTTAATCTAAACGAGAGGCCAAACTCCCAGGAGGGCACATTAACGCGTTATAGAGATAAATTTTCTCGAGAACCGTTTAATGAATCTGCTTCGCTCTGGGCAAGTTGGTTCATCTTGTTAATATAAAGGAGAGGAGAAACCTCCAGGAAGGCACATTGACGCGTTTGAGCGCTGTGACCGTTCAAACTCATCAAATTTTTCTGGACAACCTTTTCATCATATAAATATTACCTAGCTCGATAACCGTTTGATGGATCTGCTTCCTCCTCGGCAAGTAGGTTCATCATGTTAATCTAAACGAGAGGACAAACCAGCAGGAAGGCACATCAACGTGTTTGAGCGCTGTGACCGTTCAAACTTCATAAATTTTCTGGACAACTTTTTCATCATATAAATATTATCTAGCTCGAAAACCGTTTGATGGATCTGCTTCCTCCTCGGCAAGTAGGTTCACCTTGTTAATCTAAACGAGACGCAAAACTTCCAGCTTGTCCAGAAAATTTATGAAGTTTGAACGGTCACAGCGCTCAAACACGTTAATGCGCCTTCCTGGAGGTTTTTCCTCTCATTTAGATTAACATGATGAACCTACTTGCCGAGGAGAAAGCAGATCCATCAAACGGTTATCGAGCTAGGTAATATTTATATGATGAAAAGGTTGTCCAGAAAATTTATGAAAGTTTGAACGGTCACAGCGCTCAAACGCGTTAATGTGCCTTCCTGGGGGTTTGTCCTCCCATTTAGACTAACAAGTTGAACATACTTGCCGAGGAGGAAGCAGATCCATCAAACGGTTATCGAGCTAGCTAATATTTATATGATGAAAAAGTTGTCCAGGAAATTTATGAAAGTTTGGACGGTCACAGCGCTCAAACGCGTTAATGTGCCTCCATGGGGGTTTGTCCTCTCGTTTAGATTAACAAGCTGAACCTACTTGCCGAGGAGGAAGCAGATCCATCAAACGGTTATCGAGCTAGGTAATATTTATGTGATGAAAAAGTTGTCCAGGAAATTTATGAAAGTGAACGGTCACAGCGCTCAAACGCGTTAATGTGCCTTCCTGCGGGTTTGTCCTCTCGTATAGATTAACAAGGTGAACCTACTTGCCGAGGAGGAAGCAGATCCGTCAAACGGTTATCGAGCTAGGTAATATTTAGATGATGAAAAAGTTGTCCAGAAAATTTATGAAGTTTGAACGGTCACAGCGCTCAAACGCGTTAATGCGCCTTCCTGGAGGGTTTTCCTCTCATTTAGATTAACAAGGTGAACCTACTTGTCGAGGAGGAAGCAGATCCATCAAACGGTTATCGAGCTAGGTAATATTTATATGGTGAAAAAGTTGTCCAGGAAATTTATGAAAGTTTGGACGGTCACAGCGCTCAAACGCGTTAATGTGCCTCCATGGGGGTTTGTCCTCTCGTTTAGATTAACAAGCTGAACCTACTTGCCGAGGAGGAAGCAGATCCATCAAACGGTTATCGAGCTAGGTAATATTAATATGATGAAAAAGTTATCCAGAAAATTTATGAAGTTTGAACGGTCACAGCGCTCAAACGCGTTAATGCGCCTTCCTGGAGGTTTTTCCTCTCATTTAGATTAACAAGGTGAACCTACTTGCCGAGGAGGAAGCAGATCCATCAAACGGTTATCGAGCTAGGTAATATTAATATGATGAAAAAGTTGTCCAGGAAATTTATGAAAGTTTGAACGGTCACAGCGCTCAAACGCGTTAATGTGCCTTCCTGGGGGTTTGTCCTCTCGTTTAGATTAACAAGGTGAACCGACTTGCCGGGGAGGAAGCAGATCCATCAAACGGTTATCGAGCTAGGTAATATTTATATGATGAAAAAGTTGTCCAGGATATTTATGAAAGTGAACGGTCACAGCGCTCAAACGCGTTAATGTGCCTTCCTGCGGGTTTGTCCTCTCGTTTAGATTAACAAGGTGAACCTACTTGCCGAGGAGGAAGAAGATCCGTCAAACGGTTATCGAGCTAGGTAATATTTAGATGATGAAAAAGTTGTCCAGAAAATTTATGAAGTTTGAACGGTCACAGCGCTCAAACGCGTTAATGTGCCTTCCTGGGGGTTTGTCCCCTCATTTAGACTAACAAGTTGAACATACTTGCCGAGGAGGAAGCAGATCCATCAAAGGTTTTTCGAGCTAGGTAATATTTATATGATGAAAAAGTTGTCCAGAAAATTTATGAAGTTTGAACGGTCACAGCGCTCAAACGCGTTAATGCGCCTTCCTGGAGGGTTTTCCTCTTAATTAGATTAACAAGGTGAACCTACTTGCCGAGGAGGAAGCAGATCCATCAAACGGTTATCGAGCTAGGTAATATTTATATGATGAAAAAGTTGTCCAGGAAATTTATGAAAGTGAACGGTCACAGCGCTCAAACGCGTTAATGTGCCTTCCTGCGGGTTTGTCCTCTCGTTTAGACTAACAAGTTGAACATACTTGCCGACGAGGAAGCAGATCCATCAAAGGTTTTTCGAGCTAGGTAATATTTATATGATGAAAAAGTTGTCCAGAAAATTTATGAAGTTTGAACGGTCACAGCGCTCAAACGCGTTAATGCGCCTTCCTGGAGGGTTTTCCTCTCATTTAGATTAACAGGGTGAACCTACTTGCCGAGGAGGAAGCAGATCCGTCAAACGGTTATCGAGCTAGGTAATATTTAGATGATGAAAAAGTTGTCCAGGAAATTTATGAAAGTGAAAGGTCACAGCGCTCAAACGCGTTAATGTGCCTTCCTGCGGGTTTGTCCTCTCGTTTAGATTAACAAGGTGAACCTACTTGCCGAGGAGGAAGCAGATCCATGAAACGGTTATCGAGCTAGGTAATATTTATATGATGAAAAAGTTGTCCAGGAAATTTATGAAAGTTTGAACGGTCACAGCGCTCAAACGCGTTAATGTGCCTCCCTGCGGGTTTGTTCTCTCGTTTATGTTAACAAGGTGAACCTACTTGCCGAGGAGGAAGCAGATCCATCAAACGGTTATCGAGCTAGGTAATATTTATATGATGAAAAAGTTGTCCAGGAAATTTATGAAAGTTTGAACGGTCACAGCGCTCAAACGCGTCAATGTGCCTTCCTGGGGTTTGTCCTCTCGTTTAGATTAACAAGGTGAACCGACTTGCCGGGGAGGAAGCAGATCCATCAAACGGTTATCGAGCTAGGGAATATTTAGATGATGAAAAAGTTGTCCAGAAAATTTATGAAGTTTGAACGGTCACAGCGCTCAAACGCGTTAATGTGCCTTCCTGGGGGTTTGTCCTCTCGTTTAGATTAACAAGGTGAACCGACGTGCCGTGGAGGAAGCAGATCCATCAAACGGTTATCGAGCTAGGTAATATTTATTTGAGGAAAAAGTTGTCCAGGAAATTTATGAATGTTTGAACGGTCACAGCGCTCAAACGCGTTAATGTGCCTTCCTGGGGGTTTGTCGTCTCGTTTACATTAACAAGGTGAATCTACTTGCCGAGGAGAAAGCAGATCCATCGAACGGTTATCGAGCTAGGTAATATTTATATGATGAAAAAGTTGTCCAGGAAATTTATGAAAGTTTGAACGGTCACAGAGCTCAAACGCGTTAATGTGCCTTCCTGCGGGTTTGCCCTCTCGTTTAGATTGACAAGGTGAACCTACTTGCCGAGGAGGAAGCAGATCCATCAAACGGTTATCGAGCTAGGTAATATTAATATGATGAAAAGTTATCCAGAAAATTTATGAAGTTTGAACGGTCACAGCGCTCAAACGCGTTAATGCGCCTTCCTGGAGGTTTTTCCTCTCATTTAGATTAACAAGGTGAACCTACTTGCCGAGGAGGAAGCAGATCCATCAAACGGTTATCGAGCTAGGTAATATTAATATAATGAAAAAGTTGTCCAGGAAATTTATGAAAGTTTGAACGGTCACAGCGCTCAAACGCGTTAATGTGCCTTCCTGGGGGTTTGTCCTCTCGTTTAGATTAACAAGGTGAACCGACTTGCCGGGGAGGAAGCAGATCCATCAAACGGTTATCGAGCTAGGTAATATTTATATGATGAAAAAGTTGTCCAGGATATTTATGAAAGTGAACGGTCACAGCGCTCAAACGCGTTAATGTGCCTTCCTGCGGGTTTGTCCTCTCGTTTAGATTAACAAGGTGAACCTACTTGCCGAGGAGGAAGCAGATCCGTCAAACGGTTATCGAGCTAGGTAATATTTAGATGATGAAAAAGTTGTCCAGATAATTTATGAAGTTTGAACGGTCACAGCGCTCAAACGCGTTAATGTGCCTTCCTGGGGGTTTGTCCCCTCATTTAGACTAACAAGTTGAACATACTTGCCGAGGAGGAAGCAGATCCATCAAAGGTTTTTCGAGCTAGGTAATATTTATGTGATGAAAAAGTTGTCCAGAAAATTTATGAAGTTTGAACGGTCACAACGCTCAAACGCGTTAATGCGCCTTCCTGGAGGGTTTTCCTCTCATTTAGATTAACAAGGTGAACCTACTTGCCGAGGAGGAAGCAGATCCATCAAACGGTTATCGAGCTAGGTAATATTTATATGATGAAAAAGTTTTCCAGGAAATTTATGAAAGTGAACGGTCACAGCGCTCAAACGCGTTAATGTGCCTTCCTGCGGGTTTGTCCTCTCGTTTAGACTAACAAGTTGAACATACTTGCCGACGAGGAAGCAGATCCATCAAAGGTTTTTCGAGCTAGGTAATATTTATATGATGAAAAAGTTGTCCAGAAAATTTATGAAGTTTGAACGGTCACAGCGCTCAAACGCGTTAATGCGCCTTCCTGGAGGGTTTTCCTCTCATTTAGATTAACAAGGTGAACCTACTTGCCGAGGAGGAAGCAGATCCGTCAAACGGTTATCGAGCTAGGTAATATTTAGATGATGAAAAAGTTGTCCAGGAAATTTATGAAAGTGAACGGTCACAGCGCTCAAACGCGTTAATGTGCCTTTCTGCGGGTTTGTCCTCTCGTTTAGATTAACAAGGTGAACCTACTTGCCGAGGAGGAAGCAGATCCATGAAACGGTTATCGAGCTAGGTAATATTTATATGATGAAAAAGTTGTCCAGGAAATTTATGAAAGTTTGAACGGTCACAGCGCTCAAACGCGTTAATGTGAGTAGGTAAACTAAGCGACTCCTGCGCCACTTTAAACCCGCGGGGCATGCACCGCTAATTACTTTCATTTTCTAATTAGGCTTTCTAATTGACGGAATTCCGCTAGGAATGTTGATATTTTGGCCCTGAAATGCTTGCATTATGTAGGTAATTATTTTAAAAATTTTGGGAAATTTTACATAATATTTTACTCTAAGTAATTAATGTTCTTAAACAATGCTGATTAGGCGTGACTTTAAAGCAAATATTCGGACTCACATACATGCTAATAGAATGTGATCTAATGTCTGGAAATTTTTAAATTTCGTTCTTCTAAGAACTTAAGTTTTACGTCACAGCTTTAGCAATGAAAAATCGCATATAAGCAAATGTAAAATAATGTTCGATATTAGTCTCTCCTGCACTTAGGTAAGTATTTTTACTTTGCTTAATATTTATTATATTTTAATATTTGATGTGTCTTATTTTAGTACCTATTGTTAATTCCTTGCCACTTAGATCATTTTTATATTTTGGTGACTATTTTTATTTAGTGTTATATGTTTTATGGTAACAATACATATAACCGAATTATGTCTAATGGCTTTAACGTCACCGTTGGAATGTGCATGGAACGCTGCTAATTACCGCTAATTATAATGGTTGACCCCGCGAAGGAATTTACTTCTATGTGCAAACTATTTCATTATCACCAAGGTTGTTTTGGAAAATAATTTTGAAAATATAGATTTGACAATACATAAGTAATTACTGACGTAATAATTTTCGGAGCAAGTTCTAATTATAGTTAACTATAAAAGAAGAATTTTTGACTGGATTTTTATTAGTATACGCTAAGTTATAGCAACATACAAACCGTCTTTCAACAACGATATTTAGGTGAGTACATTATTTTACTTTTTATTTAATGAATTTATTAATTTATTAAATACATAATATTTTGCTTAATATATTATTCAATATTTTTTAATATTTGACGTGTTTTATTTTAGCATTCGCCAATTCTTTTCAACATACAAATCTCTGCCACTTCATTGTTATATTTTGGTGAGTATTATTATTTAGTGTTATATATATTAAATATATTATTTAATATTTTATATGTTTTAGTCGAAACCATTAAAATGAGTGGTGGACTACACTGCTTAATACCAAAGAAATTCCATCTCATAGGTGTTAGAACGCAGACATTTTCATTTCTATGTGAAAACTGTTATTTTCCGTATTATATAGCTAACATCAACCGAGAAGTTGACAGCTTCTACGACGTGACTTCAAACCTTATATTGTTAAATGAGCGTCACTCAAGACCTGCATGTATAGAAATTGAAGAACCAAGTTGCAAATACTGCAATGAATCAATGTATAAAAAAATTGTAAAAGAAGAATGTGACGTTTGCAAACGCGCAATGAATAATATTTTGCATTAATATTCTAACCTCATTAGTAAGTATTTAGTAACATTTTTTCTATTGAAATTGTAAATTATGTACGTATAATAATGAATACATTGTAATATGTATTTCTTGTTACAGTTAAACAATACGACAATTTTATTGAAAACGCTTTACAAATGAGGGAAGATGCCATCGCCCGGGAAAAACAACTCATCGGTCAATCTTCATACTTCCTCAACAAAAGCGGTTCCAAGTGGCTTACCGTAGGACTAAGTCCAGCTGCCGGATTCATTCCAATTGTACAAATCAAATCTGTGAACGCATGCATTTTCTTCACACAAGAAGAATGGGAAGAATTCTGCAAAACCGAAGGCTGCAGTCCCAATCACCAGATGGAAGCCAGTTCTTATCGAGACATTCAAGTTATCCGTCTCAAAAGTAGAGGGCAGCAAATCGTTTTATCAACGGAGACATACAATAACATATATCATCTTCAAGAATTAATCAATCAGAAAATTAGTGTATTGGCCAGTTCTGACTTAATATCATTTTATAATCATGTTTTAAAATCTTGTACGAAAATGGATGGTGATTTATATTCTAACATTAAAACATTATTAGCTACTCACATAAATTCACAGAACACCATGTATATGTTAGGAGTTTTGTATATAACTTATAATACTGTATTTCTTGATTTTGAAATTATCAACTGTTGTTAAACCCCTGACTAGGTTTTTTTACAAAGTTTTCCCTAGTCCTCGAACAGAATTGTTGGGGTTAATATGTATTTTTAATAAAATTATTTTTATTAAATCTCATGTTTTTTTTTTAATTTACATACAAATAAGAATATATAAGTCATTTACACTCAGTATGAATGAAAACACATTGAAGATATGCAGAAGTTGAAAACGCATACCTACTTATACTAACGGGAAAGTAAATATAAAATCTAATGGAGATTACGGAAGAAAAGATTGAAGCAGTTTTAACAAAAATTGATGCAGATTGTGGGAGATTGGATGGTATAAGCGACTATATTATTCCTTCTTTACCCATATACATTTTCAAAACTAAGGTAAACCGCATCTCTCTAGAGCAGAAATGGCATTTATTATCGCATAAAAAAAGGGTTGCACTTGAAGATTATCTTCCCTGCCACAACCATTATAATACTTTGGCGATGAAGGCCAAGAGAGGTGTTTATATATTATGGATAATTGTTCGTTGTAACACTGAATTTTTATATGTATTGGTTGTACGTTCAATAAATAATTTGAATACTGTATTATGTTTATTACTAACATAAAATCACAACTTATCATCCAGTAAAGAATCTAACACATTAATATAAAAATAAAAAACGTTCATAATTGCTGTATATATTTTTTTATTACTGATACAAGTTCATCGGTCAATCTTCATACTTCCTCAACAAGAGCGGTTCCAAGTGGCTTACCGTAGGACTGAGTCCAGCTGCTAGGTTTGTTCCAATCGTACAAATCAAATCTGTGAACGCATGCATTTTCTTCACACAAGAAGAATGGGAAGAATTCTGCAAAACCGAAGGCTGCAGACCCAATCACCAGATGGAAGCCAGTTCTTATCGAGACATTCAAGTTATCCGTCTCAAAAGTAGAGGGCAGCAAATCGTTTTATCAACGGAGACATACAATAACATATATCATCTTCAAGAATTAATCAATCAGAAAATTAGTGTATTGACCAGTTCTGACTTTGTATCATTTTTAAAATCTTGTACGAAAATGGATGGTGATTTATATTCTAATATTATAATGTTATTAGCTACTCACATAAATTCACAGAACACCATGTATATGTTAGAAGTTTTGTATATAACTTATAATACTGTATTTCTTGATTTTGAAATTATGAACTGTTGTTAAACCCCTGACTAGGTTTTTTTACAAAGTTTTCCCGTCCTCGAACAGAATTGTTGGGGTTAATATGTTTGTTTTTTAATAAAATTATTTTTATTAAATCTCATGTTTTTTTTTAATTTACATACAAATGAGAATAGTATAGTAATATAAACGTAACATAAGCCATTTACACTCAGTATGAATGAGAAGAACAGATTGAAGATATGCAGAAGTTGAAAACGCATACCTACTTATACTAACGGGATAAGTAAATATAAAAGAGTTGCAATGGACGACAATCAGTAAACATTTCGAAAAAAGTTTCTGTTTTTATAAGAAAATATACTTAAATATTAAAACCAAGCATTCTGATTCATGTTAATTATATGCTATTTAGATTTCAAAGATGCTATTGTGACTATAGTATATAATATTCTGTAGGATCAAATATATCATGATACATATTGTTGCCGATCGTGTTCGATTTCGTCATCGAATTCAAAACAATACAATAAATTTTAGAACCGATACTATGCAAACAACATAGAAAAATATCTAGGCCGCTAGGACTATCATTTAATATATTCGTTAAACAAATATGTAAAATATTTAGTTTAATTTTGAAATTATGAACTGTTGTAATACCTCTGATTAGTCCTCGAACAGAATTGTTGAGGTTTATGTATATATTTTTTAAATATATTTCTTTGTAAGAGCATATGTTTTCGTTAAGCTTTACTATTCGTCATCAGAAGCGGCACATAAAAAACCTATAGAATCAGTATGGATCGAGAAGAGCTATGAATAAGATTAGAACAGCATATTGAAGAATTGCAAGAATTTAAAGGATACATCAAAGTATGTACTTATACTAACAAAAAAAGTTAAAGAAAGTAAAAATGAATAAAGAGAATAAGTCATCATGGAGATTACGGATGAAAAGATTGAAGCAGTTTTAACAAAGATTGATGCAGATTGTAGGAGATTGGATGGTATAAGCGAGTATATTATTCCTTCTTTACCCACATACATTTTAAAAACAAAAGTGAATAAGATTTCCCTATAGCAGAAATGGCATTTATTATCGCATAAAAAAGGGTTGCACTTGAAGATTATCTTCCCTGCCACAAGCATTATAATACTTTGGTGATGAAAGATCACGTCGATGCTCCACCACCATCCCGAAGAAATTGTTACGGTTGCAAGAAGCTTTGTCCTGATATTTAATGCATATATTTATCATATCTAAATAAAATGCAAGTTATATAATTATATTATTTTTTGTTTTATTAAAAAATCGTTTACAAAACTCATACATTTACAATATTTCATTTTTATTAATCCAACTGTTCTGAGTATTATCAAAACCGAGCCATTTAACGTATACTTACTAATACTAACATTATCACCAACTTTAAACGTATGTTTTCCCATAACTTTAATGCTACTGTATACGGTACACAAAAGATGTTCTGCTAACATCAAAATTACAACTTGGCACCCATTAAAGAATCCAACACATTAATATACAAAAACGTTCATAATTGAAGTATATTTTTATTAGAAGATATACATGATTTTTATAATAGGTAGTCTAACAAATTTCTACATTACGTGGTACACTTACTTAATTTATTTTTACTATGAACAAAGTAAAGAAAATTGGTTTTGACTAAATTAGGTGCATTGGTAAGGTGCTCTAAATTAACAATAGGTCAATCTTCATATTTGCTTAAAAAATCGGCATTTTGGTGACCCTTTACACATATTTTATCGTAAGATTTACAGATATCATTCTAGATTTTTCGAATATTTTTTAAGCCTACGTATCCATCATTATAATTAATATTCAAATAATTCCTCTCTAACCATCGTATACCTAGGTTAGTGATACCTGGTAAATATCCTGCATTTTAATCATATATACATGCGATTAAAATTATTATAAATAAAACATGTTTCATTCATAATGTAGTAAATAGACGAGAATCTGAAAGATTGATTAGTTGTAACACCGACACTGCCACCACAGACACAGTTGTAACGATGGCGCTTTTAGAATTGATAAGGAAGCATATTACGGGTCTTTACCTGAGCTAATTGCTGGTTTTTTGACCTATAAAATAAACCCTACAATGCATTTGTATGTCAAAATATGTTTCTTATGTTAAAAGCTGTAGAGAAATATAGTGGGCGAGCGAAGAATCGTTTGTATTCGAACGATAGATATAGATCAGCTGTTGAAGCTATAAAGCTATATAGCTATATAAGCTATATAAGCTTCTCGTAATCCCTGACCGACCTATAATTTTTTATTCTTATCTTTTTAAATTTATGGTAATTGCGTCTGCCTTTATTTGACAAGAGAATAAATTATACCTGTACAATTTCTAAACAACTTCTAATTGTTCTGAAATTGTGCGAAAAAGTCAACACGATACCTAATCGATACGATCGAACACCTTCTAAACAACTTCTGGTCCACTTCTAAACAACTTATGAGAAACTTCTAATTAACTTCTCCTCTACTTCTAAACAACTTCTAATCAACTTCTCGTCCACTTCCGGTTTACTTCTGACCTATTTAAGCATAGATTCAGCTGTAATAGATCAGTTGCTAGCGTTATTCTATGTAGTACAAACACAGCTTAGGCCTCGAATCTCGCGTATTATATGAGGATGGAGCAAGTTGAATATGATACGGCATATGGACCGAAATATATTGATGGAAAATGTATGATGGGTGATAAAGAACTGGTTTTAAGCAAAGATGAAATATTTATAGGCGGGAAGACGTTTCCGAGGTCAGAGGGCCTACACGAATTAATATTTACTAGAAATCCCCAAAATTTTACATTATTGGACCAGCAAATCTATAAACATGTACTTGAATTATGTGGCGTTCACAGAAATAAACGAGGCTATCTGAATCACCAGGCTGATAAAGTTAAGTTTTCACGGATAATTAAACCACTGTTTAAAAATAAGACCAACCCGAAAATAAAACTACCTAAGCCGTAAGTCAAGGAGGAGGATACGCCAGTCAAATACATCAGTCAAATGGACAGATGTAGATATGTTGAGATTAGAGAACAGTGTGAATAAAAGAAACGTTATAATAGATGAATTACGGGTCGTCGCGTCGATGTTATATACTAGAATACATTCATTTATGATATATAATTTATAATACAGGTACAATAAATAATACATACTACCTTTAACATATTTTATTTGTTTTTGATTACTCCGTTGATGTATAGAGTCGGACATAAAACTCTGACGGCTTTGATCAGGTATGGAACGGCTTTGATCAGGTATTGAACGGCTTTGATCAGGTATTGAACGGCTTCTATCAGGTATTTATTAGCTTTTTTATCAGGTACAATCGGGTATTTATTAGCTTTTTTTATCAAACTCCTACCATATGACAATTTCCGATTTATCGGGTTCTGAATCTATCAATGTAATAATTTCTCAAAGTTACTAATTTATCAGGTACCGATTTATCTATGTTATGGTCATTTATCAACTTAAACTCCTAAATAAAGCACCATATGACTTTAGATTTCTAACAAGACACAGCTGCTTGTGCAGAAGCAGCTGTGTCTTGTTAGAAATTGTCATATGGTAGGAGTTTAAGTTGATAAATCAGTACCTAATAAATCGGTACCTGATAAATTAGTACCTGATAAATTAGATCAGAACCCGATAAATCGGTACCTGATAAAAAAGCTAATAAATATCCGATTGGTACCTGATAGAAGCCGTTCAATACCTGATCAAAGCCGTTCAATACCTGATCAAAGCCGTTCCATACCTGATCAAAGCCGTCAGAGTTTTATGTCCGACTCTATACATCAACGGAGTAATCAAAAACAAATAAAATATGTTAAAGGTAGTATGTATTATTTATTGTACCTGTATTATAAATTATATATCATAAATGAATGTATTCTAGTATATAACATCGACGCGACGACCCGTAATTCATCTATTATAACGTTTCTTTTATTCACACTGTTCTCTAATCTCAACATATCTACATCTGTCCATTTGACTGATGTATTTGACTGGCGTATCCTCCTCCTTGACTTACGGCTTAGGTAGTTTTATTTTCGGGTTGGTCTTATTTTTAAACAGTGGTTTAATTATCCGTGAAAACTTAACTTTATCAGCCTGGTGATTCAGATAGCCTCGTTTATTTCTGTGAACGCCACATAATTCAAGTACATGTTTATAGATTTGCTGGTCCAATAATGTAAAATTTTGGGGATTTCTAGTAAATATTAATTCGTGTAGGCCCTCTGACCTCGGAAACGTCTTCCCGCCTATAAATATTTCATCTTTGCTTAAAACCAGTTCTTTATCACCCATCATACATTTTCCATCAATATATTTCGGTCCATATGCCGTATCATATTCAACTTGCTCCATCCTCATATAATACGCGAGATTCGAGGTCTAAGCTGTGTTTGTACTACATAGAATAACGCTAGCAACTGATCTATTACAGCTGAATCTATGCTTAAATAGGTCAGAAGTAAACCGGAAGTGGACGAGAAGTTGATTAGAAGTTGTTTAGAAGTAGAGGAGAAGTTAATTAGAAGTTTCTCATAAGTTGTTTAGAAGTGGACCAGAAGTTGTTTAGAAGGTGTTCGATCGTATCGATTAGGTATCGTGTTGACTTTTTCGCACAATTTCAGAACAATTAGAAGTTGTTTAGAAATTGTACAGGTATAATTTATTCTCTTGTCAAATAAAGGCAGACGCAATTACCATAAATTTAAAAAGATAAGAATAAAAAATTATAGGTCGGTCAGGGATTACGAGAAGCTTATATAGCTTATATAGCTATATAGCTTTATAGCTTCAACAGCTGATCTATATCTATCGTTCGAATACAAACGATTCTTCGCTCGCCCACTATATTTCTCTACAGCTTTTAACATAAGAAACATATTTTGACATACAAATGCATTGTAGGGTTTATTTTATAGGTCAAAAAACCAGCAATTAGCTCAGGTAAAGACCCGTAATATGCTTCCCTTATCAATTCTAAAAGCGCCATCGTTACAACTGTGTCTGTGGTGGCAGTGTCGGTGTTACAACTAATCAATCTTTCAGATTCTCGTCTATTTACTACATTATGAATGAAACATGTTTTATTTATAATAATTTTAATCGCATGTATATATGATTAAAATGCAGGATATTTACCAGGTATCACTAACCTAGGTATACGATGGTTAGAGAGGAATTATTTGAATATTAATTATAATGATGGATACGTAGGCTTAAAAAATATTCGAAAAATCTAGAATGATATCTGTAAATCTTACGATAAAATATGTGTAAAGGGTCACCAAAATGCCGATTTTTTAAGCAAATATGAAGATTGACCTATTGTTAATTTAGAGCACCTTACCAATGCACCTAATTTAGTCAAAACCAATTTTCTTTACTTTGTTCATAGTAAAAATAAATTAAGTAAGTGTACCACGTAATGTAGAAATTTGTTAGACTACCTATTATAAAAATCATGTATATCTTCTAATAAAAATATACTTCAATTATGAACGTTTTTGTATATTAATGTGTTGGATTCTTTAATGGGTGCCAAGTTGTAATTTTGATGTTAGCAGAACATCTTTTGTGTACCGTATACAGTAGCATTAAAGTTATGGGAAAACATACGTTTAAAGTTGGTGATAATGTTAGTATTAGTAAGTATACGTTAAATGGCTCGGTTTTGATAATACTCAGAACAGTTGGATTAATAAAAATGAAATATTGTAAATGTATGAGTTTTGTAAACGATTTTTTAATAAAACAAAAAATATTAACTATAACTTGCATTTTATTTAGATATGATAAATATATGCATTAAATATCAGGACAAAGCTTCTTGCAACCGTAACAATTTCTTCGGGATGGTGGTGGAGCATCGACGTGATCTTTCATCACCAAAGTATTATAATGCTTGTGGCAGGGAAGATAATCTTCAAGTGCAACCCTTTTTTATGCGATAATAAATGCCATTTCTGCTATAGGGAAATCTTATTCACTTTTGTTTTTAAAATGTATGTGGGTAAAGAAGGAATAATATACTCGCTTATACCATCCAATCTCCTACAATCTGCATCAATCTTTGTTAAAACTGCTTCAATCTTTTCATCCGTAATCTCCATGATGACTTATTCTCTTTATTCATTTTTACTTTCTTTAACTTTTTTTGTTAGTATAAGTACATACTTTGATGTATCCTTTAAATTCTTGCAATTCTTCAATATGCTGTTCTAATCTTATTCATAGCTCTTCTCGATCCATACTGATTCTATAGGTTTTTTATGTGCCGCTTCTGATGACGAATAGTAAAGCTTAACGAAAACATATGCTCTTACAAAGAAATATATTTAAAAAATATATACATAAACCTCAACAATTCTGTTCGAGGACTAAAAAACTTTGTAAATTTAATCAGAGGTATTACAACAGTTCATAATTTCAAAATTAAACTAAATATTTTACATATTTGTTTAACGATTATATTAAATGATAGTCCTAGCGGCCTAGATATTTTTCTATGTTGTTTGCATAGTATCGGTTCTAAAATTTATTGTATTGTTTTGAATTCGATGACGAAATCGAACACGATCGGCAACAATATGTATCATGATATATTTGATCCTACAGAATATTATATACTATAGTCACAATAGCATCTTTGAAATCTAAATAGCATATAATTAACATGAATCAGAATGCTTGGTTTTAATATTTAAGTATATTTTGTTATAAAAACAGAAACTTTTTTTCGAAATGTTTACTGATTGTCGTCCATTGCAACTCTTTTATATTTACTTATCCCGTTAGTATAAGTAGGTATGCGTTTTCAACTTCTGCATATCTTCAATCTGTTCTTCTCATTCATACTGAGTGTAAATGGCTTATGTTACGTTTATATTACTATACTATTCTCATTTGTATGTAAATTAAAAAAAAACATGAGATTTAATAAAAATAATTTTATTAAAAAACAAACATATTAACCCCAACAATTCTGTTCGAGGACGGGAAAAACTTTGTAAAAAACCTAGTCAGGGGTTTAACAACAGTTCATAATTTCAAAATCAAGAAATACAGTATTATAAGTTATATACAAAACTTCTAACATATACATGGTGTTCTGTGAATTTATGTGAGTAGCTAATAACGTTATAATATTAGAATATAAATCACCATCCATTTTCGTACAAGATTTTAAAATGATACAAAGTCAGAACTGGTCAATACACTAATTTTCTGATTGATTAATTCTTGAAGATGATATATGTTATTGTATGTCTCCGTTGATAAAACGATTTGCTGCCCTCTACTTTTGAGACGGATAACTTGAATGTCTCGATAAGAACTGGCTTCCATCTGGTGATTGGGTCTGCAGCCTTCGGTTTTGCAGAATTCTTCCCATTCTTCTTGTGTGAAGAAAATGCATGCGTTCACAGATTTGATTTGTACGATTGGAACAAACCCAGCAGCTGGATTCAGTCCTACGGTAAGCCACTTGGAACCGCTCTTGTTGAGGAAGTATGAAGATTGACCGATGAACTTGTATCAGTAATAAAAAAATATATACAGCAATTATGAACGTTTTTTATTTTTATATTAATGTGTTAGATTCTTTACTGGATGATAAGTTGTGATTTTATGTTAGTAATAAACATAATACAGTATTCAAATTATTTATTGAACGTACAACCAATACATATAAAAATTCAGTGTTACAACGAACAATTATCCATAATATATAAACACCTCTCTTGGCCTTCATCGCCAAAGTATTATAATGGTTGTGGCAGGGAAGATAATCTTCAAGTGCAACCCTTTTTTTATGCGATAATAAATGCCATTTCTGCTCTAGAGAGATGCGGTTTACCTTAGTTTTGAAAATGTATATGGGTAAAGAAGGAATAATATAGTCGCTTATACCATCCAATCTCCCACAATCTGCATCAATTTTTGTTAAAACTGCTTCAATCTTTTCTTCCGTAATCTCCATTAGATTTTATATTTACTTTCCCGTTAGTATAAGTAGGTATGCGTTTTCAACTTCTGCATATCTTCAATGTGTTTTCATTCATACTGAGTGTAAATGACTTATATATTCTTATTTGTATGTAAATTAAAAAAAAACATGAGATTTAATAAAAATAATTTTATTAAAAATACATATTAACCCCAACAATTCTGTTCGAGGACTAGGGAAAACTTTGTAAAAAAACCTAGTCAGGGGTTTAACAACAGTTGATAATTTCAAAATCAAGAAATACAGTATTATAAGTTATATACAAAACTCCTAACATATACATGGTGTTCTGTGAATTTATGTGAGTAGCTAATAATGTTTTAATGTTAGAATATAAATCACCATCCATTTTCGTACAAGATTTTAAAACATGATTATAAAATGATATTAAGTCAGAACTGGCCAATACACTAATTTTCTGATTGATTAATTCTTGAAGATGATATATGTTATTGTATGTCTCCGTTGATAAAACGATTTGCTGCCCTCTACTTTTGAGACGGATAACTTGAATGTCTCGATAAGAACTGGCTTCCATCTGGTGATTGGGACTGCAGCCTTCGGTTTTGCAGAATTCTTCCCATTCTTCTTGTGTGAAGAAAATGCAACGTTCACAGATTTGATTTGTACAATTGGAATGAATCCGGCAGCTGGACTTAGTCCTACGGTAAGCCACTTGGAACCGCTTTTGTTGAGGAAGTATGAAGATTGACCGATGAGTTGTTTTTCCCGGGCGATGGCATCTTCCCTCATTTGTAAAGCGTTTTCAATAAAATTGTCGTATTGTTTAACTGTAACAAGAAATACATATTACAATGTATTCATTATTATACGTACATAATTTACAATTTCAATAGAAAAAATGTTACTAAATACTTACTAATGAGGTTAGAATATTAATGCAAAATATTATTCATTGCGCGTTTGCAAACGTCACATTCTTCTTTTACAATTTTTTTATACATTGATTCATTGCAGTATTTGCAACTTGGTTCTTCAATTTCTATACATGCAGGTCTTGAGTGACGCTCATTTAACAATATAAGGTTTGAAGTCACGTCGTAGAAGCTGTCAACTTCTCGGTTGATGTTAGCTATATAATACGGAAAATAACAGTTTTCACATAGAAATGAAAATTTTTGCGTTCTAACACCTATGAGATGGAATTTCTTTGGTATTAAGCAGTGTAGTCCACCACTCATTTTAATGGTTTCGACTAAAACATATAAAATATTAAATAATATATTTAATATATATAACACTAAATAAAAATACTCACCAAAATATAACAATGAAGTGGCAGAGATTTGTATGTTGAAAAGAATTGGTGAATGCTAAAATAAAACACGTCAAATATTAAAAAATATTGAATAATATATTAAGCAATATATTATGTATTTAATAAATTAATAAATTCATTAAATAAAAAGCAAAATAATGTACTCACCTAAATATCGTTGTTGAAAGATGGTTTGTATGTTGCTGTAACTTAGCGTATACTAATAAACATCCAGTCAAAAATTCTTCTTTTATAGTTAACTATAATTAGAACTTGCTCCGAAAATTATTACGTCAGTAATTACTTATGTATTGTCAAATCTATATTTTCAAAATTATTTTCCAAAACAACCTTGGTGATAATGAAATAGTTTGCACATAGAAGTAAATTCCTTCGCGGGGTCAACCATTATAATTAGCGGTAATTAGCAGCGTTCCATGCACATTCCAACGGTGACGTTAAAGCCATTAGACATAATTCGGTTATATGTATTGTTACCATGCTGTGTCCATGTATAATGTATTTCTTAAATTCTTAGATTTAAAATGGTGTAGAACTGTGAGTGCCAAAAATTCCGAATATTTGCTTTAAAGTCACGCCTAATCAGCATTCTTTAAGAACATTAATTACTTAGAGTAAAATATTATGTAAAATTTCCCAAAATTTTTAAAATAATTACCTACATAATGCAAGCATTTCAGGGCCAAAATATCAACATTCCTAGCGGAATTCCGTCAATTAGAAAGCCTAATTAGAAAATGAAAGTAATTAGCGGTGCATGCCCCGCGGGCTTAAAGTGGCGCAGGAGTCGCTTAGTTTACCTACTCCTACTTGCCGAGGAGGAAGCAGATCTGTCAAACGGTTATCGATCTAGGTAATATTTATATGATGAAAAAGTTGTAAAGATTTATGAAAGTTTGAAAGGTCACAGCGCTCGAACGAGTTAATGTGCCTCCGTGGGTGTTTGGCCTCTCGTTTAGATTAACAAGGTGAACCTACTTGCCGAGGAGGAAGCAGATCCAACAAACGGTTATCGAGCTAGGTAATATTTATATGATGAAAAAGTTGTCCAGAAAATTTATGAAAGTTTGAAAGGTCACAGCGCTCAAACGCGTTAATGTGCCTCCGTGGGTGGTTGGCCTCTCGTTTAGCTTAACAAGGTGAACCTACTTGCCGAGGAGGAAGCAGATCCATCAAACGGTTATCGAGCTAGGTAATATTTATATGATGAAAAAGTTGTAAAGATTTATGAAAGTTTGAAAGGTCACAGCGCTCAAACGCGTTAATGTGCCTCCGTGGGTGGTTGGCCTCTCGTTTAGATTAACAAGGTGAACCTACTTGCCGAGGAGGAAGCAGATCCAACAAACGGTTATCGAGCTAGGTAATATTTATATGATGAAAAAGTTGTCCAGAAAATTTATGAAAGTTTGAACGGTCACAGCGCTCGAACGAGTTAATGTGCCTCCGTGGGTGTTTGGCCTCTCGTTTAGATTAACAAGGTGAACCTACTTGCCGAGGAGGAAGCAGATCCATCAAACGGTTATCGAGCTAGGTAATATTTATATGATGAAAAAGTTGTAAAGATTTATGAAAGTTTGAAAGGTCACAGCGCTCAAACGCGTTAATGTGCCTCCGTGGGTGTTTGGCCTCTCGTTTAGATTAACAAGGTGAACCTACTTGCCGAGGAGGAAGCAGATCTATCAAACGGTTATCGAGCTAGGTAATATTTATATGATGAAAAAGTTGTAAAGATTTATGAAAGTTTGAAAGGTCACAGCGCTCAAACGAGTTAATGTGCCTCCGTGGGTGTTTGGCCTCTCGTTTAGATTAACAAGGTGAACCTACTTGCCGAGGAGGAAGCAGATCTATTAAACGGTTATCGAGCTAGGTAATATTTATATGATGAAAAAGTTGTAAAGATTTATGAAAGTTTGAAAGGTCACAGCGCTCAAACGAGTTAATGTGCCTCCGTGGGTGTTTGGCCTCTCGTTTAGATTAACAAGGTGAACCTACTTGCCGAGGAGGAAGCAGATCCATCAAACGGTTATCGAGCTAGGTAATATTTATATGATGAAAAAGTTGTAAAGATTTATGAAAGTTTGAAAGGTCACAGCGCTCAAACGCGTTAATGTGCCTCCGTGGGTGGTTGGCCTCTCGTTTAGATTAACAAGGTGAACCTACTTGCCGAGGAGGAAGCAGATCTATTAAACGGTTATCGAGCTAGGTAATATTTATATGATGAAAAAGTTGTAAAGATTTATGAAAGTTTGAAAGGTCACAGCGCTCAAACGCGTTAATGTGCCTCCGTGGGTGTTTGGCCTCTCGTTTAGATTAACAAGGTGAACCTACTTGCCGAGGAGGAAGCAGATCCATCAAACGGTTATCGAGCTAGGTAATATTTATATGATGAAAAAGTTGTCCAGAAAATTTATGAAAGTTTGAACGGTCACAGCGCTCAAACGCGTTAATGTGCCTCCGTGGGTGTTTGGCCTCTCGTTTAGATTAACAAGGTGAACCTACTTGCCGAGGAGGAAGCAGATCTATCAAACGGTTATCGAGCTAGGTAATATTTATATGATGAAAAAGTTGTAAAGATTTATGAAAGTTTGAAAGGTCACAGCGCTCAAACGCGTTAATGTGCCTCCGTGGGTGTTTGGCCTCTCGTTTAGATTAACAAGGTGAACCTACTTGCCGAGGAGGAAGCAGATCTATCAAACGGTTATCGAGCTAGGTAATATTTATATGATGAAAAAGTTGTAAAGATTTATGAAAGTTTGAAAGGTCACAGCGCTCAAACGAGTTAATGTGCCTCCGTGGGTGTTTGGCCTCTCGTTTAGATTAACAAGGTGAACCTACTTGCCGAGGAGGAAGCAGATCCATCAAACGGTTATCGAGCTAGGTAATATTTATATGATGAAAAAGTTGTCCAAAAATTTATGAAAGTTTGAAAGGTCACAGCGCTCAAACGCGTTAATGTGCCTCCGTGGGTGTTTGGCCTCTCGTTTAGATTAACAAGGTGAACCTACTTGCCGAGGAGGAAGCAGATCTATCAAACGGTTATCGAGCTAGGTAATATTTATATGATGAAAAAGTTGTAAAGATTTATGAAAGTTTGAAAGGTCACAGCGCTCAAACGAGTTAATGTGCCTCCGTGGGTGTTTGGCCTCTCGTTTAGATTAACAAGGTGAACCTACTTGCCGAGGAGGAAGCAGATCTATTAAACGGTTATCGAGCTAGGTAATATTTATATGATGAAAAAGTTGTAAAGATTTATGAAAGTTTGAAAGGTCACAGCGCTCAAACGCGTTAATGTGCCTCCGTGGGTGGTTGGCCTCTCGTTTAGATTAACAAGGTGAACCTACTTGCCGAGGAGGAAGCAGATCCATCAAACGGTTATCGAGCTAGGTAATATTTATATGATGAAAAAGTTGTCCAGAAAATTTATGAAAGTTTGAAAGGTCACAGCGCTCAAACGCGTTAATGTGCCTCCGTGGGTGGTTGGCCTCTCGTTTAGATTAACAAGGTGAACCTACTTGCCGAGGAGGAAGCAGATCCATCAAACGGTTATCGAGCTAGGTAATATTTATATGATGAAAAAGTTGTAAAGATTTATGAAAGTTTGAAAGGTCACAGCGCTCAAACGCGTTAATGTGCCTCCGTGGGTGGTTGGCCTCTCGTTTAGATTAACAAGGTGAACCTACTTGCCGAGGAGGAAGCAGATCCATCAAACGGTTATCGAGCTAGGTAATATTTATATGATGAAAAAGTTGTAAAGATTTATGAAAGTTTGAAAGGTCACAGCGCTCAAACGCGTTAATGTGCCTCCGTGGGTGGTTGGCCTCTCGTTTAGATTAACAAGGTGAACCTACTTGCCGAGGAGAAGCAGATCTATTAAAACGGTTAAGCAGATCTATCAAACGGTTATCGAGCTAGGTAATATTTATATGATGAAAAAGTTGTAAAGATTTATGAAAGTTTGAAAGGTCACAGCGCTCAAACGCGTTAATGTGCCTCCGTGGGTGGTTGGCCTCTCGTTTAGATTAACAAGGTGAACCTACTTGCCGAGGAGGAAGCAGATCCATCAAACGGTTATCGAGCTAGGTAATATTTATATGATGAAAAAGTTGTAAAGATTTATGAAAGTTTGAAAGGTCACAGCGCTCAAACGCGTTAATGTGCCTCCGTGGGTGGTTGGCCTCTCGTTTAGATTAACAAGGTGAACCTACTTGCCGAGGAGGAAGCAGATCCATCAAACGGTTATCGAGCTAGGTAATATTTATATGATGAAAAAGTTGTCCAAAAATTTATGAAAGTTTGAAAGGTCACAGCGCTCAAACGCGTTAATGTGCCTCCGTGGGTGGTTGGCCTCTCGTTTAGATTAACAAGGTGAACCTACTTGCCGAGGAGGAAGCAGATCCATCAAAACGGTTATCGAGCTAGGTAATATTTATATGATGAAAAAGTTGTAAAGATTTATGAAAGTTTGAACGGTCACAGCGCTCGAACGAGTTAATGTGCCTCCGTGGGTGTTTGGCCTCTCGTTTAGATTAACAAGGTG
This sequence comes from Holotrichia oblita, assembly GCA_023690525.1. Lineage (NCBI taxonomy): Eukaryota > Metazoa > Arthropoda > Insecta > Coleoptera > Scarabaeidae > Holotrichia > Holotrichia oblita. Next base: position 73,358,709 of record CM043015.1, read on the forward strand.
AACCTACTTGCCGAGGAGGAAGCAGATCTATCAAACGGTTATCGAGCTAGGTAATATTTATATGATGAAAAAGTTGTAAAGATTTATGAAAGTTTGAAAGGTCACAGCGCTCAAACGCGTTAATGTGCCTCCGTGGGTGGTTGGCCTCTCGTTTAGATTAACAAGGTGAACCTACTTGCCGAGGAGGAAGCAGATCCATCAAACGGTTATCGAGCTAGGTAATATTTATATGATGAAAAAGTTGTAAAGATTTATGAAAGTTTGAAAGGTCACAGCGCTCAAACGCGTTAATGTGCCTCCGTGGGTGGTTGGCCTCTCGTTTAGATTAACAAGGTGAACCTACTTGCCGAGGAGGAAGCAGATCCAACAAACGGTTATCGAGCTAGGTAATATTTATATGATGAAAAAGTTGTCCAGAAAATTTATGAAAGTTTGAAAGGTCACAGCGCTCAAACGCGTTAATGTGCCTCCGTGGGTGGTTGGCCTCTCGTTTAGATTAACAAGGTGAACCTACTTGCCGAGGAGGAAGCAGATCTATCAAACGGTTATCGAGCTAGGTAATATTTATATGATGAAAAAGTTGTAAAGATTTATGAAAGTTTGAAAGGTCACAGAACGAGTTAATGAAAGATTAACAAGGAACCTACTTGCCGAGGAGGAAGCAGATCCATCAAACGGTTATCGAGCACAGCTCAAACGCGTTAATGTGCCTCCGTGGGTGGTTGGCCTCTCGTTTAGATTAACAAGGTGAACCTACTTGCCGAGGAGGAAGCAGATCTATTAAACGGTTATCGAGCTAGGTAATATTTATATGATGAAAAAGTTGTAAAGATTTATGAAAGTTTGAAAGGTCACAGCGCTCAAACGCGTTAATGTGCCTCCGTGGGTGGTTGGCCTCTCGTTTAGATTAACAAGGTGAACCTACTTGCCGAGGAGGAAGCAGATCTATCAAACGGTTATCGAGCTAGGTAATATTTATATGATGAAAAAGTTGTAAAGATTTATGAAAGTTTGAAAGGTCACAGCGCTCAAACGCGTTAATGTGCCTCCGTGGGTGGTTGGCCTCTCGTTTAGATTAACAAGGTGAACCTACTTGCCGAGGAGGAAGCAGATCTATCAAACGGTTATCGAGCTAGGTAATATTTATATGATGAAAAAGTTGTAAAGATTTATGAAAGTTTGAAAGGTCACAGCGCTCAAACGCGTTAATGTGCCTCCGTGGGTGTTTGGCCTCTCGTTTAGATTAACAAGGTGAACCTACTTGCCGAGGAGGAAGCAGATCCATCAAACGGTTATCGAGCTAGGTAATATTTATATGATGAAAAAGTTGTCCAGAAAATTTATGAAAGTTTGAAAGGTCACAGCGCTCAAACGCGTTAATGTGCCTCCGTGGGTGTTTGGCCTCTCGTTTAGATTAACAAGGTGAACCTACTTGCCGAGGAGGAAGCAGATCTATCAAACGGTTATCGAGCTAGGTAATATTTATATGATGAAAAAGTTGTAAAGATTTATGAAAGTTTGAAAGGTCACAGCGCTCAAACGCGTTAATGTGCCTCCGTGGGTGTTTGGCCTCTCGTTTAGATTAACAAGGTGAACCTACTTGCCGAGGAGGAAGCAGATCCATCAAACGGTTATCGAGCTAGGTAATATTTATATGATGAAAAAGTTGTCCAAAAATTTATGAAAGTTTGAAAGGTCACAGCGCTCAAACGCGTTAATGTGCCTCCGTGGGTGTTTGGCCTCTCGTTTAGATTAACAAGGTGAACCTACTTGCCGAGGAGGAAGCAGATCTATCAAACGGTTATCGAGCTAGGTAATATTTATATGATGAAAAAGTTGTAAAGATTTATGAAAGTTTGAAAGGTCACAGCGCTCAAACGCGTTAATGTGCCTCCGTGGGTGTTTGGCCTCTCGTTTAGATTAACAAGGTGAACCTACTTGCCGAGGAGGAAGCAGATCTATCAAACGGTTATCGAGCTAGGTAATATTTATATGATGAAAAAGTTGTAAAGATTTATGAAAGTTTGAAAGGTCACAGCGCTCAAACGCGTTAATGTGCCTCCGTGGGTGTTTGGCCTCTCGTTTAGATTAACAAGGTGAACCTACTTGCCGAGGAGGAAGCAGATCTATCAAACGGTTATCGAGCTAGGTAATATTTATATGATGAAAAAGTTGTAAAGATTTATGAAAGTTTGAAAGGTCACAGCGCTCAAACGCGTTAATGTGCCTCCGTGGGTGGTTGGCCTCTCGTTTAGATTAACAAGGTGAACCTACTTGCCGAGGAGGAAGCAGATCTATCAAACGGTTATCGAGCTAGGTAATATTTATATGATGAAAAAGTTGTAAAGATTTATGAAAGTTTGAAAGGTCACAGCGCTCAAACGCGTTAATGTGCCTCCGTGGGTGGTTGGCCTCTCGTTTAGATTAACAAGGTGAACCTACTTGCCGAGGAGGAAGCAGATCCATCAAACGGTTATCGAGCTAGGTAATATTTATATGATGAAAAAGTTGTAAAGATTTATGAAAGTTTGAAAGGTCACAGCGCTCAAACGCGTTAATGTGCCTCCGTGGGTGTTTGGCCTCTCGTTTAGATTAACAAGGTGAACCTACTTGCCGAGGAGGAAGCAGATCCATCAAACGGTTATCGAGCTAGGTAATATTTATATGATGAAAAAGTTGTCCAGAAAATTTATGAAAGTTTGAAAGGTCACAGCGCTCAACGAGTTAATGTGCCTCCGTGGGTGTTTGGCCTCTCGTTTAGATTAACAAGGTGAACCTACTTGCCGAGGAGGAAGCAGATCTATCAAACGGTTATCGAGCTAGGTAATATTTATATGATGAAAAAGTTGTAAAGATTTATGAAAGTTTGAAAGGTCACAGCGCTCAAACGCGTTAATGTGCCTCCGTGGGTGGTTGGCCTCTCGTTTAGATTAACAAGGTGAACCTACTTGCCGAGGAGGAAGCAGATCCATCAAACGGTTATCGAGCTAGGTAATATTTATATGATGAAAAAGTTGTAAAGATTTATGAAAGTTTGAAAGGTCACAGCGCTCAAACGCGTTAATGTGCCTCCGTGGGTGGTTGGCCTCTCGTTTAGATTAACAAGGTGAACCTACTTGCCGAGGAGGAAGCAGATCCATCAAACGGTTATCGAGCTAGGTAATATTTATATGATGAAAAAGTTGTAAAGATTTATGAAAGTTTGAAAGGTCACAGCGCTCAAACGCGTTAATGTGCCTCCGTGGGTGTTTGGCCTCTCGTTTAGATTAACAAGGTGAACCTACTTGCCGAGGAGGAAGCAGATCCATCAAACGGTTATCGAGCTAGGTAATATTTATATGATGAAAAAGTTGTAAAGATTTATGAAAGTTTGAAAGGTCACAGCGCTCAAACGCGTTAATGTGCCTCCGTGGGTGTTTGGCCTCTCGTTTAGATTAACAAGGTGAACCTACTTGCCGAGGAGGAAGCAGATCCATCAAACGGTTATCGAGCTAGGTAATATTTATATGATGAAAAAGTTGTAAAGATTTATGAAAGTTTGAAAGGTCACAGCGCTCAAACGCGTTAATGTGCCTCCGTGGGTGGTTGGCCTCTCGTTTAGATTAACAAGGTGAACCTACTTGCCGAGGAGGAAGCAGATCCATCAAACGGTTATCGAGCTAGGTAATATTTATATGATGAAAAAGTTGTAAAAATTTATGAAAGTTTGAAAGGTCACAGCGCTCAAACGCGTTAATGTGCCTCCGTGGGTGTTTGGCCTCTCGTTTAGATTAACAAGGTGAACCTACTTGCCGAGGAGGAAGCAGATCCATCAAACGGTTATCGAGCTAGGTAATATTTATATGATGAAAAAGTTGTCCAAAAATTTATGAAAGTTTGAAAGGTCACAGCGCTCAAACGAGTTAATGTGCCTCCGTGGGTGTTTGGCCTCTCGTTTAGATTAACAAGGTGAACCTACTTGCCGAGGAGGAAGCAGATCTATCAAACGGTTATCGAGCTAGGTAATATTTATATGATGAAAAAGTTGTAAAGATTTATGAAAGTTTGAAAGGTCACAGCGCTCAAACGCGTTAATGTGCCTCCGTGGGTGGTTGGCCTCTCGTTTAGATTAACAAGGTGAACCTACTTGCCGAGGAGGAAGCAGATCCATCAAACGGTTATCGAGCTAGGTAATATTTATATGATGAAAAAGTTGTCCAAAAATTTATGAAAGTTTGAAAGGTCACAGCGCTCAAACGCGTTAATGTGCCTCCGTGGGTGTTTGGCCTCTCGTTTAGATTAACAAGGTGAACCTACTTGCCGAGGAGGAAGCAGATCCATCAAACGGTTATCGAGCTAGGTAATATTTATATGATGAAAAAGTTGTCCAGAAAATTTATGAAAGTTTGAAAGGTCACAGCGCTCAAACGCGTTAATGTGCCTCCGTGGGTGTTTGGCCTCTCGTTTAGATTAACAAGGTGAACCTACTTGCCGAGGAGGAAGCAGATCTATCAAACGGTTATCGAGCTAGGTAATATTTATATGATGAAAAAGTTGTAAAGATTTATGAAAGTTTGAAAGGTCACAGCGCTCAAACGCGTTAATGTGCCTCCGTGGGTGGTTGGCCTCTCGTTTAGATTAACAAGGTGAACCTACTTGCCGAGGAGGAAGCAGATCCATCAAACGGTTATCGAGCTAGGTAATATTTATATGATGAAAAAGTTGTCCAGAAAATTTATGAAAGTTTGAAAGGTCACAGCGCTCGAACGAGTTAATGTGCCTCCGTGGGTGTTTGGCCTCTCGTTTAGATTAACAAGGTGAACCTTCTATCAAACGGTTACTTGCCGAGGAGGAAGCAGATCTATCAAACGGTTATCGAGCTAGGTAATATTTATATGATGAAAAAGTTGTAAAGATTTATGAAAGTTTGAAAGGTCACAGCGCTCAAACGCGTTAATGTGCCTCCGTGGGTGGTTGGCCTCTCGTTTAGATTAACAAGGTGAACCTACTTGCCGAGGAGGAAGCAGATCCATCAAACGGTTATCGAGCTAGGTAATATTTATATGATGAAAAAGTTGTCCAGAAAATTTATGAAAGTTTGAAAGGTCACAGCGCTCAAACGCGTTAATGTGCCTCCGTGGGTGTTTGGCCTCTCGTTTAGATTAACAAGGTGAACCTACTTGCCGAGGAGGAAGCAGATCTATCAAACGGTTATCGAGCTAGGTAATATTTATATGATGAAAAAGTTGTAAAGATTTATGAAAGTTTGAAAGGTCACAGCGCTCAAACGCGTTAATGTGCCTCCGTGGGTGGTTGGCCTCTCGTTTAGATTAACAAGGAAACCTACTTGCCGAGGAGGAAGCAGATCCATCAAACGGTTATCGAGCTAGGTAATATTTATATGATGAAAAAGTTGTCCAGAAAATTTATGAAAGTTTGAACGGTCACAGCGCTCAAACGCGTTAATGTGCCTCCGTGGGTGTTTGGCCTCTCGTTTAGATTAACAAGGTGAACCTACTTGCCGAGGAGGAAGCAGATCCATCAAACGGTTATCGAGCTAGGTAATATTTATATGATGAAAAAGTTGTAAAGATTTATGAAAGTTTGAAAGGTCACAGCGCTCAAACGCGTTAATGTGCCTCCGTGGGTGTTTGGCCTCTCGTTTAGATTAACAAGGTGAACCTACTTGCCGAGGAGGAAGCAGATCCATCAAACGGTTATCGAGCTAGGTAATATTTATATGATGAAAAAGTTGTAAAAATTTATGAAAGTTTGAAAGGTCACAGCGCTCAAACGAGTTAATGTGCCTCCGTGGGTGTTTGGCCTCTCGTTTAGATTAACAAGGTGAACCTACTTGCCGAGGAGGAAGCAGATCTATCAAACGGTTATCGAGCTAGGTAATATTTATATGATGAAAAAGTTGTAAAGATTTATGAAAGTTTGAAAGGTCACAGCGCTCAAACGCGTTAATGTGCCTCCGTGGGTGTTTGGCCTCTCGTTTAGATTAACAAGGTGAACCTACTTGCCGAGGAGGAAGCAGATCCATCAAACGGTTATCGAGCTAGGTAATATTTATATGATGAAAAAGTTGTAAAGATTTATGAAAGTTTGAAAGGTCACAGCGCTCAAACGCGTTAATGTGCCTCCGTGGGTGTTTGGCCTCTCGTTTAGATTAACAAGGTGAACCTACTTGCCGAGGAGGAAGCAGATCCATCAAACGGTTATCGAGCTAGGTAATATTTATATGATGAAAAAGTTGTCCAAAAATTTATGAAAGTTTGAAAGGTCACAGCGCTCAAACGCGTTAATGTGCCTCCGTGGGTGTTTGGCCTCTCGTTTAGATTAACAAGGTGAACCTACTTGCCGAGGAGGAAGCAGATCTATCAAACGGTTATCGAGCTAGGTAATATTTATATGATGAAAAAGTTGTAAAGATTTATGAAAGTTTGAAAGGTCACAGCGCTCAAACGCGTTAATGTGCCTCCGTGGGTGGTTGGCCTCTCGTTTAGATTAACAAGGTGAACCTACTTGCCGAGGAGGAAGCAGATCCATCAAACGGTTATCGAGCTAGGTAATATTTATATGATGAAAAAGTTGTCCAAAAATTTATGAAAGTTTGAAAGGTCACAGCGCTCAAACGCGTTAATGTGCCTCCGTGGGTGTTTGGCCTCTCGTTTAGATTAACAAGGTGAACCTACTTGCCGAGGAGGAAGCAGATCTATCAAACGGTTATCGAGCTAGGTAATATTTATATGATGAAAAAGTTGTAAAGATTTATGAAAGTTTGAAAGGTCACAGCGCTCAAACGCGTTAATGTGCCTCCGTGGGTGGTTGGCCTCTCGTTTAGATTAACAAGGTGAACCTACTTGCCGAGGAGGAAGCAGATCCATCAAACGGTTATCGAGCTAGGTAATATTTATATGATGAAAAAGTTGTAAAGATTTATGAAAGTTTGAAAGGTCACAGCGCTCAAACGCGTTAATGTGCCTCCGTGGGTGTTTGGCCTCTCGTTTAGATTAACAAGGTGAACCTACTTGCCGAGGAGGAAGCAGATCCATCAAACGGTTATCGAGCTAGGTAATATTTATATGATGAAAAAGTTGTAAAGATTTATGAAAGTTTGAAAGGTCACAGCGCTCAAACGCGTTAATGTGCCTCCGTGGGTGTTTGGCCTCTCGTTTAGATTAACAAGGTGAACCTACTTGCCGAGGAGGAAGCAGATCCATCAAACGGTTATCGAGCTAGGTAATATTTATATGATGAAAAAGTTGTAAAGATTTATGAAAGTTTGAAAGGTCACAGCGCTCAAACGCGTTAATGTGCCTCCGTGGGTGTTTGGCCTCTCGTTTAGATTAACAAGGTGAACCTACTTGCCGAGGAGGAAGCAGATCTATCAAACGGTTATCGAGCTAGGTAATATTTATATGATGAAAAAGTTGTAAAGATTTATGAAAGTTTGAAAGGTCACAGCGCTCAAACGCGTTAATGTGCCTCCGTGGGTGGTTGGCCTCTCGTTTAGATTAACAAGGTGAACCTACTTGCCGAGGAGGAAGCAGATCCATCAAACGGTTATCGAGCTAGGTAATATTTATATGATGAAAAAGTTGTAAAGATTTATGAAAGTTTGAAAGGTCACAGCGCTCAAACGCGTTAATGTGCCTCCGTGGGTGGTTGGCCTCTCGTTTAGATTAACAAGGTGAACCTACTTGCCGAGGAGGAAGCAGATCCATCAAACGGTTATCGAGCTAGGTAATATTTATATGATGAAAAAGTTGTCCAAAAATTTATGAAAGTTTGAAAGGTCACAGCGCTCAAACGCGTTAATGTGCCTCCGTGGGTGGTTGGCCTCTCGTTTAGATTAACAAGGTGAACCTACTTGCCGAGGAGGAAGCAGATCCATCAAACGGTTATCGAGCTAGGTAATATTTATATGATGAAAAAGTTGTAAAGATTTATGAAAGTTTGAAAGGTCACAGCGCTCAAACGCGTTAATGTGCCTCCGTGGGTGGTTGGCCTCTCGTTTAGATTAACAAGGTGAACCTACTTGCCGAGGAGGAAGCAGATCCAACAAACGGTTATCGAGCTAGGTAATATTTATATGATGAAAAAGTTGTCCAGAAAATTTATGAAAGTTTGAAAGGTCACAGCGCTCGAACGAGTTAATGTGCCTCCGTGGGTGTTTGGCCTCTCGTTTAGATTAACAAGGTGAACCTACTTGCCGAGGAGGAAGCAGATCTATCAAACGGTTATCGAGCTAGGTAATATTTATATGATGAAAAAGTTGTAAAGATTTATGAAAGTTTGAAAGGTCACAGCGCTCGCTCAAACGCGTTAATGTGCCTCCGTGGGTGTTTGGCCTCTCGTTTAGATTAACAAGGTGAACCTACTTGCCGAGGAGGAAGCAGATCCATCAAACGGTTATCGAGCTAGGTAATATTTATATGATGAAAAAGTTGTAAAGATTTATGAAAGTTTGAAAGGTCACAGCGCTCAAACGCGTTAATGTGCCTCCGTGGGTGTTTGGCCTCTCGTTTAGATTAACAAGGTGAACCTACTTGCCGAGGAGGAAGCAGATCCATCAAACGGTTATCGAGCTAGGTAATATTTATATGATGAAAAAGTTGTAAAGATTTATGAAAGTTTGAAAGGTCACAGCGCTCAAACGAGTTAATGTGCCTCCGTGGGTGTTTGGCCTCTCGTTTAGATTAACAAGGTGAACCTACTTGCCGAGGAGGAAGCAGATCCATCAAACGGTTATCGAGCTAGGTAATATTTATATGATGAAAAAGTTGTAAAGATTTATGAAAGTTTGAAAGGTCACAGCGCTCAAACGCGTTAATGTGCCTCCGTGGGTGTTTGGCCTCTCGTTTAGATTAACAAGGTGAACCTACTTGCCGAGGAGGAAGCAGATCCATCAAACGGTTATCGAGCTAGGTAATATTTATATGATGAAAAAGTTGTAAAGATTTATGAAAGTTTGAAAGGTCACAGCGCTCAAACGAGTTAATGTGCCTCCGTGGGTGTTTGGCCTCTCGTTTAGATTAACAAGGTGAACCTACTTGCCGAGGAGGAAGCAGATCCATCAAACGGTTATCGAGCTAGGTAATATTTATATGATGAAAAAGTTGTAAAGATTTATGAAAGTTTGAAAGGTCACAGCGCTCAAACGCGTTAATGTGCCTCCGTGGGTGGTTGGCCTCTCGTTTAGATTAACAAGGTGAACCTACTTGCCGAGGAGGAAGCAGATCCATCAAACGGTTATCGAGCTAGGTAATATTTATATGATGAAAAAGTTGTAAAGATTTATGAAAGTTTGAAAGGTCACAGCGCTCAAACGCGTTAATGTGCCTCCGTGGGTGTTTGGCCTCTCGTTTAGATTAACAAGGTGAACCTACTTGCCGAGGAGGAAGCAGATCCATCAAACGGTTATCGAGCTAGGTAATATTTATATGATGAAAAAGTTGTAAAGATTTATGAAAGTTTGAAAGGTCACAGCGCTCAAACGCGTTAATGTGCCTCCGTGGGTGGTTGGCCTCTCGTTTAGATTAACAAGGTGAACCTACTTGCCGAGGAGGAAGCAGATCCATCAAACGGTTATCGAGCTAGGTAATATTTATATGATGAAAAAGTTGTAAAAATTTATGAAAGTTTGAAAGGTCACAGCGCTCAAACGCGTTAATGTGCCTCCGTGGGTGTTTGGCCTCTCGTTTAGATTAACAAGGTGAACCTACTTGCCGAGGAGGAAGCAGATCCATCAAACGGTTATCGAGCTAGGTAATATTTATATGATGAAAAAGTTGTAAAGATTTATGAAAGTTTGAAAGGTCACAGCGCTCAAACGCGTTAATGTGCCTCCGTGGGTGTTTGGCCTCTCGTTTAGATTAACAAGGTGAACCTACTTGCCGAGGAGGAAGCAGATCTATCAAACGGTTATCGAGCTAGGTAATATTTATATGATGAAAAAGTTGTAAAGATTTATGAAAGTTTGAAAGGTCACAGCGCTCAAACGCGTTAATGTGCCTCCGTGGGTGTTTGGCCTCTCGTTTAGATTAACAAGGTGAACCTACTTGCCGAGGAGGAAGCAGATCTATCAAACGGTTATCGAGCTAGGTAATATTTATATGATGAAAAAGTTGTAAAGATTTATGAAAGTTTGAAAGGTCACAGCGCTCAAACGCGTTAATGTGCCTCCGTGGGTGTTTGGCCTCTCGTTTAGATTAACAAGGTGAACCTACTTGCCGAGGAGGAAGCAGATCCATCAAACGGTTATCGAGCTAGGTAATATTTATATGATGAAAAAGTTGTAAAGATTTATGAAAGTTTGAAAGGTCACAGCGCTCAAACGCGTTAATGTGCCTCCGTGGGTGTTTGGCCTCTCGTTTAGATTAACAAGGTGAACCTACTTGCCGAGGAGGAAGCAGATCCATCAAACGGTTATCGAGCTAGGTAATATTTATATGATGAAAAAGTTGTAAAGATTTATGAAAGTTTGAAAGGTCACAGCGCTCAAACGCGTTAATGTGCCTCCGTGGGTGTTTGGCCTCTCGTTTAGATTAACAAGGTGAACCTACTTGCCGAGGAGGAAGCAGATCCATCAAACGGTTATCGAGCTAGGTAATATTTATATGATGAAAAAGTTGTAAAGATTTATGAAAGTTTGAAAGGTCACAGCGCTCAAACGCGTTAATGTGCCTCCGTGGGTGGTTGGCCTCTCGTTTAGATTAACAAGGTGAACCTACTTGCCGAGGAGGAAGCAGATCCATCAAACGGTTATCGAGCTAGGTAATATTTATATGATGAAAAAGTTGTAAAGATTTATGAAAGTTTGAAAGGTCACAGCGCTCAAACGCGTTAATGTGCCTCCGTGGGTGTTTGGCCTCTCGTTTAGATTAACAAGGTGAACCTACTTGCCGAGGAGGAAGCAGATCCATCAAACGGTTATCGAGCTAGGTAATATTTATATGATGAAAAAGTTGTCCAGAAAATTTATGAAAGTTTGAAAGGTCACAGCGCTCGAACGAGTTAATGTGCCTCCGTGGGTGTTTGGCCTCTCGTTTAGATTAACAAGGTGAACCTACTTGCCGAGGAGGAAGCAGATCTATCAAACGGTTATCGAGCTAGGTAATATTTATATGATGAAAAAGTTGTAAAGATTTATGAAAGTTTGAAAGGTCACAGCGCTCAAACGCGTTAATGTGCCTCCGTGGGTGGTTGGCCTCTCGTTTAGATTAACAAGGTGAACCTACTTGCCGAGGAGGAAGCAGATCCATCAAACGGTTATCGAGCTAGGTAATATTTATATGATGAAAAAGTTGTAAAGATTTATGAAAGTTTGAAAGGTCACAGCGCTCAAACGCGTTAATGTGCCTCCGTGGGTGTTTGGCCTCTCGTTTAGATTAACAAGGTGAACCTACTTGCCGAGGAGGAAGCAGATCCATCAAACGGTTATCGAGCTAGGTAATATTTATATGATGAAAAAGTTGTAAAGATTTATGAAAGTTTGAAAGGTCACAGCGCTCAAACGCGTTAATGTGCCTCCGTGGGTGTTTGGCCTCTCGTTTAGATTAACAAGGTGAACCTACTTGCCGAGGAGGAAGCAGATCCATCAAACGGTTATCGAGCTAGGTAATATTTATATGATGAAAAAGTTGTCCAAAAATTTATGAAAGTTTGAAAGGTCACAGCGCTCAAACGCGTTAATGTGCCTCCGTGGGTGTTTGGCCTCTCGTTTAGATTAACAAGGTGAACCTACTTGCCGAGGAGGAAGCAGATCCATCAAACGGTTATCGAGCTAGGTAATATTTATATGATGAAAAAGTTGTAAAGATTTATGAAAGTTTGAAAGGTCACAGCGCTCAAACGCGTTAATGTGCCTCCGTGGGTGTTTGGCCTCTCGTTTAGATTAACAAGGTGAACCTACTTGCCGAGGAGGAAGCAGATCCATCAAACGGTTATCGAGCTAGGTAATATTTATATGATGAAAAAGTTGTAAAGATTTATGAAAGTTTGAAAGGTCACAGCGCTCAAACGCGTTAATGTGCCTCCGTGGGTGGTTGGCCTCTCGTTTAGATTAACAAGGTGAACCTACTTGCCGAGGAGGAAGCAGATCCATCAAACGGTTATCGAGCTAGGTAATATTTATATGATGAAAAAGTTGTAAAGATTTATGAAAGTTTGAAAGGTCACAGCGCTCAAACGCGTTAATGTGCCTCCGTGGGTGTTTGGCCTCTCGTTTAGATTAACAAGGTGAACCTACTTGCCGAGGAGGAAGCAGATCTATCAAACGGTTATCGAGCTAGGTAATATTTATATGATGAAAAAGTTGTAAAGATTTATGAAAGTTTGAAAGGTCACAGCGCTCAAACGCGTTAATGTGCCTCCGTGGGTGTTTGGCCTCTCGTTTAGATTAACAAGGTGAACCTACTTGCCGAGGAGGAAGCAGATCCATCAAACGGTTATCGAGCTAGGTAATATTTATATGATGAAAAAGTTGTAAAGATTTATGAAAGTTTGAAAGGTCACAGCGCTCAAACGCGTTAATGTGCCTCCGTGGGTGGTTGGCCTCTCGTTTAGATTAACAAGGTGAACCTACTTGCCGAGGAGGAAGCAGATCCATCAAACGGTTATCGAGCTAGGTAATATTTATATGATGAAAAAGTTGTCCAAAAATTTATGAAAGTTTGAAAGGTCACAGCGCTCAAACGCGTTAATGTGCCTCCGTGGGTGTTTGGCCTCTCGTTTAGATTAACAAGGTGAACCTACTTGCCGAGGAGGAAGCAGATCCATCAAACGGTTATCGAGCTAGGTAATATTTATATGATGAAAAAGTTGTCCAAAAATTTATGAAAGTTTGAAAGGTCACAGCGCTCAAACGCGTTAATGTGCCTCCGTGGGTGTTTGGCCTCTCGTTTAGATTAACAAGGTGAACCTACTTGCCGAGGAGGAAGCAGATCCATCAAACGGTTATCGAGCTAGGTAATATTTATATGATGAAAAAGTTGTAAAGATTTATGAAAGTTTGAAAGGTCACAGCGCTCAAACGCGTTAATGTGCCTCCGTGGGTGGTTGGCCTCTCGTTTAGATTAACAAGGTGAACCTACTTGCCGAGGAGGAAGCAGATCCATCAAACGGTTATCGAGCTAGGTAATATTTATATGATGAAAAAGTTGTCCAGAAATTTATGAAAGTTTGAACGGTCACAGCGCTCGAACGAGTTAATGTGCCTCCGTGGGTGTTTGGCCTCTCGTTTAGATTAACAAGGTGAACCTACTTGCCGAGGAGGAAGCAGATCCATCAAACGGTTATCGAGCTAGGTAATATTTATATGATGAAAAAGTTGTAAAGATTTATGAAAGTTTGAAAGGTCACAGCGCTCAAACGCGTTAATGTGCCTCCGTGGGTGTTTGGCCTCTCGTTTAGATTAACAAGGTGAACCTACTTGCCGAGGAGGAAGCAGATCCATCAAACGGTTATCGAGCTAGGTAATATTTATATGATGAAAAAGTTGTAAAGATTTATGAAAGTTTGAAAGGTCACAGCGCTCGAACGCGTTAATGTGCCTCCGTGGGTGTTTGGCCTCTCGTTTAGATTAACAAGGTGAACCTACTTGCCGAGGAGGAAGCAGATCCATCAAACGGTTATCGAGCTAGGTAATATTTATATGATGAAAAAGTTGTCCAAAAATTTATGAAAGTTTGAAAGGTCACAGCGCTCAAACGCGTTAATGTGCCTCCGTGGGTGTTTGGCCTCTCGTTTAGATTAACAAGGTGAACCTACTTGCCGAGGAGGAAGCAGATCCATCAAACGGTTATCGAGCTAGGTAATATTTATATGATGAAAAAGTTGTAAAGATTTATGAAAGTTTGAAAGGTCACAGCGCTCAAACGCGTTAATGTGCCTCCGTGGGTGTTTGGCCTCTCGTTTAGATTAACAAGGTGAACCTACTTGCCGAGGAGGAAGCAGATCCATCAAACGGTTATCGAGCTAGGTAATATTTATATGATGAAAAAGTTGTCCAAAAATTTATGAAAGTTTGAAAGGTCACAGCGCTCAAACGCGTTAATGTGCCTCCGTGGGTGTTTGGCCTCTCGTTTAGATTAACAAGGTGAACCTACTTGCCGAGGAGGAAGCAGATCCATCAAACGGTTATCGAGCTAGGTAATATTTATATGATGAAAAAGTTGTAAAGATTTATGAAAGTTTGAAAGGTCACAGCGCTCAAACGCGTTAATGTGCCTCCGTGGGTGTTTGGCCTCTCGTTTAGATTAACAAGGTGAACCTACTTGCCGAGGAGGAAGCAGATCCATCAAACGGTTATCGAGCTAGGTAATATTTATATGATGAAAAAGTTGTAAAGATTTATGAAAGTTTGAAAGGTCACAGCGCTCAAACGCGTTAATGTGCCTCCGTGGGTGGTTGGCCTCTCGTTTAGATTAACAAGGTGAACCTACTTGCCGAGGAGGAAGCAGATCTATCAAACGGTTATCGAGCTAGGTAATATTTATATGATGAAAAAGTTGTAAAGATTTATGAAAGTTTGAAAGGTCACAGCGCTCAAACGCGTTAATGTGCCTCCGTGGGTGTTTGGCCTCTCGTTTAGATTAACAAGGTGAACCTACTTGCCGAGGAGGAAGCAGATCCATCAAACGGTTATCGAGCTAGGTAATATTTATATGATGAAAAAGTTGTCCAGAAAATTTATGAAAGTTTGAACGGTCACAGCGCTCAAACGAGTTAATGTGCCTCCGTGGGTGTTTGGCCTCTCGTTTAGATTAACAAGGTGAACCTACTTGCCGAGGAGGAAGCAGATCCATCAAACGGTTATCGAGCTAGGTAATATTTATATGATGAAAAAGTTGTAAAGATTTATGAAAGTTTGAAAGGTCACAGCGCTCAAACGCGTTAATGTGCCTCCGTGGGTGTTTGGCCTCTCGTTTAGATTAACAAGGTGAACCTACTTGCCGAGGAGGAAGCAGATCCATCAAACGGTTATCGAGCTAGGTAATATTTATATGATGAAAAAGTTGTAAAGATTTATGAAAGTTTGAAAGGTCACAGCGCTCAAACGCGTTAATGTGCCTCCGTGGGTGTTTGGCCTCTCGTTTAGATTAACAAGGTGAACCTACTTGCCGAGGAGGAAGCAGATCCATCAAACGGTTATCGAGCTAGGTAATATTTATATGATGAAAAAGTTGTCCAGAAAATTTATGAAAGTTTGAACGGTCACAGCGCTCGAACGAGTTAATGTGCCTCCGTGGGTGTTTGGCCTCTCGTTTAGATTAACAAGGTGAACCTACTTGCGAGGAGGAAGCAGATCTATCAAACGGTTATCGAGCTAGGTAATATTTATATGATGAAAAAGTTGTTTTATGAAAGTTTGAAAGGTCACAGCGCTCAACGCGTTAATGTGCCTCCGTGGGTGTTTGGCCTCTCGTTTAGATTAACAAGGTGAACCTACTTGCCGAGGAGGAAGCAGATCCATCAAACGGTTATCGAGCTAGGTAATATTTATATGATGAAAAAGTTGTCCAGAAAATTTATGAAAGTTTGAAAGGTCACAGCGCTCGAACGCGTTAATGTGCCTCCGTGGGTGTTTGGCCTCTCGTTTAGATTAACAAGGTGAACCTACTTGCCGAGGAGGAAGCAGATCCATCAAACGGTTATCGAGCTAGGTAATATTTATATGATGAAAAAGTTGTCCAAAAATTTATGAAAGTTTGAACGGTCACAGCGCTCGAACGCGTTAATGTGCCTCCGTGGGTGTTTGGCCTCTCGTTTAGATTAACAAGGTGAACCTACTGAGGAGGAAGCAGATCTATCAAACGGTTATCGAGCTAAATATTTATATGATGAAAAAGTTGTAGCCCGAAAGTTTGAAAGGTCACAGCGCTCAAACGTTAATGTGCCTCCGTGGGTGTTTGGCCTCTCGTTTAGATTAACAAGGTGAACCTACTTGCCGAGGAGGAAGCAGATCCATCAAACGGTTATCGAGCTAGGTAATATTTATATGATGAAAAAGTTGTCCAGAAAATTTATGAAAGTTTGAACGGTCACAGCGCTCAAACGCGTTAATGTGCCTCCGTGGGTGTTTGGCCTCTCGTTTAGATTAACAAGGTGAACCTACTTGCCGAGGAGGAAGCAGATCCATCAAACGGTTATCGAGCTAGGTAATATTTATATGATGAAAAAGTTGTAAAGATTTATGAAAGTTTGAAAGGTCACAGCGCTCAAACGCGTTAATGTGCCTTCCTGGGTGTTTGGCCTCTCGTTTAGATTAACAAGGTGAACCTATCTGCCGAGGAGCGAAAAGTAGATCCATCAAACGGTTATCGAGCTAGGTAAATTTATATCGATGAAAAAGTTGTAGCCCTTTATGAAAGTTTGAACGGTCACAGCGCTCAAACGCGTTAATGTGCCTCCGTGGGTGTTTGGCCTCTCGTTTAGATTAACAAGGTGAACCTACTTGCCGAGGAGGAAGCAGATCCATCAAACGGTTATCGAGCTAGGTAATATTTATATGATGAAAAAGTTGTCCAGAAAATTTATGAAAGTTTGAAAGGTCACAGCGCTCGAACGAGTTAATGTGCCTCCGTGGGTGTTTGGCCTCTCGTTTAGATTAACAAGGTGAACCTACTTGCCGAGGAGGAAGCAGATCCATCAAACGGTTATCGAGCTAGGTAATATTTATATGATGAAAAAGTTGTAAAAATTTATGAAAGTTTGAAAGGTCACAGCGCTCAAACGCGTTAATGTGCCTTCCGTGGGTGTTTGGCCTCTCGTTTAGATTAACAAGATGAACCACTCTGCCGAGGAGGAAGCAGATTCATCAAACGGTTATCGAGCTAATATAATATTTATATGATGAAAAAGTTGTAAAGATTTATGAAAGTTTGAAAGGTCACAGCGCTCAAACGGTTAATGTGCCTCCGTTTTTGGCCTCTCGTTTAGATTAACAAGGTGAACCTACTTGCCGAGGAGGAAGCAGATCCATCAAACGGTTATCGAGCTAGGTAATATTTATATGATGAAAAAGTTGTAAAGATTTATGAAAGTTTGAAAGGTCACAGCGCTCAAACGCGTTAATGTGCCTTCCTGGGGGTTTGTCCTCTCGTTTAGATTAACAAGATGAACCATCTGTCCGAGAGCGAAGTAGATTCATCAGACGGTTCTCGAGAAAATATCGATGACAATTTAGCCCTATAAGGCGTCAATGTGCCCTGCTGGGCCTTTGGCCACTAGTTTAGATTGACAAGGTGAACCTACTTGCCGAGGAGGAAGCAGATCCATGAAACGGTTGTTCAGCTAGGTAATATTTATATGATGAAAATGTTGTCCAGAAAAATTTATGAAAATGTAACGGTCACAGCGCTCAAACGAGTTAATGTACCTTCGTCAGAGTTTGTCCTCTCGTTTAGATTAACAAGACGGATCAACTTGCCCAGAGAGAACCTAAAAATTTAGCCCTACAAGGCGTTAATGTGCTTTGCTGGGCGTATGGCTATAGGGCTAAATTTTCATCGATATTTTCTCGAGTGTCGTTTGATGAATCTGCTTCGCTCTGGGCAAGTTGGTTCGTCTTGTTAATCTACGCGACAGGACAAATTCTCAGGAAGACACATTAACTCGTTTGAGCGCTGTGACAGTTGCATTTTCATAAATTTTTCTGGACAACATTTTCATCATATAAATGTTACGTAGCTCAATAACCGTTTGATCGATCTGCTTCCGCCTCGGCAAGTGGGTTCACCTTTTTGATCTAAACGAGATGCCAAACGCCCAGCAGGGCACATTAGCGCCTTATAGGGCTAAATTTTGATCGATTTTTTCTCGAGAACTGTTTGACGAATCTGCTTCGCTCTTTGCAAGTTGGTTCATCTTGTTAATCTAAAGGAGAGGACAAACTCCCAGGAAGGCACATTAACTCATTTGAGAGCTGTGACCGTTAAATTTTCATAAATTTTTCTGGACAACATTTTCATCATATAAATATTACCTAGCTCGATAACCGTTTGATGTATCTGCTTCCTAATCGGCAAGTGGGTTCACCTTGTTAATCTAAGCGAGAGGGCAAACTCCCAACAAGGCACATTGACGCCTTTGACTTCGGTCTAATCTCGCTTAATGATGGAGATATTTAAAAAAACCGAAAGATTTCTACCCGGGCATTTGTCGAATTTTCGATCTCCGACGGGTGGAAAAGATTGTACTCATCGCCCTGAGTGTTGTACCGAACAGATTTCGGTCCTATCTTACTTAATAGCTGAGATATTTCAAAAAAACGAAAAAATCTAGCCGAGCTTTTGTCGAATTTAACGTATTCCACATCTCATTACTCGCTCAGATCTCAATGACTTGATACGGGATTTGACTTTAAATAAACAAAAATCGCAAATTTGGAAAGAAACTTCTTTTACTACACTGATGTAAATGGCTTTTTGTATGAAATAAGTATTGAGTATAATCGTCGCAGAATGGCGATTGATTATAGACTTGTTAAAAACAAGTCTCAAATCTCATTCAACATTTATATCATGTTTGGCGAACCTGACGTAAGCTTAAGCTTGTGGCTTCATTACTTGCAAGGTTCTTTCTTTATTACTTGGACTGCAAGGAGGGTTTACCAAATACTGTTGTTTTTTGTGTCTGTGCGACAGCAGCGCAGTTCACTAACATTACCAAATAAAGGATTGGCACCTACAGACTAACATTGTTCGTAGAAAATTTAATATAAAATATGAGCCGGTATTGGATTCTAATTTGGTGATTCTATCCCATGTACATACACATTAAATTAGGATTGATTAAACAGATTTCGAAATAACTAGAAAAAGAAGGCAAAGCTGTATGGTTCAAAAGTTTGCGAAGGAATATTTGTTGAAGCTTCTCAAAGATGAAAATTTTGGTTTTCTTTTTGTTAATTTAGGAGAGATGAGTAGTCAACTGCAGCAAAGATTTTTTATATTTTCAATAATAATTCCTTATTTTTAGAGACCGTGTCTAACTCTAGATTTTAAAATAATAGTTGTTAAACATGTTGAGGTATAGAAAGTGTAAAACAAAAAAAATAAGATTCATACATGTTATGTTCGCATTAGCAGATAGTCCGTTAAGTGAACCTGAAAGCAAGAAATATAGATTATCAAATATAAGTAATACGTCATGGCAAACGTTTTAATTTACCAGTCTGGATTTCTCCTTTAGCGAATGGTTGTGCGTTTGTCAATCGACTAATCACTTCATTTTCGCCTTAAAAGTGAGTACCTTGTAAGTAAAGATTTTAGAACCAGAAAACGTTAAATAATCATAATTTGTTGTATCAAGTTAGTGTAGAGGTGCCCGTGCTATGCTAGATTAAATAAGGCAGTCACACAAAAAAATGTCAGACTATGTTTATTATGGTTTTAGGGTTCCGAATCCCATCACATCAGGGTTGCGGCATAACATTCAAAAAACCATAATCTAAACTATAAAACACCGTAATGTTTTGACTTAAGCCGTAAACTAAAGACTTAATCTGTTAAATCTTTAAACATATTACCCTGGAATTCCGAAACCCGAATTTGTAGGTCTGACATTTGATTTATAGGTGTGATTTTCCGATCGTCGAGTTCGATTGTTGGACAGTGGGGTTACAGAATTACGAGGTAATGGGTTTAAGGATTTATGAGGTTACAGGGTTTAACTAATTGGTATTTTAGTTTACGGTTTGAGTCAAAACGTTACAGTGTTCAATAGCTTCTATTATAGGTTTTTTTGAGGTTATGCCGGAACCTTGATAGGTTGCTAGGTTTTTTTTTACATCTGACCTGTTAGTTTGATATTATAAAAAATATATTAAAAGTTTATGGAATAAAAATGTTGTTGCAATACCCGCCGATCCTTTAAATCCAGTCAGTTCTCCTCCATCCCCTTTAATCCCAACGTTATATTGTGCACATCCTGGTTTTGAGATGGTATCCGATCCAAAATATAAATTATACTGCAAAAATGCAAAACTACACATAGTGAGAATTCATCCACACTACAGAGATGAACAATTACTTACATTATGTCTTTTTCTTCTAGAAAGTACAAGCTCTCTTTGAACAGTTTGCGTTATTTCTGCAGTTAATTCATCCTTAAGTGAACTAGATCTAAACACATTTCTAACATAGTTTTCTATTTCGGCTTTCAATACAAAACTGTCACGATTCTTATCATGCTCTTTTGTCATATGTGAATGGATATATAGCCCAAAACATATTTCGGTAAATAAGATTAATAATATTCCTGTTACTACTTTTAAATTGGTGTTATTAAACCATTTTGTCGTAGTTTTCTGATTATCGTTATTCCTGTTGTCGACCATTTGTGATTTACAACCTGCTAATACTTTTGGTCTCATAATAGATTCATTTAAGATCTAACACGTTTGTTATACTAATTAACACAAACAATATTCATTTGTTAAATAGTAGATATGAATATCTTACGACTTTTATATTACGTTAAGTACAGTCTGTAAATAATTAAATGTAACTTGAGCGTTTTGTTACGCTTATTTATAGTTGGTGGTGTTACAATGTGGGTAGTATACACTTCTCTATACATATTGCTACGTAGGTAATAATTTTTTATACGTAACCATTAAATAATATCATACAGATCACTATAAAGTAATACTTATGTATGGGGTATGCAGATATTTTGAGGAAGATACATGGAGAAACCGGTAAGCTAGATACGATGTGCAAGAGATGGTTTCGAGACTATATACGTATAATTGAGGATGTGAGGATATCTTGTCTTCTACTACGTCATAATAAAATAAATAAATTGAAATCCTGATGTGTGAAATGTGTGAGCTAGTTTACTGATATAATGGGTGGCTCAAAAAAACATATACTAAAGTTTCTTTAATATCTATTCCGTGTAATTTGGGCACGTCTTATTTTTTACGAGTGTACTCGTGCATTTGGATTAAGAGGCTTCCTTCTTACTCCGGTAATTGAGAAATTGTACACAAAATCTTCGATCACATTTAATTACTAACGTTTTGTACAAGCATATGATAAAAGTACGGAAACGGAAATTTAGTGGTATTTTAGTTATCATGAATGCCATTACATGAAGTGCATTTATCTTTTTATACGTTAGATATGCTATTACAACATATTCGGAATATGTTTAGAATAAATGTCGAATACAAATGGAAATTGAAAAAGTCATAAATTGCTAAATTGAACATTTAGTACACAAATATTGTTTATACTTGAACGTTTCTGGAGAAATCTATGTGATTTAAAAATTTTTAAAAATACCTTTTAGAAAATTACAAATTTCATTATTTCTCGGCAGTACGTTGCTCATATGTTTTTTTATGATTTCCATAAAAATACTGCCCATTTTAAATAAGTTGCTATATTCTTTCAGTAATTATTTCGATAGTCGAGAACTAGTTTTGGTTATATTGGATTTTGTTTTCAAAAATACAATTGCAGCGTTTCACGTTCTAAGACGTAAGCTGAAGATGGGTATCGTGCATCGAGTTATTCTTTGGATATCAATTTGTAGAATAAGACTTTATATGTTTCAAGGTGGTATAACCGCAAACATGAAGCGATAACAAGTTGGTATAATAAATAGGGTGGACCAATTCGGAGCGAAAGCAGAGGCGTGACTAAAGCATTGGTTGCCGCGTGCCGCATCGCATATCCGAGTACTTAGTATGTTGTCCACGGTCATCGTGTGTGCACGTATAATAAATAGTAGCAGGAAAGTGTAATCACACCTCTGCTTTTGCTCCGAATTGGTCCACTGTAATAAAAAAGTATAGTAGGTACGGACGTTCGACCATTACTAATCTCGTAGAAGTTACACAACATATTAGTGATTATCTAGATAGACGACAACAAGTGGATGCAGTATATACTGATTTTAGCAAAGCTTTCGACACTGTGGACCATCTTCAGCTAATACATAAGTTGAGCCCCATTGGTTTTTCTAATGACCAAGAATTAATGTCTTATTTTGAGAATAGATCCTGCTACGTCCATTACAGCGGTTTTATATCCAGCTCCTTTAATATTAGTTCTGCAGTGCCACAAGGCTCAAATTTGGGTCCTTTGTCATTCAATGTACACATATATCAACGATTTGTTTGTGCTCTTGGATTGTAACGTGTTGGCTTACGCAGCTGATCTTAAAATATTTCATAAAATTACTTCAGAATCAAACTGCATTCTTGTTCAGAACAACATCAACATTATCAGTGATTGGTGGTGTACAAAAAATAAAATACACTTAAATTTGGAAAAATGCGCTGTATTGACTTACTCGAAGATCAAAAATCCGTAGGTATTTCATTACGCTGTAAATCGGATCCTTCTGCCTAGACGTGTCCGAATAAAGGATCTAGGTGTTTTTTCGACTCTAGGCTTATCTTTCGCCGACCACATCACTTTAATTAGAAATTCTGCTTATAGATCTTACGGTTTCTTAATAAGATCTTACAAGACGTTTACCAACCTAACAGATTTAAAACCTTTATATTATGCTCTAGATCCTAGTAAATTGGCAGACGCCTCTGTAACTTGGTATCCTCACTATACCTATCAACAAATTAGTTTGGAAAGAGTACAAAAAGAGGAGAAGATTTTTGAAATTTTTGTCATTTAAGATAGATAATATTAACCCTGATAGAGGCATAGATTATAAAAGTCTACTTGACAGACATGATTTCTGTTCTCTTAAAGCTCGTAGAACTGAGGCTAGTGGCATGTTTCTAATTAAACTTGTAAATAACATTATAGATGCCCCTTCGTTGTTATCACTTGTAAATTTTATTGTGCCACAATACGGTACTATAGGTCTTCAGATACTTTTGATAACATCAGAGCCAGAACAAACGGTTTATATAAAGCTAGTCCATATGACCAGAAATGCAAACAACTTATGTGCTGATCCATTTTTTTAAGTATTACATATCACTTGTATTTATGTTATTGTTACATTATTATTGTTTCTAATACTCAGTTCGTTAAGCACTGTACTTTAGTTGATTTTTTTGTCCTGTTAATGGAGTTATTCTCTGTTGGGAAGAGATTTGCCGTTCAAATTTCGAAGTGGGATCACGCAACAACGCGGTATAGCTACCATCTTGTAACTCATTTCTGTCTCTATCGAACCCGAAGATCTTCTTATCAGTTTTGAAGTTACCTCACTCTTCACTGTCACCGATTCCGTCACTATAATCTACCAATTATTGATCCTGGACAACCAATCCCCAGACTTAGCCAAGTCAGTCGAGAAACCCCTTACTTCAAAGTACCTTACGTTCCAGGGAAAATACTATCATCAATCCTCCGGCGCCGCTATGGGATCCCCACTTTCTCCGGTTGTAGCTAATATCTTCGTGGAAGCACTTGAGACCACTGCTTTGGAACATGCGAATTTAAAACCCAAAACTTGGTTAAGATACGAGGATGACGCCTTCATTATCTGGCCACATGGTAAAAACACTCTACCTACTTTCTTGGATTTCCTTAATAGCCAACACCCCGACATCAAGTTCACTATGGATATTGAGACAAACGTTCCCTGCCTTTCCTTTATGTATTAGTTACTCGTCTACCACATGGTCGTTTAGGTCACTCCATTTACAGGAAACCCACACATACCGATCGATATCTTCACGCCAGCTCACAGTATTCTAGTTCATCGCGCTATCTCAATTTCCCAGCCCGACAGCATCGACAATATTCTATAGAATGGCTATACCTCCGGCAACATACAAAGGGTCATAAATACATACATTCATCCACGATCTCCTAAGGTAGACCAGAATTTAGTAATCAGCTAAGTACCATCGTTCTCCCCTACATCCATGGCGTTACAGATCACATACGTAGAATTCTTCGCAAACAAAACATCCAACCCACATTTAAACCTTTAAACAAGATCTCCCAAATTCTTCCTTCGCCCAAGGACACTCGTCCTGCTCTCTCCCATAAAGGCATTTACAAAGTTCCCTGTGACTGTGGTTCAGTGTACATTGGCGAAACTGGACGTTCTATTCAAACTAAAATCAAAGAACACCAACGGCATGTTAAGTCACGTTCTTCAACACACTCAGTCTTAGCCGAACACTTTATTGATACGGGCCATAAAAATTGTTTTGATCAGGTATCTGTAGTAAGCAAGTCTCATCGCTATTTTCCACGGAAAGTAAGAGAAGCTATCGAGATCCAGAGACATCCCCAAAATCTCAACCGTGATATTGGTTACCCACTCTCCAGTATTTGGAAACCTGTCCTTTCCGGGAGTTTGTAGTAGATAAGTTCGAAATAAAAAACTAGGTTAGCATTTAGGTTTGTTTCGCTCGGACTCTAGATTAAGTAAACTAAAATGAAACAATAATTAGGTAAAATATTTTATTCCTCTAACTAACATTTACACCAGAAATTTATATTACTTGAAAGTATATTAAAATATTGCTAAAAATATTGAATAACTATTATTTATTTTTTGATAATTTATACGAAAATGTATATCTAGTTTCTTCGAATGTTGAATGAGATAATTCATAAATTCATTAGGTTAACGTTTATCTATCGTTTACCTCCATTGCTTCGGTTGCTTCTGCAGTTCTATCTGCTTCACTGCTACCTATAAAAAAGGTTATCCACAATATTAGTTTACTAGATTTTGTGAATCTCGTGTCTCAGTTTGAATTATTGTGACTGTATAGATTTTCTTTTTGGCATAAACATAATTTAAAATGTATATTTATGATGTCTAAGATATAGTGTTTATACCTTGTGCTCCAAGTTCTTCCGGTAATTCTGGATAGAAGATAATTTGATAAGGTGATCTTGTCCATGACTCTGTAGTTACTCCTTGAAATTTAAAAATAGAGTGAATTAAAATTATGTGTAACATGCGGTGGAAAAATATTGTTATTTTTCTTCTAATTTACTTATTAATGATAAGTTTCTCCAAAATAAGACTTTTGTTGTTCTTCATATGCAGTGGCATATTTGTCACATCTACTAATATTCGCGATAAACTTATTTAAATTTGCGAATGTCGTTTACAATAATAAAAATAATTTGTATCTTTTGTGTTATTTGGAAATCTCGTTTCCCATGTTTGTTTCCTATATTTTGTAACCAGTTATTGCACAGTTCAAAATAAATATGCTGGAACTAAAAATAATTCATGGTAAGCCTAGAGACAGTGAAAGCCAAAGTGTGAAACGAACCAACTAAAATATCGACAATCGCAATCACGTATCCAAGATGTTGTCATAATAGAGTTGCGAAGACCCTTCTGTAGAAGAATTAATCATTTGTATTGTATGTTCTAACGAGGCATCAGGAGCTCACACCTGTTTTAAACGTAACATATAACTTTAAGATGGATGTTTTGGTAAGCAATCGCTGCGTAGAATTTGTAGAAATCGATTTGACCAATATAAACAATAAGGCGACGCCAAGGAAAGCTAACAAATGTTAACAATGTCTTATTGCCGATGGAGGTATTCTCAGCGGTGCAGGAAGATTCCTCCTACATTACTTGCTTACTGCTACATATCAATATTTATGAAGCACTCGGTATTTTTTGACAGTAATATCCATATTAATTGAATATTTACCTTTCGGCAGCTCAACCACTTCATCTTCCCATGGACGGATTGGAGTTACAGCTAGAAACAGTTTAAGATTAGGAAATTAAGCTGATATTAAATTATTATATATTACAGTGGCTATTTAACTATTACATATGTTTAAAGATTGTAATAAACTAAATTGGAATTGTTAATTCTTCTGCTGTTGAATACAATTTGCTCAATGTCTCGATACCACATGAAGGTACAAAAAATTTTTTCAAATGAACGTTGTTTTATTCTTAAAGGGCTACAACATAAGCATACTTTTTCTTGTATAGAGTGTCTCAGAAAAGCAGTATTGAAGCTAACTTTATTTTTTAAAATCAAACATCCTACATTTTATTTTAATTTTAGAATCTGCTATAAAATAGATATGCTTCCAATATAAATTGTCTATACCTAACCTTAATAGATTTATAAATAATTGATATTTTCTATGATAAATGTCACATGCAGCCAC
Organism: Holotrichia oblita; assembly: GCA_023690525.1. Lineage (NCBI taxonomy): Eukaryota > Metazoa > Arthropoda > Insecta > Coleoptera > Scarabaeidae > Holotrichia > Holotrichia oblita. The sequence continues at coordinate 73,384,796 of CM043015.1, forward strand.
TGTTTTGGTTATGTTATATTTTATTGAAGCTTAATCCCAATTAGTACAAGAATTACCCAACAAGATTTTTTTAGAAATCATTCTACGTTTACCGTGTTCGGAAAAAAATATGCTCCTATCACAAAACGTTCGAAAATTCCACCCTATATATTAAAAGATCACCCACGCTGATTATCCAGAGGAACTATCATGCTAGAGAAAGAAGTTCGGCTGGTGATAATTCTAGTTTAATCCTCAGTTACAGAAATTGCATCTGCAAATAAAAATTTGTTGGGTAATTCTTGTACTAATTGGAATCAAGCATAAGTAAAATATGACATATCAAAAATAGTACCTGCATTTATATGCGGCTGGCATGTGCATCGAATTTGCAAAGTTTATTTATTAAACTGGCTTAAATTTACTGCAGAGCTTTTTACTTTCATATGAGTTATAAAACTCTTACTCTTGAAAGTAAATCCAATCTAAAAATCTATGGGTATACATAATTCCTCAAACTTCTCAAAGATAAAATTGATTAAATATTTGCTTGTAGTTAAAATACACATACCTTGTTCGTCCATGCTACCTATTGGGCCCGGCCCCGGCCTTCTACCTTCGTCCGTATCTAACGACAATACAGATGTTTAGAGCATAAATGGCGTAGTAAATACATTTACAGTACTGTATATCACAATTAACAAAAAAATGTGGTAGTTTATATTTGTGAAAAACTAAAAACTTCTGTTAAAATTCTGTTAGTCTAAATAATTTTGATGTGGAACAAAACAATTAACCAGCATAATAAATTGAAGTAGGATTTTCTGACATTTAGTAAATGGTTATGATCTGTATACGAGAGTTATAGTGCCTTCTATACCTTATGCATCGTTGGTCTGGTGGCACAAAGCCAGTTTGGGCTATGCAGCCAACGCACTTAAGGTCCAGAGGATTGCCTGTTTAGGCATTACGGGGACCATGTCCTCGACGCCGACTGCGGCGATGTAGGCGACCCTTGGGCTTCCTCCGCTGCAACTTGTGCTGTGGTCGGAGGCAGTCCTAGGAGTCTACAGAGCAAAATGTAGTGGATGCAGAGGTTTCTCCGGTAAAACGGAAGATTATAGCAGCATCTTCACCTACATACATAGAACCGACAGTACCACTGTCCACGAGGGCGGATAAGATTTTGCCCGTTTCAGTTGGGAGATATAATGTAAACATCCCCAATAGAGAGACTGCAAAAGCCTTCGTTCACAAATCGAGACGGAAATTATCCCGCTGGTTTCTGGACACCTCCAACACACCAAACGTCATGGGAATTGGAATTTGGAAAAATGGAGAAACCGAGGGCGAAGTCGTTAGCCTAGGGATCTCTTTGTCCATCTTCCAAGACGAAATAATCGCCATCCAGACCTGCGCAGAGGCATATTAAACGACCCGCAGCAGTGGAAATTATTTCTGACAGTCAGACTGCCCTTAGAGCACCACAGGCTGTCAGGTTTGACTCCGAAGTAGCATTACACTGCCATAGGACTCTCGTAAAACTGGAGGAACATCACAACATCACCCTGGAATGGGTGCCAAGTCACTCTGGAATCAGAGGCAATGAAATGGCTGACAAATTAGCTAGAGGTGCCAGTGAACGACCGCATGGATCCAGAACCTACATATGGAATTACTATGGCAGCATCAAAGCCTTTGTCAGATCCGAACTCGCTACTAGGCATCGCTCCAACTGACTAATGATATTATATTTCATGTGATTAATATTAACCTTACCAAATGTACCTGCTGGCATTAGTGGATGTACAGTACTCCGCCATTTTAATAGAACCACTACAGAAATATCAGAAATTATTTAATTTTTATAATAATTTTGCTCTTTTTGCGAGATAGGACAAAAGGACAACGGTTTTAGTAAATGAAATAACTGTCTTCTTCTCTACCGACATGTCCCGTTCTCGACCCATTATGAATTTTTTAAATAAAATAAGCACACAAACTCTAACACGAAAACTTGATTATCATAACGTTCTCAACAACTAAATTTCTGTACTCTAAAAACGCTCGAAAATAATGAAAAGAATACTTATTTAAGAATTTAATAATTTTCGGCAGATTGGGAGTCAAAATCACCCTAAATCTATATATTTTACATTTCTCAGAATTGCGGTTTATTGAATAAATTGTTCTAAGAACGTTTTACCTGGTTCTAAACCAGGAATTCCTGAAAGTAATTTCTGCCAAAAAGTCAATATACCAAACCAGGTCCGCGTGGATTTACCATTCTTCCATCATCATTTATGTTATTACCTAATAAAACATTATTTGTTTAATATACTTCGGTTAAGTTGAGAGTGTGTATGCAGTAATGCTGAACGTCATATGGAAACAATAAGCATTATATTAGTTGAATAATAATAATTTAATTGTTTCTAATCTCCTTTCTCGAACTAAAGTTGTGTTTAGTTGGATATAAATAGGAAGAGTATGGTACGGAATTAATCTTTCCCGTATTGTGAAAGATGATTGTAGCAATTATTATATAATATATTAAAGTAAAACTGCAGTTTATTTTGAATCTAAATACATTATAAATTTAGCCATATTTAATTTTATTCTTTAGTTTTGCGCTACTTTTTGAACTTGTTGAACGAGTTACTTGTGTGCAAAGAGATTGTGGATTGATAATTTTAAGGAAATCTAAATTACGCAGTATCATTGTTTTCTTTCACAGTACCTCTGTCACCTGGTAAACTCATGCTAAGACCTGGCATACCCCTAGGACCAGGAGGACCGACTGGACCTGGTAATCCTGGTGCACCTAAGCGATGTAAAATAATTAGTATATGCTATAAGGAATATTGCAATAAAAACGTTTACATACCTCTCTCTCCGTGGAAACCAGGTAGACCAGGTGGACCTGGTGGTCCTATGTTAGATGAAAAGATGTTTCCTTATATGAAGTTATTTTTATATATAATTTTACCTGCACCTGGAGGTCCAGCTGGACCTAAATATAACAAACAGATAAATTATAAATACAGCTAGCGAATTATTTCATTTGTCATACCTATTGGCCCGGGTTCTCCTACGGAACCTTTCTCTCCTATTAAAAATCATACATGAATTTAAGCATACATACATTGCAAATATGTAGTTCAGTATCTCACCAATCATTCCTAGAAAGCTGTCGCCTGGTTCGCCCTTCTCACCTTTGAAATGAAATCGTATTACTTAAGAGATTTTGAAATAAGAAGTAATTGGTGCATCAAAAATGAAGTGACACTTCCTGGTAGTATCACAAATGAGCACTTTCATTAAGGAAATATCTTATACTGTCTAATATAATTCTACTTTTAAGTTAAAAAAACAACAGTGAAGCATTAATTAATTCATTATGGCACATGTATAATTGCGTTTATGTTTTAAATATTGTCCGTAGGATAAAGTGACAATAAGCCATGCCGGTCAACAAAACTCTGACAATAGGGTATAAGGTAACAGATATATGTATATATGTATATATTTGTTTAATTGATTTACTTGATAATTATTTATTTTTAAGAAGGCCTATATTTTATTTTGTTAGTATTATCAAAAGCATAGAGGTGTATGCTACATTTTTTTCGAATGATTGTTTAGACCATTCTTTGGTGTAATCAGAAACGCCCGATTAGCATTTGTTTTCAACTTGTTGGCACAATATATTCATTTCTTGTGGCAGCCATATCGATTCTTTTGTTTAATTCATAGAAAAAGCTTTTCAACGATGAATAACAAATCTGACAGATTTTTAGTTGTATGGATAGATATTCGATTTTAGATTTCTATTAAGAACATCTTCTTAATAGAAAATTAATGACCTATAAAATCAAATATTAATGAGAAATAATTAACGAAAAACTAAGAAAAGTCAGAAAAGTAATAAGTAAAGAAAGAGAACAGTTCAGCTTCACTTAAAGAAACTGTTCACTATGATGGCAAATCTGTTTAATGCACTTTTGACATCTTACTTTGATGGAATTACAAACTTTACCAAGTGTGTTTCCGTTTAACGATCTTAGCACATCCAGTACTCTTTGTTTTAAAATTTTATGAATTTCTGGCTGTTAAAACTAAATGGTTCTTTGCCTGTGGTACCGCAGAAATAAATATCAAGTTGCAACCAGATGTTGTGCATGTTGTCAGAATTAATAATTTGTCTCAAGGCAGGCATTATCTCGTTTCTCAGTAGTTTCAAATATCTATTACCGGTTAAATTGTAATTAACGATGAAAGGACTTATCAAGTGATTCTTTAAAATAAAAGAAAACCTAAAAAAAAATCAACAACATTTACTACCAATTAAACTATACCAGAGATTAAAACCAAATCGGACTTGAAATCTGCTTTATTTTCCCCAATGCCAATGATTTCAGTATGATGAAATAATAATTACAGATTCTCGAGCCAGTCGGCCAACTGGTGTGGTTAAATTGTTTGTAACATTTAGCAAGATATTATTTTGGCGCACATCAGCATCGTTAATGTCATAGTTAGCTATTTTTTGTTCAAAGCTTCGAAAATTCAATAAATACCTAATTATGACATCCTGACAGAAATTGTCCTGTGTGGTTACTGTATTTTCAGAAAACGGTCAAGATAACGCGTACATTTTTCAGAATTTATATTTGCTTTAAAATGTACTTCTTACAGATCACTTTTTCTTCACTTGAATATTTACACGACATTAAAGATGCTGCTGTAGAAACATTTCTTAAGTTGTGAAATAAGATTTGTAGCGATTATGGAGTTCTGCAAAATTTTTCCAATTTAACCGTTGTTTTTGTCTTGTAATAACCCAGATGCCAATGGTGAGCATCGAAATGTGGACATACTATATGCAAGCTCTTCTGATTACATATACATATCGTACTTTTGCACATATTGGCCTATATTTCACTTGGCTGATATTTTGTCTGAGTTGCTGCAGGTTTTATGATTTATTAGTACACTTCCTCCTTTTTGCACATGTCTCTATTAGAAAGAAATCAAGGAGTTGATACCATAGATAACACTCGCGATCATTATTTTTGGAGAAAAATTTCAGTATGTAGTAGTAGTATACTCGTAGTGATGATTAAATATCATCACTACATCATAAATTTCTGGCAGCTATCAAAATGATTATAATGCAAACACAGTGTATCTATAAGAGGTTGGGCGCATTGTATCTTAGGTAAAATCGATTTATATTTTAAAGAAAACTGCAACAATCTCAGAAGTACCAATATGCTGTATAATCCAGGCTATGCAACATAATATTTTGTGATCTTCAAGTAAGTTACGTCTTATTTCCGGATATGATTCTACTTGATCCCAACATTTCAGAATTGATAAAGTAAAAAAAAGTTCACATTTGCACTCTTTAAATAGTTGCAGGCATTTTCTTTTTTGAAAAATATAAAAGTAGCTGTTGCTTTCTTGTTTTGATTAGAGCGACAATTAAAGTACTTCTGATTGCTGTCAAATTTTAAAAATTGTTATTTGAAATTTGTTTTTATCTTGTGGTGAGTCCTAATTTAGAAATATAACTGTCAAAATATTTCAGATAGTTCCTAAACTGTACATTTTGCCTGCATATAGATGTGCACAATATGGACAAGAAATTATTTTACACAGTTTTTTCTAGCATATATAAATTCATACCTGGTTCACCTGGAAATCCTGGAAGTCCTGGATAACCTCTTTCTCCTGGTTCTCCCTTTAAAGATCCTGAAAGTCAGAAAAACATTCTATGAAAGTAATATGTTAGAAAAGTCATATTCTAATAAATTACCAAGTCGTCTTGCTAAATCGTCTAAATTTATTGACGTGTCTAATCCTACTGGAGTTCTCAAACTGGAAAACCTGGATCTCCTCTGTCCCCTTTTGCACCTTTATCGCCTTAAATTAAATAAGAGCTTAAACAATTTTCGCAACAATCTTTCTTAATAGTAAAACCTGGTGGTCCCCTTAGTCCAGCGGAACGCGGATCAACATTTACATTGTTTGTGGCTTCAGAATTGCATTGAGTACATCCTTTTTTACCATCATCTCCAATATAAAAATACTGTAAAGCGTTAAAAAGCGTATTGTATAAAAAAAGTATGATGATATTAACTTACGTTATGCCTTTTAATTCTGGAAAGTGAAATCTTATTTTCGATTTTCTTTAAAATCCCTTCAGATAACTCATCCGTAATTGAATTAGTTTTAAATAAACTTATAAAATATTTCTCTATATCTCTTTTATGTACAAAATCCTCATTGATTTTTTATACTGTTGTGTCATAACTATATACATGTGGAGACCTAAACATAGTTCTGTTATAAGCACGAATAATATTCCTCCAACTATCATTAAAGTAGTATCTCTGGATATACGTTTTGTTACGACGATGTTGTGTTTGATCCCATTAGTTTTATTAGTAACTATTTGCTTTCCTTTTACTTCAATTGGTTTTGGTTTCATTTTGCGGATAATAGAAGTCAGTTTGTGGTAATTCTATAACATGTCAAAAATAATGGTGTAGTAATAAATTAGGTACGATACGTATAAATGTTTTTTGAAAGACTTTTCTTTTGATTAGACTGTGCTGCTAATGTAACATACTCTGGTGTACTTCATACAGTAACTAATAGCTATCATAGTTATCAACTTCTTTTGTTAAATTTACTGTTGTTTTAGTTATAAATATTGTGTGGAAAATTTCGTTGTCACAGCGGCCTAATTATGATTTTTTGGATGAGTTGCAGTTCTGCACAAGCAATAAAATAGAACACCACATGCAATAATTTACAAGTTGAGTGTTTTCTGAGGAAGTAAAATTACCGTAGTAGTTAGCTCAAATATTTCTTTAACTCGTCAAAAAAATCATAATTAGGTCGCTATGACAACGAAATTTTCCACAGAATATTTATAAATATTATGGGCAAAAAAGGAATTATTTCTAATTATAGTTTTTGTTATAAATTGAGACTGTATTAATTTTAGTTAAAGTAAATACTATCTGTGATCAAAACGGATGCTGAATCTATAACAGCTGGCATAAGCAGGGACGCGTTCTATTTGACAGGAACTGATTTCTGACGCTTTAAATATGTTTAAAGTAAACTTGTTAACTTAATTTAGAAACGTTTTTGGTCTCGATTTTGAACCACATAGTATAAGATAATGTTTAGCGTGTTTAGCGATTGTAAATATTTAGTCTAAGGGTTCTGAATAAATCTTTCAAAAATAGAATATTTCGAATACTGATTGGCTTCAGTATGGGATATTAGAGTGGTTGGGCTAGGATGTCCCTTCGCAGCATGTGCTAACGATTAGTCCGGTTAAGTAGAGTTCGCATGCGTTGCTTGTTTATACAATAAGTAGGGGGATGTTTATAATGATGGTGTTTTAATTTTATTTATTCATTCGGTATTCGGTTGATGATGAAAACCCATGCGTTTTCGAAACACGTGTCCCGAATAATTAATCAAAGTTGTGGTGTGAGGTGATACCGATGTTTATTGTTATGGGATATATTAATTAAACTTACTATATATTTAATTAAAGAATTAAGAAACGATGATAAATAGCGTTTTCAATTCAAACAAATGAATACATAACCATAATAATAATGATAATATTCTATCCAAGTTAGAATAGACTGATACCAGATTTTATAAGTAGTACACTTAGTATACAGGGAGTCTATGAACATGTGGGCAATCTCTGGAATACTTAAAATTTATGTCAACATCTACTAAATAAATTTCACAGCCGTACAATTCAATAGTTGAGTCGGATTAAATAAATTTCACCAAGCCTTAATGTTTAAGTGATGTTAAAACTTATTGCAAGCTATTACTAATAGTAATAATTGTCTTGTAGCGAATGAGGGCAAAATCAACTTCTAAATAACTCAATTATATCATTTTACTCACCTGACAATCAGCTTGAAACTGTTCATGAATATTAGATTAATTTTATATATTATATCTGCGGAAGTATAATGACTAACCGCAAACAGATTACACTTTTAAACATCTATTTAAATTTATATAGTTACATGCGATAACGTTATGCTTTATATTGAGATGAGTAGTTTAATAGTATAACCGTAAAATGGGGAACTTTGCCCAATTCTAAACTTTGAATCCCTTTTTCTTTTATATAATGTTGTATTGTTCATAAATCGTATGATCCACGCTATAAGTGGGAGTAAGAGCAACGCGTCAATACTGCTGTTTCGATAATAGAGAAAAAATTAACTTAGAAAAAATTGAAAAACGGGGCGGGCAAAGTCAGTTGTCTCAATGGGGTGACTTTGCCCACCTCGTTTATTTTTATTGATTGAGTCACTTCATTTATACGCGTATTTAAATATTTTTAAACAAAGGTAGTGAAGTTGAACAAAAATATAAGATTTTTGGAGAGCTAAAAAAAGAATCATACGCAAGTTGACAATTTTATTTATCGAAAACAATTGGAAAACACATTCTTAATTATAAAAAGTAAAAACAGAGGACACAAAGCTCTTTTTCTTTACTTCCTCGACGGAAGCTTACAGGCGCGGCAAGAACACCAACAATCTGTTCAAAGTTGACATCCGAGATGTCGGGTTCGATAGGAAAACGAACACCTTCTTGTCTTTTGTTCGAAGGCAACTAATTGAAAATTCTTGCTTGCTGTCGTAAATATCTATAATTTTGGCCATATAGTGCCTGGAAATTGTTTTCTGGTCTGTAGCAAATTTTATAATAATGTAGTCGTCGCAGTTGAGCAAATTTATGTCAAAACCAGATAAACTTTCTGCACCATCTGAGCTGTCGTGTAATGACAAGGCTTCATCGTCTGAGTCGCTGCTCTCATCAGAGTGATTTGGCCGCTGAGATGCCTTTGGTTGTCTTGCTTACTTCCAGGAGCTTGTAAATCAATTAGAGACGCAGATTTACCTGCGGAAATGGCAATTTTCTTTTGACGCCCTCTGATAGGCTGCTCGTTATCTCCTTTTCTGCATGCTTGCAGATAATTGAGAAGTGTATCACTTACTATTATTGGAGCGTCGTCGTGAATTTGCACACCCAGTGTTTTTTTTCAATACGTCGTAGCGGTTCACTGGAACAATACCACAGGTCCTGAAGCCTGATTTAATGTTCTCTACAATTCTTGGATTAATCTCGTCAAGTAGTTTTTTTAATAGTCTTGGAAAAACCAACTTGTCCAATCTCACACTGTGTGGATGTTTCATTTTATATTCTGTCAAAATGCGTCCCCAATTTCTTTTTGACCTGTGCGAAGGCTGGCAAAGATGCGTAGCATTTGCAGCTACAAATACAAATTTGACATCTAGTTCTTCACACTGCTGTATAACTTTCATTCTGAGATGTGAGCTGAGATTATCCCCAATAATACATTTCGGACCTTCCAGTTTTCTTGTTCATGGGACAATAATTTGCAAGAACCACTCCTCAAAATTTGATCCGTCAAACCATCCTGAGGTGGTTCTTCCGTACCTTGTGTTACTGGGGCCTCCTTCCACCCATGTTCTCCACAAGTGTATATGCCTTGTATACGACATAACAAGGTAAAACTTCTCCAATAGCAGAATCCGTAAACATTACAGATATGCACCCTTTAGTAGAGTAAATATTGCGTTCAGGATATTTCATCTCTCTTCTAAAAACCTTCTTTGTTCCAGGATCATTCGAAAAGTTCCTTTCATCAAAATTAACCACATTTTGAGCTGGGATATTTTATAAAGACCTCTCTAAATGATCAAAGTAAGATATTAGTTGCTCAGCTCCAACTGCTGCTCGAGCTCTCTTTATGTTCTGGCATTTTCTGACAGAGAGTTTGTCTCGATGTTTATTTAGAAAATTCCTATACCACATATCTCCAGGAGATTATTGTTAAATTGTTCTATATAGTCCGTCCCAGGCTGGATAGATATTCTTTCACAATACGTCTTATATCAAGGGAATCCAGTGGCATACCCCAATCGGCACATATTAAAATCTGCTGCAAAATCATTTATTCCTCGGCTTGGGATAATACCGTTTGTCCACCGCGTTTTTTTAATGTATTTGTGCTATCTTGTTGTCCAATGTCTTCTTATGGATTTTATATTCATTTGCGGCCTCTCTCACCAACACTCTACTACTCATAATGTTTGCAATTGACAGAACATCGTCCGAATAATTTTTATACTGACGGGCCCCTAACTTCCTTTTACAAGTCCTGGGCATGTTTCTCGAACAACTTTAATAACATTAATACATATTATAAATTGTAAAAATATGGCGGGCAAAGTTAGATTGTGGTGGGCAAAGTGACTCCAATTTGGTTTACAATCGACGGGGCGACTTTGCCCGCCGCATTTTTAACCTCGAAAAGTAAATCTTTTGATCTTTATTGTATACCACAATTTTCTTCAATAATATATTGTACCTACTTTTACTAGTTACTCACCTCGAAATATCGCAGTTAACTATTGAAGCCAGGAGGAAGTTTGAAACACATAAATTTTACGTAAATTATTTGTACAACACGACACTGCTGCTACCATGTGCAACTGGCGGCACGCGGTTCAGGTGGTTCAGGTACCGGTAGAGATGCAGCCTGTCCCCACCAATAATTTCAGCGTAACAAACAGCGCGCTTCTTTCAAATAGTGCCTAAGGTTATCCGCCACAACTTTTAGAGCGAATTGAGCAATGTCACCCCCCACAGCAAAGTAACCCCATTTTACTAGTAATAATATGTTAATCCGTCACTCTACAAGTTAACGTAAGATACGTCATTTGTATAATATATAAAGTTAAGAATCTTTAAAACATTATAAATTATGTGTTATTCCAAATTTCAATTGTAGATAATAATTGTTGCCCGTTTGAGGCGATTTCACGGAAGAATACATCTGCAGCTATAGAAAAATTCGAAACTCGTGGCATCAACTCTAGGAGAAACCTTCATCCACTGCTAAAATTCTGCATGCTCGTCACTTTTTTTCCAACAATGCAGATAATTTTTAATTCTGAAAATAACTCTCTATAGGGAAGTATCAAACAACGGCTAAATAGCTTGCTAATTAGTTGATATAAGATTGGTCTGTTGTTTCGAAAAGCATAATCTATTAAATAATAGTCAATTTATGGCTGCTCTTCGGTTCTCGGGTTCTCTGCCGAAGTGAAGTTCACTTCACTTCTGAAGAAGATCACGACAAGATGATCGAAACGCCAAGTATCACAACTTTTCTACACGGCAGAGAACCCGAGAAACGAAGAGCAGCCATCAACAGCGGCCGTGAAAGCCTGAAGACTACATTAGTAGTCAATTTAGTTTTCGAAAATAATAAAGCACTGTGTGAGCAATTTTGAATTTCCTGGCTGAATGGATGAAGATAAGAAGTAAGGCTTTTGATGTTGTTGACCACGAAGTATTGCTTGAAAAGCAAGAGCCCTATGGTATGAAAAAATAATTATTGAACAAACTATAGAGAATTAAAAGCCAAATGAGCGCTCAATGATGTATATAAGGAAGAATTAAAAAACAGCTAAATAGCTTGAGCAACTCATTTTTATTGGATTAAATTACCTATGTACTGCAACGACGTTTCGACGAGCACGCTGTCTTTTTCAAGCTGCAATTATGTGATTACTGAACAGAGAGAGAAATCGTTTTTGGCGTAACATACTTTCGTACAGACTGGTGAACCAATTTGAAAGTAGTTAGTAGTTACTATTAATAATAATAACAATTCATATAGAGTTACATAGGTATGTACATGATTTGTTTTTAATAATAGACAAAAATACAACTGATCAATTCAATAATGTACATGAGAGACTCACTTTCACCATAGAAAAAGGAGCTGATACTCAGATACCTTTTTTGGATGTTCTCATCATCAATGATGGTAGCTCCATTGTCACTGTCAATACACAAAACCTACGAATGCAGATAGAATTCTCAATTATTGTTCACAACATCCTCTATTACAGAAGATTAATATTATCACCAACCAGCAACATCGAATTCTAACACTTTCATAACAAAAATCTATTAGCATCAAAAACTAAATTGAAACATAAAAATTACCATGTTCATTACATAAAAAAAAAAAAAATTTAATCAATAAACTTCTTTACACCCCATTTCTCTAAATTCTAAATTCTCTAAATACTGTTGCCGCCAATAATAATAACACAGTTTCCAAATATAAATTAGTTTATATTCCCATGTTATCATGAATGTTAAAAAGAATATTACAGGATAAGTGTTACCAGTTTCATACAACAATAATATTCGTCAAAAATTTCATATTTTCAATAACCTTAAAGATAAAATAGAGAGGACAGATACATAAAATATAGTTTATAAAATAAAATGCAATGATTGTCACTTATGTTATAAAGGCCAAAGTAGTCAGATTTTCAAGAAACGAATTAAACAACACTAATATAACGTATGCACAGGCTTAAAAAATATAGGTGTTTAGCAGTTCTTTGGTTAGATACAGGTCATACGCTTGATTTCACTCAGCCGATTATACTAGACTTAGAACACAATTAAAAAAAAATACTTGTCGAAAATTTTACAAATAAAATCCAATAAGCCTTGCAATTTTCAAATAGATACTTCTACTTTTGACAATACATGTAGCATTTTGTTATTTTATAATAGATTCCGTTATTTGATATCAGGAAAATGTGATCCTATTGCGACTGTAGATATAGTTAATACTTATTTTACTACACACACATGTTTGATGATACGCACGCACTCACGTTCTTAGTACTTACTTACCTTGATTTTTACTGTTGAAACTAAAAATTTTAACACTATTCGCACATCTATGTATGTTAGTTTGTATTCATTCTCGCTTTATTGTCTGTCTAAACGTGAAGTTTGAACTCGTAATTTCAATTATTGTTCAATGTATTTTATACCAGTAGTTTCATGTTATCACATACTATTGTTATGGTTTTATTAATACTAACTACTTTGATGTTGGTTTACCAATCTGTACGGACGTATGTAACGTCAAAAACGATTTCTCTCTCTCTCTATTCGTTACCCATATAATTGCGGCTTGAAAAAGACGGCGGAGTGGTAGAAACGTCGTTAAACTACATAAGTAATTTAAGCCAATAAAAAGGAATTGCTCAAGCGATTTGGCCGTTTTTTAATCCTTCCTTATATATATATATACTATACATCATTCATCCCTTATTTGGCTTTTAATTCTGTATAGTTTGTTCTATAATTCGTTTTTCATATCTTAGCGCTCCAGCATTTCAAACAATACTTCGTGGTCAACAACATCAAAAGTCTTACTCTTTATTTTCATCCATCCATCCAGGAAATTCACAATTGCTCACACAGTGCTTCGACGTTTACGAAAACTACTATTTAACAAATTATGCTTTTCAAAACAACAGACCAATTTTTTATTACGATAAATATTTGTTATGAACAATTATAAACAATAAATTAACAATTACCAATAAATTAAGATTCATTTAAAACCTAGTGAAGAAGAAGATGTGACTTAAGTAATGTGTTTAATAAGAGAATTTATTTGTCATTAAAGCGATATTAATAATTTTTCAAATTATAAGGACATGTTTACTATTTCTTTATACCTATTAGATATACCTATAATTATTCTCTTCATAGATATTTTATGTAAATTTATTGTACTAATTTGATTCGAAAGAAATTATTCCTCTGGAGATATTTTCTTCATTAAAGGAGTTGTATTAATTTAAAATACACGTTTATTTTTTTATGATATAACGAACCTGATAGGAAGTTTTGCCTGCAAGAACAACAACAATCCCCACATAGCACACCTGTTCCATTAGACATCCTGTGAATATCACAATGTCTAAAACACATCCATATCCAATGTGTACATTATATGGATATCGACAAGATATCATTTCAGGAGCTGTTAGATTGCATATTAAAGAAATGTAAAGATATCAAAATTATTTCTGGAACAGAAATTTGTAATTAAAAAGTAGTATTTTTGTAAATTATATATTTCGTAGTATAAATGCAACTTGCATTTGGATATACACTGGATCTCTATCGGACATTCTATAGGTGGCGCTTAGGATTATACGTAAATTGACGAAAATGCGCAGTCATCGAGCAATACATCAGCGTACATCAGCCATCGGCGTTGTTTACATCTATCCTTTAAGTAAGCCACCTGCAATGGGGCTATAGATTAAAATATATCCATAGAATAAATCAGAAACATATCACGTAGACATTTGCAAATAATGTTTTAAGATATCTTAGACGCATATCCATTATATATATCAAATCTATCTTTTAGGCGGACATTTGGGCATCTAAGAAACATCCATAATATATATTATTACATCCAATAGACATTATGGATATCCATAATAGATATCTACTGGAAGTATAGTAGACATTATGTGCTGTGTGAGTAATGTTTCGGCCTGCAACGACAGTTATTGCAACAACAGGTTTATTAATACTTACATATCAAGCATTTGGTTAAAAAGTCTTATAGACTTATGGACATCTAAGGAAGATGTAAGTATGTAGCTAATTGAAATGCTATTATACACCACACCATGCAACTCCTAGTTGTAATTGTATACAGTGTGTCCCAAAATGTCCGCAACAGCCCTGTAAGTCCTGTGCTATAGTCGTAATAGAAAAATGTTTCAAATAAAAGTTGTTCCAATTTACAAGATCTACTTTGTGATATGAAGAGATTTCGAAAATTTTATACAGCCTGGTCATTATGTCGTTACTTCTTTTCATCTCTTATGGCAGCCATCTTGAATTCGCTTCCAATCGAAAAATGTTATAAGAAAAAGTTGTTCAGAATTACGAAATACCGCCGTATGCCAAATTTTAGTTCGATATTTACTGAGTGGATTATGGCCTGAAAATCAAGTAGCAAAATCGAATCTAAAACAGAGGTGATGAGCTTGAGAGTCATAAGTGAGCCAGAAATAAATACGTGACTTTAATTTCACAACAATGGCGCCAAGAAAACCAAAAATTGCCGGAATACGGAAAGGCAATTTAATTTGCGGTATTCTGGCAAGAATACACATTATTCAACGATAGCTCGTATTGTACAAAATTTTAAGGAAGCTGGAAGTGTAGAAAGTAAGTTTAAGAAGAACCACAGGCGATGGCCAGTTACGGAAAATGTGGAGTTGGAAGTCATCTTACGGATTACCGAATATCCGCGCATTTCCATCCGGCAAATTGAGCAAGAGACCGAACTATCTCGTTCTAATATTCAGCGATTACTCAAGAAAAATGGTTTGAAGCCGTATAAACCTAAATTTATCTGCCGGTTGCAACAACATGACCATGAAAGTCGTTTCAATTTTTGTGCGTGGATGCAAGGAGAAATGGAAGCCAATGCTAACTTTCACCGGAATATTTTATTCTTCGATGAAGCGACTTTCTACACGAATGGTACGGTTTCATCGCAGAATTGTCGGTACTGGACAAATTATAATCCACATTTCACAGGCAACAGTAGGGACCAGTATTATGAAAAAGTTAATGTATGGTGCGGAATTCTGGACACGCGAATAGTTGGACCATTTTTTTTACAAAATTGCATGGATGCTGCTCAGTACCTTCAGTTCTTGCAAAATGTACTGGAACCGATTGTAGATGACTTCCCGCTTCACATTCGTTGTAACATGCACTTCCAGCATGATGGAGCACCTTGCCACGCTTTGGCTGGCATTCAAGAATGGTTGGAAGTGAATTTCGGAGCCCATAAAATATTCACTCGGACATCCCAAGTTCAGTGGCCGCCCAAATATGCAGATTTGACACCGCTGGATTTTTTCCTTTGGGGCTATCTGAAAAACCAGGTCTATAGCCATCGGCCGTTCCGAGACCGCAACCATTTGAAAGATGTCATCCTGGAGTGCGCAAACGGGATAGGAGCCAATGTGCTCTACAGTGTTATGGACGAATTCAATCATCGAACACTGGCATGTATGGCAAATGAAGGAGGTTTCGTGGAGTGATTGCTTTTTTGTCATATTCTTGCTTTGTTTACTTTCATTTTAAGCGTTAGTCTGCAATGTATTATTATTTATTATTTTTCGTATACGGTTGATTTTTTATATTATATTATAACACATTTTTTTTAATTTTCATAATTACTGTCTTATATTTCCCGTGATTTTTCTTTAGAAAATAAAACGTTTAGTATTTACTATGTAAATAAATACTTTTTTATTCTCATAACTACTTCAACTAAAATGATTGAAATTGAAACAAAATAACAGACTACCTTAAGAGGCCACCGCGATAAATAAAAATAATACATGGGAAAAATAAATATTTGACGATGAGTTTAAATTTTGCATACGACGGTATTTCATAATTCTGAACAACTTTTTCTTATAACATTTTTCGATTGGAAGTGAATTCAAGATGGCTGCCATAAGAGATGAAAAGAAGTAACGACATAATGACCAGACTGTATAAAATTTTCGAAATCTCTTCAGCTCACAAAATAGATCTTGTAAATTGGAACTACTTTTATTTGAAACACTTTTTTATGGCGACCATAGCACAGGACTTACAGGGCTGTTGCGGACATTTTGGGACACACTATATACAGAAACTATTTAAAATGTAAGTAGATAAATAAAACGAAATATTTACTTTATTTTCTAATCGCAATCTATCTATCGCTGGCGCTGGTGTAAATATTTTTCAACAACCTAAATACTTTTGGGCTCTTTGTTGCAGATTAGGAGAAAGAGAAAATGAAGAGAATAATGTGGAAAATGTTGTTTGTCAGATATCTAGGTTGATCACTTACTTACTTCTTACATTTTGACACATACTGGCCAGCAATCAATTCCCAAACATTATTTTTTTCAACATATAATTTCAATTTTCATCATGCAGATCATTTAGCAGGAGTAACTCGAGCTAGAAAAGAGATAGATGTAGAGTGGGGCGGTTGTAAAACATCTACGGAATTAACGTATTGGCAAACGTGCTCTTCCGTATATGTTTTACAACCGCCCACTCTAGATCTATGTCTTTTCTATAGTCTATTTTTAAAATAGAGAGACGAATTTCTGAACAGACCACTTTTACAGTGAATTCTCATTGGTTGAAAGCAAGGCCAAATTACACTGTATCGATCTTGCTCAGATTCTGTCACCTGACACTGTTTATGGTGAAGTCTTGTTGTTTCTATTATTTCTCCGTTATTTCATTATATGTATACTCTACCAGTTCTTTTCAGAGCGCTACAGTAATAGTTACAGATATATTCGTAGTAGTAATATACAAGCAATATATCGAAATAAATACAATTGAAAGTTTTATAGATGGTCTCCAATATGGATGCACAACCAAGTACAAGTGCCACTGGCCGTGTACATGTTGCGATGTAGTAGGCAAGTGATTTCAATTTATTACATATTATTATGATCTATATTTTACTGAGTATACTTACAGGAGATTCAAGAGCAACAGTATACCGGGTAACTAAAGAGTATGCAGCCCCTGGAAAATGTGTGGATCCTAAAAAGATTACTGGTAGGCCATCTTTACTGAAATCCTTTGATGAGGCTGTGAAAACTGCTATACGGGAAATAGTTCACAATATGTTTCGGCCAATTGTGTACAGCGGTGGACTTTTTAAAGTGGACACCTTTTAGTTGCTATAGTATTTTTTTATTTTTATGTATTGTAAATATGGTTTCAATCAGTGGCGTTTTATATAGAATTTTTTCAATTAAAAGCATTTAAAGGCAGGCGTAATACTTGAAACTTTATTAATGTAAAAGTGAAATATGAACTAAACAGCAATAAAAATATAGTCAGTATTTTGTAGACCCACCGTGAGCCGCAATTGTATGTTGCAGTCTTTTTCTCATTGATCCTATTAACGATCGCAGATCGTAGTTTTGTCGAACTGCTTCCTATGCATTTTGTATTTCCTGCCAAAGCTCTTCGGTGTTAGCAGGTCTAATATTTCTAGTATGATAAATTCGTTTTACCATGTAAGCCAAGACATTTTCTATGGGATTCAGCTCTGGACTTTTGGCAGGCCATGGGAGAACATCTACATGGTTTTCGTTAAACCAGGTTCTTATAATGTTGGCTGTATGGATTGGACTATTATCCTGTTGGTAAACAAAATTGTCATTGAAAATGGCCCTTACTGATGGTAGCATAATATTTTCCAATATATCTCGGTATCGAAGAGCCGTCAGGGTGCCTGGAATTCTGTGGCATACACCAATACCATCTGCGCCAATCCAACACCAAACGCTTACTGAAAACCGTCCACTTCGGTTCAGAGAATGAACGTATAAATAAATGAGTGACACTTCCGTCAGTTGTGTCACTTTGACTTATACCAATGTCAGTGGACTAAGTACTTGTTACACAGGGTACATTAGGTGTCCACCTTGGGGAGTCCACCATAGTACGTATCACAAATGCAAATATTATTTGAATTTTGCCGGGTACAATTTGTTTTCAAGATTTACGTGCATGTGATTTGGGCCTGGGGTATGTTCAGAAATTCGTCTCTCTACTTAAAAATAGAAGAGGTAAATATAGCTCGATTTAGTTCCTCTAAGTGACCGGTATAATCATAAAAAGCGGTATAATACTGCGCAAGTGGTGTCTTTATGATGCGTAATTGTTTTTTCCAATTTATCGATTTGTCAGTACTATAATTTGCACTAAATGATCCGCTTTTAAAGGTGTAATTGACAAAAGAGCCGTATAGGAATATACATCATCCATATTGAAAACAATATCGATTGGGAATTGTGTGTGTAGATATCTATTTGTTTATGTCTTCTAAGGTCGAACACAGAGATTAGTACGCTGTCTCCTATTTATATTAACGATTAACTGGTTTTACCACTTTGTTTACGTAGAATACTAAAAATCAGTTATACCTTTAATTTTTGCAGCACTTTAATGTGTGCATAGATTTACCTAAAGCAGTTTCTTTTAGGAATAACATTATTGACAGCAAATAACAATCTATAGTATCATTTTTAGGAATTTTTATGAAACCTTTGAGAATTTTTGAGCAAGGTGGATATCTTAACAATATTGCACCACAAGTATACTAGGATAAGCATTTCGTATATAGAAAACAGTATTATGTAATATTATATTGTATATGTAGGGACGAAAACTAATACTTTGACACAGAATATAATATTTTACATTATAAAATAAACAACATCAACTAAATTTTCAGTATACTGGTATATTTCTCTGACACACTCGGCGACATTTATATCTGCTAAACACGTAACTCAGTAGAACCTTTCTCCATTGGACCTAATGGACCTGGTCTCCATGCTAAATTCATATCTGAAATAATTAATTATGTATGGGTTCAATTTATTGCGAGTAACAGATTATACCTTGGGAAAAGGGGAGCTCATTTGGATTACAACATATTCCATCTTTACCTAAAACAATAGCAGCAATGGTTATAATCTCTTAAAAAGTCATTTTTCAAATAATTAATCTTAGATAAAGCTTTTCATCGTCATTGAAGCATTAAAATCGAGATTTTGTACCTGGTGCGCCTGGCAAACCTGGTAGACCTCGTTGACCCATAGGACCTATTGGACCACTATTACCATCTGTTCCGGGTATACCTGGATCTCCTTTATTTCCCGGTATTCCTGGTAATCCTTCCCAACCTCGATCACCTAAATATTATGGGGAAACTGTTAGATGCAGTTGTATCGTATTTATCTACCAGTACATACCTTTGGGTCCAGGAGGGCCTGGCATTTCTACAATATATAAATAAATGTGATTTATTAAAGGTTTACTATTGGAAATTTAATATTATTTTACCAGGAAGTTGTCCTGCTGCTCCTAAATGAAACAAAATTGATAATATTTGTATAGGAATTTGTCGATTAGATATACATATGTACTATAATGCGTACCTATATAACCAGGTTGTCCCCGTTCACCTTTGTCACCTTTATTTAAAAATCATGGATTATTAACACTCAACAATCAAATTAGTTTTTATTTCAATTATAATACCTGTTCCTCCTGAAGGGCCATGTTTGCCTGTATCCCCTTTTGCACCTTAGGAAAATGAATATTATTAGTAAATGCGTTGTCCAATCACGCATTAAAATATATACCCTTTAATCCTCGTTTCCCGCGTGAACCTGCATCACCTTTCTCTCCTTCAAATATTTAAAATGAAGTATTATTGACTAATTCTAACTTTACTAACTTAGAACTTAAACATAATAACTAGACTAGAGGGTGCTATATAGCACGACAAGTAGTATGATTAACTGGACATAGTGAGATTAACTTACGCTAGTGTTTTAATTCCTGATTTATTTCCACTTAGAGGTCAATAAAACAATAAATAATTAAATACCAATTTATTCCATAACATATAATAATATGTTTTCGTTAAATAACTTCTTCAGTGGAAGAAATTGACATTTAATATGTGTCAAATTGCTAATAATATAAATATAAATTGCCATGCCTATCAACAAAATTATCTAAAAAACAAAGAATTCATTGATATATCGAATTTTAATTATATTCACAAGTAATAATGAAGGAATACTGATTTAATACAACATTAGAAATTGAAATGATTTGAATTATTCGTATATCAATCTATTTTTTGTCAAGCTCTAACAATTCTGTTCAAGGACTAGGGAATGGCAAAAAAAATTTTAAAAAGGAAAATAATTATAAAAAAAGATTAATTTATGAAACTGATATATGCATTAAGAAAGATGAAAACCAGTAAATTTTAGAACGGATATTGATAATTTAAGCAATATTTAAATAATTTAATTCATTAATTTTATTAATTTTAAATCTTGACTAGGTTTTTTACCAGGAAGTTTTCCCTAGTCCTTGAAACAAAATTGATAATATTTGACAAAAATTTGATTAGATATACGAATAATTCAAATCATTTCAATTTCTAATGTTGTATTAAATCATTATTCACTTCATTATTAATTGTGAATATAATTAAAATTCGATAATCAAATTAGTTTTTGTTTTTATATAATTTTGTTGAAGGCCATGTTTGCCTTTATCCCCTTTATATTATTATTAAAATTTGAATCACATATTAAATGTCAATTTCTTCCACTGAAATCCTCGTTTTTAACCTGAAAACATATTATTATATATTATGGAATAAATTGGTATTTAATTATTTATTGTTTTATTGAACTATAAACAAATAAATCAGAGAATTAAAGCACGACAAGTAGTATCATTAACTCAAAAAAGTACATTATCTTACGCTAGTGTATAAACTATGGAATTTGAATTATAAAGCTATGGCTGTTTGAACTGATTTCACGGAAACGGTATACCTGTATCTTAATTTGGAGCAGACACAGTGTTTTTAATCATTTACCAAATGCTATTAAAAAATTACCACATCACGATTTTAATTTATTTTATTCTGAATGTAATTGCATTTTATAAAAATATATATTTGTACCTTGTGGTCCTGGAGGTCCACGAAGACCTGTTTGCCCTCTCAGAGAAGCTTAAAATGAAAAATAAAAATTACTACATATAAGTAACACAGTAGTAAGAAAGTAAAAATTGAAAATTCACCAAATTTTTGCTGTAGTTCATCTAGCTCCATTGACATCTGTTGAATATTTTCGTTTGATGTGCCTGGCATTCCTCTATGACCTCTTGAACCTTAAAATATACAACAGTAGATAGAAGAATATTTTAATAATAATAGAACCTGTCTGTCCTCGAGCTCCTCTTGGTCCAGGTGGGCCTTGGACACACGCACGTTTCCTTTTAAAACGATTGTTTGATTCAACATAGAAGTACTGAAAGTATTTATAATTCAAAATGTGTTAATACCACAATATTAAAATTCTCTTACGTTATGTCTCTTCTCTCTAGAAAGTACATGCTCCCCTGTAATTTTATCTAAATTGCTCACAGATAGCTCATCTTTAACAGTATGCGAATTATAAAAATTCAGAACATAATTTTCTATTTCAGTTTTGCGTACAAATTCTTGTGATATACGTAAATACACATAAAATCCAACACATAATTCTGTTATCAAAATAAATAATACTCCTCCTATTACTTTAATGGTGAGATTTGCTGATTTTGTTGTAATGTTTTCTTTATTGCCTATTTGGTTTCGTTTCTCAGGAACTTGCGATGTCATTTTACATGTATGTCAATCGTTCTGAAATAATATTGACGGTACTCCATAAGAAGGACTTGTTTGAGCGGTAAAAATTTTTACTGTTGGACACAACATACTAGTATTCCTTTAAATACTTGAACCCGATTGAACGTTTTATGAAAATTTGATAAGCAATAGTCGTAGCATTATATGTACAGATAACATAACAAGAAAAGCAACAATGTACTACAAATTTAAACGGATACACAAACCGCACAGCAACGTATAAATGCAAGAAGCTTGACCTACCTTAACAAAGAACATAAACATATTTTTGTACAATACCTGAATAAGACACAATTCGATCGCAATAAACCGAGAGAACGATTTCTTTATGATAATACTTTTCATTTATTTCAGTGTTGTTAGATTATTTTCTAATATTTATTTATACTTAGAAAATATTAAATTTAACAAAGCTTCGTTTTTTATTGATTTCACAAAATTAGACAGTAGACCGTAAGTCAAATAAAATACGAAATGTAGCAAAACAGATAATGCCTTTACTTTCCAGGAGGTAACTGAATAATATACTGAAAAATATGGAGTTACTATATTAAAAAGAGTCACTTTTTTTCCAGCAGTGTATTAAGAAATGAGTTCAGCAATGAAGTAAGTTATAATTACCAGCAAGGTTTTGTATTTAACCCTAAAGAAATTGAATTTGGTAAAACAATTATTATCAATGTAACATAATACTGATTTTCTTTATTTTAAAGAAATCTGAATCCTTACTAAGAGTATCTTAGATTCTGGTGAATATATTGTTATTTGCTAGTGAAGAAAACGTCGCAAAATATACTTCTGTTTAGGATGATATTTCTTAGACCCTCTTGTCTTTTTGTGATACTAATAGAATTTCTTTTAAAAACAGGAATTGTTTTCTCGGTCTAGCATTTGGTGAATGTTACGTGCATATTTAATAATAATAAATGACTTTATTGATGTACAAAAAAGTAACAAAATGATATGAACACTTTAACCCACTAAACACCAAACACTTGTTTGGTGTTTAGTGGGTTAAAGTGTTTAGTGTTCTACTTCTGCACCAAGAGATCCGGTGAAGAACTTCGCAAAATAATATGAAACTAAATTAAAAAAAGATAACGATACACATGTGTACATCGACAGGCGAAGTCCAGCAAAACGAATCTACTTAACCTTTACGTAAAAAAAACAAAAACAAACAAAACAAAAGAAAAGACAAGCAAAAGAAGAAAGAGAGAAGAATGAAGTCAATCTTACACACTACCACATGTACGTAATTGTAAGTAGATACAGGGTCATTCACGCAACTGCACACAGAAAAAGGATTTCTATATTTAAGAAATTATTTTCTCTTTAGGAAATCCACTTAACCTAAGTAATTTTTTATTTGTTAAGAGAAATTTTACTATCGATAAGTTAATTGAATATCTTGGGAACAGTAAATGAAAATCTTAAAATCAGATTTGATCCAAGAAATAATTTGTACAGACAAGGACATCGTTTACTTGATGGAAATAACCAAAAAATGCTATAGGTGGCGCTTCTGCCACTCTATGCAACTTATGCAATAGACGTAATATGTGCACATGTGCTTTTGTATTGTGATGTGATTACCCTTATACCTCTTCTTATAACAGCGTACAAAATTAGGGACATTCAATATCCGGAAATGTTAATTTCTGTGAAATTAGTATTCAGGCTTTCACAATCGTCGTTGAATGTACCTTTTCGGTGGTTTTTCATCATCATATAAAGGATTGTGATTTTATTGCAGGTGATTAATCTTATGATTTTGAAAAGTGAAGTCAGAACCAGGAATTTTCTACACGACAGAGAACACGAGAATCGTAAACCAGCTTATTTCTGTACTTATTTTAGCTACATTCTTGCATATTTATTTCAAGAAATTAGAATTATCAATCAAGATTAATATATACTTATTTGAATATAATGATATATTTAATCCAAATCAAATAGTGCTTTAATTTAAATACTACTTTTTCTTATCGTAACCCAATAAACTTTACATAAGAAAGTTAATTACTGAATATAGTATTTAACATTTCTTGTATTAAGTATTATTTTCTTTAAACAAGAAAATGGTTTCTAAAATTCAGTATATAATTTCTTGAAATTCCAAGAAATTACTCAAAAATGGCTGATTTTTGACATAGGGTGTCTTAGTAAGTTTTGATGCACAATTGTATGCCCGATACAGAAAACTCATAGAAAATATACCATGCTATTTAAATTAAGAAAGTTGACGTCAACTCCCGGTAAACCGAAAGTGGTACAATGGGGCAAATAATTTTGGTGATGAGTCCAGATTATATCAGTTATAATTACAAGTTTTCAGAAATGTTGAATTTCAAGAACATCAAAAAGTTCTGACGAACCAGTTCCGTGAATGACCCTGTTATGGTATAGGCATATAACACAGTCTGAAAAAACATAAATAAATAGTAGAAGCCATTTCATAATTTTATAGCGATTTAATAGCATCTATTGTTTTGTAAAATTCAAATTATATAAGAGTAAGTCAATACATGTCAAATATCTGCTTACAATATTATAATAATAGTAAAATCACATTTACTCTTTTTGTATTAAAAATAATACTTAATAGGTCTGTCTCCGAGATCGTAAATAAAAGGGATAAAATACTTACAACACTTTATATCAATTAAATACAAACAGTATAGTATGGTTTTGCTCTATCTTGAAACAAAGTAACAATTTAAGACGTCTAGTCTGATAAGCTACCACTAGACAGATTATTATTCTTGGAAAAAGTCCTAAAGTCAGCAGATGATTACTGAGTTAATCTGAGTTAACAAAGACTTTCATGCGTACATATTAGATTTAATACAATAGAAAACATTTCGACTTACTTCTATCCCTGCAATTAACACTACCACTACTAATTAGCAGCTGTTCAAGCGTATAAGCTCCACTTTTCGAATATTCCTAACGGAAATGAAATGTAATGATTAACCGCGAAGCGATCGCGGGATATCCCCAGATAGATAATTTTGTTTGATATTAACGCATCGTTTATTAAGGAAAATACAGAATTTTCTATATGAATATATTTTTTTTGTGGGCTGATATAGTGGAAATTACGGTTATGTAATAATATAATTAAATTAGATGTATTTAAATAAACATTTATGTAAACCGCTTTTAAATCCTGATTTATTTCAATAAACACGTTTCAATAAAATCAATAAATAATTAAAGAATAATTTATTCCATAACTTTGTAATAATATCTTTTCGTTAAATAACTTCTTCGAGGAAGAAATTGAAATTTAATATCACGTCAAATTACTAATAATATAAATATAAATTTCCAACTGCCTATCAAAAAAATTAATTAAAACAAAGAATTCATTGATATATCGAATTTTAATTATATTCACAAGTAATAATGAAGGAATAATGATTTAATACAACATTAGAAATTGAAAATGATGTAATTTAGAAATTGATATTGTTATTCGTGATATCTATTTTTTGTCAAGCTCTAACAATTCTGTTCAAGGACTAGGGAAAAAAATGGCTTAGAACATGGCAATTTATATTTATATTATTAGTAATTTGACAAATATAAAATGTCAATTTTTTCCATTTGAAGAAGTTATTTAATGAAAACATATTATTATATGTTATGGAATAAATTGGTATTTAATTATTTATTGTTTTATTGAAAATACATGGAAATAAATTAGATTCTAAAAGGTAATGATATAATGTGAAATTTTGGTAGTTAAATAAACATTGCATAACCGCAAACAGAGCGGCAGGATTTTATCAATAAACAATTTCTAATTAGTACATTAATAACATTATAAGAGAATAATATTCGTATTAGATATTGTTTGATATCTTGCTCTATAAAAATTTGATGAGCGAGTAAAAAAGAAAAAAACATATCAAAAATTTATCAGGACGAGCGAACTTCGTTTTTTTTCGTCTATCGCTTTAACAGAGAAGATTTCAAACTATTATCTAAAAAAAGTAGATCAATCTATTAACCATATATTTCTTGGGATAAAAAACAATGCAATTTTCCTCACATTATATTTGAGCACTAATTTTCCAATCTTTCATTTCTGTCGTTTAAGATATCAAATATGGATTTACATACATTTAGGTACATTAAAAAATTAGGTTTTATTATTTTTTACTAATCTTTTTATTTTGAATGTTTTCTAATAATTTTGCAATTTGAACACGTAATTAATACATTTATTTTGCAAATAAGGAAATACATACAAATATTAAATTGTGTAGGTAACTAACATAATATCAATACTAGAAATAAATGGAAATTTATTTTTCACTCATTCCACTAATGTGTCGGCATATCCATTCTCTCGTTCAATACATTTATTCATTCTTTTAGTAAATTCACGTAATATATTCCTTATCATTTGTGGAGAAATTTACTGTCATGTTTCTAAAATTATCCTCTCCAAATGGTTAACAGCTTGAAACGGCCCATTCTTGTAAACTTTTTGTTTCAAGTTACTCCATAAGAATTAATCAAGGGGGTTAAGTCAGGAAATCTACCAGATCAAAAAAGATCAGAATATCTGTGAATAACTTTTTCATCGAACATATATTCAAGAAATTCCCTAACATTCAATGCACTGTGGGATGTGTCATCATCTTGTCGGAACAAAATACATTGACGTTCTTGTAAAGGTAGCTCGCCCATGAAGTCATTGATGTCAGTTTGTAAAAACTGCAAATAACGTTCCACACGTTCGTCTTAAATAAATATTGGTCATGAGACTTTATTGTAAAATTTGGATTATTGTCAGACCACCAGTGACAATGTTGTGACGAAACAGTTCCATTTAATGAAAACGTTGCTTCATCGGAAAAAATTATATGCCTCGTAAAAAAGGGTCCTCTTCTAATTCTCCTTGGATGAGCCACCAAAAATCAAAGCGCCTATCATAATCCCTTTCTTTCAATGTGTGAATGTGTGAATTCTTGCCACTCTATCTTTACTTACATTTTCTTGCATCAACGATTTCCTTTTGTGCAATGACACTTTTGGATTTTCTACTACAGAGAGCATTACTTCAAACTGCGTATTCTGATCGACAATCAGCTTTTGGCGTTTTCCATTAAAATAATTTGTAATGCTTCCAGTACCTTAAATTTATTTTATTTTTGTAACAGTTGAATGATTAATATTTTTATTGATGTCTATTATTAAAAATAATAGCCGCTTCTCTATGTATTTTATAATGTTCTCCCACAATCAAACAAATTTCTAATTTTTCTTCACAAGTTAATAACGCTACCATTTTTATGTTTCATAAATTCTAACGCGTTTTAAAACTCAATGTCAAACATTTCGTGCTATCAACAAATCATTTGTATGTCAGTGCATCCTAGATTACATATAACTACAGTAAAATTTGCATTGATACCTATTGTAGACAAACAAAAAAAAGGTTTTTTTCAATGTAAATGGATGTAATTGCATATTTGAAGGTAGTTTTTAGTTCTGATCAACTTTTCCTTAGAACAATTTTCAATATTGTCAAATATAAAGCTACTTTACTCTTGAGTAAAATTCATATTTTTTGACAAACCGCACATACGACTTTATCTGATGATTGTATTTTATATATTAAAACATGCAGAACTTTTGATGAAGAATTTTTTTTTTCCTAAAATTAATAATAAAAAGATTTCCATAAGGTTTCAACTTAGTGAGACATATTGTAGAATGGTATATTGAATAAAAAGCGTTTAAATAGAAAGTGACTATAATTCCCATTATTTTAGCTCAAAGAATATATGGTTAACGGATTGACCTACTATTATGTAATACCCTGTAAAATAAGTAAATAATGGTGTAGCATATTTTATCTTGATTACCAACACTAATTCATTCAACTACAGTTAAATTTAAACGAAAAGAAATAAAACACTCAAAACAATTTGCGGTCAATTTAAAGTGGTTAATTCTGCGTGGGCGTTTATAATTTGAATTTTTTACAGGTATATAAATCAATATGAATATAAAAAGTTGTTTTTTCCAAAACTAATAAAAATTATTAAAATACAATTCAGTTTGACACATCTTTCTTACAATTAGTAATGGTATATTGAAAACAGTATACAAAAATAATATTTTATTCATACGCAATAAATATTCAGAGGTCAGTTAAATAAAACAAAAAACGACACTACAGAGAAAAAATGATAAATTCAAAAGAACTTAAAACTAAACTGGAATATAGTAGTATTAATAGTACTGGTTTCTTTTTGACAAACATTATTTTATGTTTTACGAAATTTATTCTTTTCTCCACAATGACATTTTTTTGGTTTTCTTTTTAAATTAGGTACTACTAATTAATAAAAATGTTGACATAGATGTGATGCCATTAGCTATGTTACGAAATCCTAATATATCAAAAATTAAAACGATAAAGAAACAATTCCAAACGTAGGATGCAGTGGCGTAGCCAGAATTTTAGTTTGGAGGAGGCCCAGAAGGCGTGAAGAACTAAAGAAGGAACGAAAATTTTGAAAAAGTATATTTAACACTTTTAAATCATCCAAATTTTGAAAAGATACTGGATTGAATGATTTATGTACACTAAACTGTATACACAAACCTCGAACTATAGATGACTTGACTGACTGAACGTGTATTCAGCATCAGCATAAAGAGTTGTGACCTAGATTTGTATATCATACATAATTTTCTTAATATCGTACATTTTTATAAAGCCGAATAAATATATAATAATTAACCATAGAACACCTCAATACCTTGAAAACGATGTGATATAAATAATGACAAGGATATGACATTGACTTCTGGTGTGTTATGTCAATATGTGTTGTGTCACAAGAGGCTTAAAACTAGATACACCTTACATTCTTATTAAAATTTTTGCATCGTACCAGTGGCGTAGCCAGGGGGAGGACCCCAGGGACCCCCCCGAAATTGTACTGTATCCATAATTCGAATTTTATTGAATAATATTAAAATAAACTTTTTTCGGTGGAAACGATAAATCTGAATAGATCTGAGGAAAATAAGGATCTATTGCAACACTGTACAGTGCACACTCACACAGAGTTGCCAGGTTGGGATATTTATTTATTTGAGCGACTTCTGACACAAAATTGCGACAACTTTTTTGAAGAAATCGCAAGTCGCAATTAATTTTATTATTATTATTATTATTAACTCGATGGCGATTTCAAATAATTGTTCAGGTTGCGACTTATTCGTTTGATTAATTTTATTATTTAAACTGTTGCACAAATATACATCTGAAAACATTATATGTTATAGGGATATTTTAGTATGGTTAATTATTATATATTTATTCGGCTTTATAAAAATGTACGATATTAAGAAAATTATGTATGATATACAAATCTAGGTCACAACTCTTTATGCTGATGCTGAATACACGTTTAGTCAGTCAAGTCATCTATAGTTTGAGGTTTGTGTATACAGTTTAGTGTACATAAATCATTCAATCCATGACCAGTATCTTTTTAAAATGAGGATTTACATCGAGTGTTAGTTTGTCCATATTGGCATTGTAATAATTTATAACCGATACCGATTCATAATCTGTAAGACCAAAAGCAGCTCCTGGATCATTCTTGAAATGGAGCCATACAGTTGGGTGTGTCCTGTAACTTTGTGATAAAATTTTCTATTTTGCAATTATTACTTATAACAGAATTTTCTTATATGCTTTTACACAATAATTATCTTGTCTGATTTCAAGGTAATCGCCATTTTGATTTTAAATTCTTAAATAACTTTACTTACATTATGTTTTCTGCAAATGGAAACAACAAGAGGTTCTTTGTAGCTAATTATACATCTACATGTAACTGAAAACACTGTCTTAATGCGTCTGTAAATGTCTAAATGAAATGATGGAATAACTGCCAGTCTATGGGTACTTGTAGTTTCGAAAATTCAAGGTACGCATTTCGGGATACATTCTTCTGCAAACAAATTTAAACTCTGTCAGCTTTTACTGTATGACACGCAAAATGGTGAGGAATAGCTGATCTTTGTATTGCTTGTTTTGGGGGTATGATGAGGTGACTATTATGAGAGAACGCATGAAATACTTGGCGAAAGCCTAATGTGGAAACTGTGACTATAGAAAGTTTGTCAAGGTCAACTTTAGTAGGTAGTAAATTTAAGGAATTTCACGTGATAAGTTTGTTTCATTAATAAGTGTTAAGGCTTAACTGTAAGTTCCATACGAGAGTTATTCATGACTAAACCACCTTAGTAAAGTGCTTTTATATTAGCCGAGTTACAGGTTATTGTGTCATTTGGTCGTACCCACTACCACAGCACTTACAAATTTTATACACGCTATCATTTTGTGCTTAGTTGGTGTCGTTATGTGCCATAGAGGACAATTTTGTTCTTTTATATTAACCAAGTTATAGAGCTATCTTTTTGACAAGGCATGGAATATATCAGTGCTAAATCCCAACATATGTCGTACGTGTGTAATTGCTTTGTGCAGCAAACATAAAACGTTGTGCTTCGATATTGATGAAGTTATTGCAATTTCAAGCCCCAAATCTGCAATTTTCCTTGCATTGTCAGAAAGAAAACCATACAACTTGATTAATATGGAAACATGAAACGACAAAAAATAAGCATAAAATGATAGCGTGTACGAAATTTCGAAAATTTCGAAATCGCTATACCATTTAGAACTCGATCGCACGGATTCCATCTATTTTGTTTTGATTCTATTTTGGCTGTTTGCCGGGTTCCGCGCAGAGAAAACAACATAAAATGTATACGTGCATATATACCATGTCCAAAACTAAGTGTTCATCATTACTTATATGCTTGCTAGAGCTATTGAGTGCTACGAAGTTGACTATATTAGTAAACTAGTGACATTTTTTTATTGAAATGAAACCAGAAAAAAAAATTGGATATTTCTTTTCCACGATATTCACAAAACACAATTTTTTTAAATGGAAATCAAAACAATAGCACGGCATTTTTGAATTTTCAAATCTGGCAATTGTTCCAGGTTGTTCTAGTTGGCTTAACGTTCGTTCCAGATTGTTCTGAATGTTATCCCGAAGAAATTACGGTCCTACCTTTTGTAGGAGTGGAGATAATAGTGGAGATATCGTGAAAAAAGCAAAATACTAGCCCTGTATTTTCGAATTTTCAAATTTGATGGTTGTTCCAGGTTGTTCTAGTTGGCCTAACTTTCGTTCCAGATTGTGTCTGAATGTTATGCCCAAGAAATTACAGTCCTATCTTCTGTAATAGCGGAGATATTGTGAAAAAACCAAATTCTAGCCCAGCAGTTTTAAATTTTCAAATCTGGCAATTGTTGTTTTTTTAAATGGAACCCCTGTATATTCTGAGATAGTTCTAAAGAAAACAATATTTTGAGCAAAAAAATATGATTAAATTTCTGTTATAAACCTAAGGTTTATTACTATAGGTTTCTTTTAGTAGTTGTCAGTGCTTTGAAAATGCCATTTCCTCCACTCGAAAAATATATGATATGCTGCATCAAACTAAATTTCCGGAACAACGAATAACATCCATAAACATTACTATTTGCATTGATACAGAAAATTATGAACTAATGAAACTTGAATTAGGGAAAGTAAAGAACATGTCTTTTACTTTGGACCAGAAAATGCAAGGATGTAAGCGTTAAAAATATTTCTTATTTAGTACTGGATGGATAATTACAAAAAAGAACAAGTCATAATATTTTGTTGAAAATATTGTCTTCCTTAACATTATTTAAAAATATACAGGAGGTTTTATAAAAAATTGTATATTTTTTGAATATTTCGAAAACGGAATGTTGAATTATTTTTCTGTTTTCACCATATCAATTAGAATAAATAATATCACTAGCTTGCAAATTAATCAACTTCGTAGCGCCAATAATAAGGAAGCTAGCAATGGTGAACTATTAACGACTACTTTTATTTTTAGCAAAACATACAATTTTTATGGAAATTCCCAGATAAGTCGATTTTTGATTTGAACCATCTTCAAATACAAGATGTTATCGATCATGTTTTAAAATGGAACACCCCGCTGAGATGATTGAAAAAAGCTGTAGTATGTAGCGAAAGATTTGATTCACGGTGGACAAATAAAGAAATTCGTATTTCATCTATAAAGTAACGCATACATTGCTTTTTATTTCCATTAGTATTGGTCAATAGTTAATGTCTCATATTTATACTCCTTATATTTTGCATAATTCCTGTGATTATAACTCGTATTACAAGACATTAATTTATGCTACAACTTCTGGCACAAAAAGTTATTTGTATGTAATATTTTGATCGGTAGGTGTCTAAATATACAGTATTAAAATGGAATGAATATTGGTATTTTGATAAAACAATATTCAACAGATACACTTAGCGTGGGTTTATCAATGTGAGGATAAAAGTGTTAGGTAAGTAACTGACAGATATTGCTAACTGGCAGATAAAATTTAGCAACTACAATGCTGCAATCTTGCAGATAACTTCTATTTAACACTCAATAAACGTTTTATTGTAATTATCTTACGAATAAAATTTTATCTGCAAGTTAATTTATTTATCCTCCCATTGATAAACCCACCCTTAGCCTTCCAACAATTACGTTTTCAAATGATTTTATTATTTGATAGTTTTATTTTGAAAATAATGCTTTTTTTGTTTTAATACGCATTAGTTGCGTCATTGGTAATTCTGTAATAGGAGATCTCCATATTAATTACGTCGCTATCACAATTCGGAATTCAGTACTAAACTTTCTGTGCTCTAATAGGTATTTGCAATTCTAATAATTATGACCAATTAATCAGGGAGAGGGAGAGAAGGTCGTGGCCTCCACTTTAAATAATTTTTAATAAGAATTTACAGAAGCAATTCCGGTTACGTGAAGATACTGTGCAGTTTGTTTTGAAACATGCTCCACACCGGTGATCAAATTTTTCTCAGCGCCGTAGCATTGTTTTTCAACGCTAGCGTGAGAAACAATTTGACTAATTACGTACCAGAATATCTGCCAGCCTCATTTTACTTTTATAATTCGGATAACACAAGTGTACCGAGACCTGTAGAGGAGGATAGTATATTCTTTGAAAGCACTTTCTTTCCTCGATGTTGTCAACCTCAAACCTTATACGACATTGACAATAAAGGATGCGTAGCTGTTAATGATTCGTCCCCTATTTACGAAGACTTGGGAATACGCATTGATTTAATACAAAGTGGATTGGTACCTTGCGAAGTAGTAGTGGACAGATTTGTAGAAATCAAAAACTTCCATCTAGAAGACGGAAACGCTACTTTAAAGGCTGACAATGAATACGTAGAAAGAGGAAAGTTTTGTATTGATAAAACTTTGCAAGATGATGATATCTATGTTGTTAGATTATGTAGAAATGTGAGCTATTGTAATAGTGTTGACACAAATCAAAACAACGAATGGTGCGTGCATAAATGCTGTAACGATGGCTTTCAATCCGTTGATTATAAATGCTCCTTAAATGATAGAATGGGGATACACGTTAAAAATCATTCGGAAGTTTATGCCAGAACCGGTAAGCCTATAACTTAAAATATATTTTCTCTAAAATTAATAATCCTTTTAGCTAGATAGGGAGTGTTATTTTTTCTTAATGTGTGACCACTTCACGGTGTAATTTTTGGGTGTGTGTAATTGTCTCCACTGCATTATACCGCCTTTTATAATGCTGTGTTGTTTATTACAAGGCGATCATTTTGAACTGCCCTGAGTTGGTCATACTGATTTTAAAATGGTAACACTGTGTAATTGGCGAACCTGTTTATCTATATTTTGTGGTTAGGTTTATTATTTACATTTTACTTGTAACAAATGTCAACTTAGTAAGGTTAGTTATAAGTTGGAGAAATATTCGAATGAATTTTTGTAAGAATATAATAATTGTACCTTATTTTTGATCCTGCTGTGTCGTAAAAGGCATTGGGGTATATATTGTCTTGAAAAAGACAGAAAAACAGTAATATAACACGAAGAAAATATGAAAATAAAGACACAACAAGACAATACGCACAAATGATAGCTAATAGATAAGTATTGACACTATCGTTTTGACATTTCACATATAAATCCAGTATGGACAATTCATGAGAGTAAATATTTCCCAATGTTTATGAATCCAGGGACTTTTTTGTTGCCAACTCAGGACACTTCAAAATGATCGTAGTGTACTTTGCTCTTAACAGTGAATGGTAGACCGATCGGATTCTCGGATCGGATAATAGATTTAAGAAAACTTTAGGTATCAAACCATCCGGAACTACACCTTCTAGGTGTATAGTAATCTTTTAATTCCTGAATTATTTCCACTTGTAGGTCAATAAAACAACAATTAATTAAATATCGGAATATGTGGAAATGGAAATAATTCAGGAATTAAAAGATAAGTACATAAAGGTCAGGAAATAGATATATTACTAGGTGTATAGTAAGAAGCCAGAACAATGTTTTCACACTACCTTAATAAAAATGATCCCAATTTGTGCCTAGTTTTATCTAGTATTACAAAGAAAACTTACGGACGTGGTTGACGATAGCTATTTCAAAAACACAGATAAAAATGGAGTGTCGTTTTTGAAAAAAATGAGTTGCGGCAGGTGGTATATCCGGGTATTTAAAACTATTTCGCCTCTTACTGTTATTTCTAAAATATACAGGGTCATTCACGGAACTGGTTCGTTAAAACTTTTTGATGTTCTTGAAATTCAACATTGACCCTGTATATTAAAATAAAAAAACTATCTATTTCATAATATAGGACCCATAATTTGTTTATTTTCAAACGCATTTTTTTAAATGTTAAAATCTTGTTAATGATGTCACCGGAATGGCTAGATTAACAAAATTCGTGAAAAAATAAGAATTGTCGTTGCTATTGAACAGGTTTCATCTGCACAGAAAAAATACAAGCATATACATATATTCAGTTTGCCAATTTTTTAAATCCATACGCAGGAAATTACATACTTAATTGTGGGTAATTTCCTCAAAGGTATGCAGAATGTCGTAATAGATGTTGGTTTCAATATTAATGTCAATGCCAAAGCACAAACATAGAATTTAAGATTTAGAATATATAAATTTTAATTACTGTTACATTAAAATATTGAAATAAACATAGAAAAAAATGGGTTTTTACATATAATTATAGGTATACATATATTTATGTATTGTTCCGTCAAATACGACAAAAATGAAAAAAGAAGTGATTTTACACAAATATAATAATAAATATTGTACAAAAACGTCTTAAAGGCTATCCTACCCTCTTTCTTACCTTAAAATTAATGTGTATATGCGTGAGTGTTATATGAAATCTAAATTTTTGTCCTTCGACCGCTTGATCCGCTTGAAAAATTGTTCGTCTCCGGTAGTTTCTTCCTAGGTGCTTTTATTCTATCTTCTCTTGTCCCAGGACTCAGCCAAAAACTTTATCTTTAATTATGTTGGTTCTGATTTGTTACTAAATCACTTTTATATAATTTTATTTTAATTGACATTTTTTGTTGACTTTTTCTGTTCTTGTCAAATTTAATTTTGTTTACTTCCACCCTGTTGCACCCGGAACTACCAAAAACCGTCGTGACGTCATCCCATACTAGATTTCTAATTTTCTTGTACGATTTTGTAATTGATGCCTAAAATGAGTGATATTGTGTTATGTATGTGTTTTGTATGTGTATGTTACATTCATTTTATTTTTTTTATAAAATAAAAATGTTTAATATTATATTTTTTGTACTTTGCATTTTTTAAATATATTTTTTTAAATAAATAATTAATATAAAGTATATGCCCTATATCCTCACTATATTCAAACGAAAAATTTCCGTAAATTTATGAAATTAAAAGAACGAATTGAATACAATATAATAATATATAAGATGTCTGTAAAACGTCTTTATACACGCCTACCACATATGCCTTAGACCACAAAATAAGACAATTTAAGTAAATTTATCTTAGTCTAATGTCGATTAGTTTGGGCGCTACGCGGCCTTGAAGTTAGGATTTTGAAATCGTCTTTTTATTATAAAGTCAGTTGTATTGTTCAGTTAGTATTATTGGACGAATGTTTTGAGAAAATTTCATAAAAATGCTAATACCGGAGGTGAATGAAATACGCACGACCATTATGAAAATTAGCATATTTTTTGTTGTTGTCTGTAGTAGAGACACGAAATAATTTTTATTCGATAGAGTGTTCAAAAATGATCAAATTATGTGTCTTATAAAATTTTCTTATTTTTATTCGGTATCGAGTAAAACGAAAAAAAGGAGCTTATGGTCGTGCGTTCGAAAAAAGCATAAAGTAATCCAGTCGCCTATGATTTCTATCATAAACAAATGAATTCTGCATGGCTAAATAATAATACTGCTAAATCTAAAATACCAGAATTGTCATTAGTGTTCAAGAGTTTCTTAAGTGCTCTAATAATAATTTAGAAAGCTTAACTTTTCGTGATTTATCATGGCCTTACCATACACCAGTGCAGAATATACCGATATGCTATTGGTATTTGGATTTTGTGAAGGAAATTTGGAACTATGTCTAAGAAATATTACCAATAAAATACTGACACAGCGAAAAGCCGCTAAAAAATAGAACATACATCGTAGTTCCATTATATTGAAACTAAAAGCAGTGCGAGAAAAAACCAAACGTTACCAGGACGCCAATGTGTTTTTTTGCCGGCAGAAGAAAAGTTGTTTGTCGAGCATACTACAACTAGGTGCAAATTTGGATTTCCTATAACGTTGATCGATTTAAGATGCATTGTGAAAATGTACTTGGAAAGCCAAGACCGTAGAGTACCAGTGATTAACAATAACACTTACCCGGAAAACGTTGGGCAGAGTGCTATTTAGAACGTCATAAGAAGGAATTATCGCAGCGGTTTTGCAGCAATATCAAACGTGTCAGGGCAGCCGTAGGTGAATAAATAATGACATCCTTCTTTTCGCATTTGGAGAAAGAAGTAAGGACGTGCCGCATACCTTATTTACAACTACGATTAAACAAATTTAGTGGACGAACCTGGCAAAAAACGAATCTTATCTAAACGTGGATGTAAATATCCCGAAGCCATTAAAAATTCTACCAAGCTGCTGTAAGTTTTGTGGTTTGTGGGAATGCTGCCGGAGAGGTATGCCTCCTCATATGTAAACTATAAACAGAAAAAAATGTGGGACACTTGGACTGAAGGAAGCCCGCCAAACACTAGGTACAATCGAAGTTTCAGCTTTGAGGATTGGGTCTTATTCAACACTATTGCCAATATTAAGAAGGACCAATGAAAAAAGGTCTTAGTTGGTGATAATCTCAGTTCCCACATTAGCTTAAGGGTCTTCAGAGCTTGTGAGAAACACAACCTTGCATTCATAGGGCTCCCTCCAAATTCTACCACCCTCTCCCACTTGACACAGCATTCGAGATAGCCTTTTTTCGGCCATTCAAATGCTATCGGCGGCAAATATTAGATGAGTGGAAGGCGACGCCAGATGAACAAAGGATGCCGACAATTTTTTTTTTAATAGCTTTGGAATAAAGTTCTTCCTAATTCAGCGGTCAATTTACAAGCTGGATTTAGAAATGCTGGCATATTTCCTCTACGTGGAACCAAAGTTTTAGAGCGCCTGCCGCCATATGTCATAAACCCAAATACAAGTGCTGTTTCTGATACGTTTATAAAACATATCGAGATGACAAGAAAACAAACAGTAGAACCAGAAGCATCCATAAGGAGACGAAAGAAGAAGCTTGTTGTTGAGCCGGGTAAAAGCATTTCAGCAGAAGACATTGAAAGACTTGCAGTACCGTCTACCAGCAAAACTATACAAACAGCTCAAATAAAAGGAAAATTTCGAAAAAGTTCCAGTGACCAAGCAGAAATAGATAGATACTCCGTAGCTTCAGAATCGTCAATAAACTTATCAGATATTGAACAGATCTTAGAAGAAGAGGATGAACAAAATGTTTTAAATAAAGAGGTCGCCCATAATAGTTTTCTTCCAGCAAAACACACATTTGTGATTGTGAATTATGAAGGAGAATACTGGCTTGGGCAGGTTACAAAAGTGGAAACTAATGGGGCTTATGTTACATGCATGGCCAGATCTGGAACATTATGGAAGTGGCCAGAGAAAAAAGATTATCTTTTTTTATCATCAAGAGTATATTATACTATCTATAAGCAAACCTCAAAAGAAAAGCACCAAAAGGGAGCTCTTTCATGTGCCTGCACTCGAGATAATATGGGGTAAACCAAAAAAATAAACCACCTAATAATTTAAAATGTTTAATGTATTATTACCATGTAAAAATAAATACTTTTTCTTCTGTTTGTACAAGTGTGTTTTATTTGACACGCTATTTATTGCCGTATAATATAGTTGCATAAAATTCTCCCAACTATGACTCTATAGGGATTTATTATGTAAAATATCCAATGGCTTATTGTTGTATACTAAGTAACGCAACTATGGTCCGAACTTTGGTAAAAAAAATATGAGTAAAGTTTATAATATATGTAGCGCAACGAAGGGAACTGATCTATTTCTAACGTTTTATTTATTGCAATATCAACAAAATATAACATTCGATCTGTTTCATTTCAGAAACTACACACAGAAGCACAGAAAGGGAGGTAATATTGGACCATAGTTGTGTGAAATTCATAATCATACGAAATTCCTTCGAATGGCTACACACAGAAAAAGGTTTACTTAGAGTAACATATAATAACGTAGATCAAATAAATATGCATTCATATACAGGATTATTCGCGGACAAAATTCTAACGAACCAATTAGAATTTTTCGATGTTCCTGAAATCTTAGAAATTTGAAAACTTGTAGTTAAGACTAGTGTCATCCGATCTCATTGAACAAATTATTTACATTCTACTTTCTAAATTAAAATTTAAATTTTTATGAGTTTTTTAGATGGCGCATTTAATTCTGCATCAAAACTGATTAAGGTATCCCTGCATAATAATAATATACATACATATACAGGGTGAGTCACGACTATTCCCTCGGTCTCTTATGTGTAAACGCTAAAAGATATGAGTTTCAAATTTTAGGCAAATATGTAGGCCGATAAGGAGAACATTTTAAAATTATTTGCAAGTATACAGGGTGATTGAAAAAAGTACAGCAAATCAAAGTTAGGTTATTTTTAATGGAACATCCTATATTGTATATCATTTTTGGATTCTACGTCATAAATTAGGATAACTTTGTTGATAGTTCCCTATATCCATCTGCTGCCAATTTCGAGAAAATTTGATTTTTATGAAAATGTCGGCGAAAATATTAAAAACAGGAAAACTGTATGACTTGGACAATTTACATTTATAAGAAGTTATTTTGACAAAGCGTGCTTGCAATAAACCGGTAAAGTATCTTGATATTGGCTACATGGCGTTCAGCAAAACAATTAATAGGTACTTTATATTTTTTCAACTATCAATAACGCTTTTAAGTTAAATGGAACACCCTATATTTATCCATCCTATATGAAAGCACATTAAACCCCCTACCAAAAACTATAAACATGTGTATGTCTAAATTTAACGATTAAGATGTTATCAACGATATTCTCTAAAAACCTCATAAAACCGATGCTTTTTTCATCTAAATAGGAGGCCATGCTGGTAAAAATTAGCATATTCAAATTAATTCAACATAATTTCCATTTACATTTATCATTAGAATACAATTTACAAGGAATATAATTATCCACGTACAAATAATTAGAAAGCATGGCCTATTTAGATCAGAAAAAGCTCAGTTTTAGAGTGATTTTGAAGAATTTCGGTAATAACATTTTAATCGTAAAATTTAGACACAGACATCTTTATAGTTTTTGATAGGGGGTTTAATGTGCTTTCACATAGGATGGATAAATACAGAGTGTTCCATTTAACTTAAAAGAGTTATTGATAGTTGAAAAAATATAAAGTATAAATTGTTTTGCTGAACGTCATATAGCCAATATCAAGATACTCTACCGGTTTATTGGAAGCACGCTTTATCAAAATAACTTCTTACAAATGTAAATCGTCCAAGTCATACAGTTTTCTTGTTTTTAATTTTTTCGCGAAAGCCGACATTTTTGTAAAAATCAAATTATCTCGAAATTGGCAGCAGATGGGTACAGGGAACTATCAACAAAGTTATCCTAATTTATGACGCAGAATCTAAAAATGATATACAATACAGGGTGTTCCATTAAAAATTACCTAACTTTGATATGCTGTACATTTTTGAATCACACTGTATACTTGCAAATAATTTTAAAATGTCATCCTTATCGTCCCACATATTTGACTAAATTTGAAACTCATATCTCTTAGCGTTTAGGCACAAGATATGGAGGGAATAGTGGTGACTCACCCTGTATAATCTGATATTCAGCTATTCAATTTTTTTCAAAAATACGGCCAACTACAACGTTATGTTAAAAACTCTGTATTTCTGGAACCATGCAAGTGAAGATTTTATATTTGACTTGTTATTATCTGAAATACAGCGCATCAAATCTACGCCTCAAAAATTATGTTTATACATACAGGGACGTCCAAAGTTAACACTCATTTCAACTAAGTTCGCATCGATGAAAGTTTTTTTTTTTTTATAGAACACCCTACCTCCATATTACTGCATTTTTGATTAATTAACTAGAAATAAACGATTTTAAGCGGTAGTCACTGACAGATGGTAGCAGTTTTCTTGAAGCCACATCATCTAAAAGTAATAACACTTTATTTTTCTAGATGGATATGGTATGATGTATGGAGGAGATGTCAATTGTCCAAACACCGTATGGAAAGTCTTTTCAGAAGTGGACCTTAA
Source organism: Holotrichia oblita (assembly GCA_023690525.1). Lineage (NCBI taxonomy): Eukaryota > Metazoa > Arthropoda > Insecta > Coleoptera > Scarabaeidae > Holotrichia > Holotrichia oblita. Next base: position 73,426,002 of record CM043015.1, read on the forward strand.
GATAAGGGCGGATGGAGTTTTAATTGTGGATGGTAGTTCCAGGGAGTATAAAGTAAATGATTACTGCCTGGGTACCAACTACGACACAACAACAGGATATATTTCCGACATGATTTACTATTGCGAATTTCGACAAGCTCTCTATGTTAAATGGATATTCAAAAAATAGCTACAGTGACAACATGTGTCGCCTTCGTGATGACAATCGCAATCTATATGTTTGTTTATCGACTGAAGAAATTACGCGTACAATTAATGTGTTGTTTTTGTTTGGTGGATTTGACATTTTGGATAATGTACTCCATGAGAATATTCAATGTCCAGTTCAAAAACTTCTGCATAACATTTGGTAATTTCCATTTTTTATACTTTAGAATATAGAATATTTTAAAAGTATGTTGCATCTTGAAGATAGCATAGCATTCAGACTAACTTTGTAAAGGATATTCGAAAGTGTACAAATATAATTTCTTAAGGATGATTCGATTTTAGATCATTTCGTACCTGTGTCGGTACAATACCTTGCTGTAATCTCTGCAAATATTAAGATATATTTCTGAAAGTTTCTATATCTACATATTTATGGATACGCCAAAGATTGTGTATTTTTATTACCTAATCTACGTCCTGTAACTTAAAGAATATCAAGGAATCAAGAACCACAAAAGATCTACCATATACCTTTTTTGATTGTTACTGTAAGATATTTGTGAATTAATGCTTTAATATAACATAACAACTAATAACATTCAAACATAAATGTAACGTATCAACTACTTTTTTGTGTGGTGGTCCATGGCAACTCCCGCGGTGTAGCTTTTGTATGTGTATAATTATCTTCAAATGGCATTGTAACAGCATTATTTCGTCTTTTATAATGCCACACTGCTAATTACGTTGCTCCTAACACCGGTATGATAATGGTAGGTCGATCAGAATTTAATTCTTCGGGAAAAATGTCACCGTCTTTCCTGAGAATTGAAAACCGGCTCCTATCGTTCCGCCACAACGCTAGTCGGCCGTCTAACCACTGCGGTTATCGACTCGTATCGGCCACCTGACTAATGTACATATATATAACACTCTTCTCCCCACGACACTTACAAATTCAGCTGAAGAGGGTTCATCCTAATCCTGTACTTGATCGCTGTAACTCCTGCTTCTTTGATTGTTGATTTAGCCCTGCTATTTCAGCGTCCCGTCGTGGTAATGTTTTAGATTTAGTTATCATTGTGTTGTAATTCTGACTGTTCTTCTCGACCATTACCTTCAGTCCTTGATCTATATGTTTTTCTTGACCATTTCAATCAAATCAACTAGAATATTAATGTAGTATAAAAAAAACTCTTGTGAAGCTACTGTTTTAAATTTCCACATTATACCCTTTATTTGTATAGTTCGGAACTTCAACTGTATTGTCCACTTTGAGCGTCATTTGCTCATCGTCCCATATTTATTATCTATATATTTCATGTCTTATGCTCATTTTGATAGTTGATCGATTATTTAAACACATATTTTGAATTAACTTTGCAACTTTCTCTGTTGTAAAAGCAATTTGGACCGTTCAGACTTCAAGTCGCCCGATTCCCTCATCATGCTATATAAGCCAAACGAACTACGTTGAAGTAGTGCAGACTGAATGTATCTTTTTTGCGTGGCTGTTCATTACTGGATGGTACGGTGCAATGGTTTTATAATAAATTCCATTAGACATAAGATGCATTTCAAATTTACTTGACTTTGGTTGGCTCCCATTGTCATTGTTGACGGTAATTGGTAATATTTTCCTTAATATTGGTATTGTCTTGTTTATTATAATGTTTTCTAGAGGGGCGCTAGTATGTATGTATCCATAAATGATCTAAATTAGTCAAGATGAACACGCTGCCAAGTCATTGATGTACATATGTATATTATTATGGATGGTGCTCCTCGCTAATGCCTTCATTTTCACTATACCCGCGTGGACGGTATTGGAATTCTTTCAATATTTGTTTTTGTAATTCACCAGTTCAAAGTCTGACTCCGCATTTATTTGCTATTGGGCATTTTTGTGTAAATATTTGTTTTGTAACGTTTGTGAGGAATATTAATATGGCATATGTTCTCATACTTGATATACATACATATATGTATGTACAGCTTCGTAGATACGAGCAATGTTATATCTTAGAAATACATGGTGATCGGAGTTATAATGTATGACATTCACCGTTGACATGATCATAGTTTCTGCTTGCTTAAAATATATTGAATCAGTTTTATTTTTTGTTTTATGTATTGACCACGGAAAAGCAACTATTGCCCAAATTTGTACTTATTGTTCATTTTCAGCTTACATATACTACTTTGTCATGATATCACGGCTGTCATGGTTAAATGTTGTGTCATTTGACGTATGGAGGACTGCTGTGTAAGACATTTTTCAATGAATGTTTACTTGTTACTTACTAAAGACATTTTATTTTTTTAATCTAGTTCCCTAGTACCTACCGTTAGTATATCTACGAGGACGAGATTTTATAAAAAAATGGTATATTACGCAGCATACGCCGTTCTCGTACCGCTAATATGCACAATGTTTTTCATTATCGACAACAAGGAATATTATTCACTGGGCCGTTTCACACCATTAGTAAATAAAATTTCTTGCTATATAGATATACGAGGAATAGGTAACGTATTAATTGAATTAGTTAATAATAGCCAATAATATAATCCTTCCTTGTTGATAACTAATACCAGGGGTTCATTAATAACTGTAGTCTTTTCTCCAAAAATTACAACTATAATTTGTATATTATCAAATAAACAACAGAATAAAACACATAACTAACACAGACAGTTCAAACGCTAGCAAATCTCCTCACCACGTCACCTAACGTTCTACTATTTTTGTATATTAGTTCTATGTACTAGGTTGTTCAATAAATTTCTAGAATCACGCATAGATGGCGGTAGTAGGTCCGCCATTTTATTTTTCTAAAAATGGTACTACTTTTTCATGAACATGTGAAAACTTTTGTGTAGATCTGTCAACTCCGTCTTATATTTACAGCTGCTCAAAGTAGGCATGTCACAGTGTTTTTTTAATATGGAAAAAATCAAGTATCGTGCAGTGATTGAATTCTTATTTTTGGAAGGCGTAGAACAAAAACAGATTCGGGAACGATTGTTAAAAGTGTATAAGGACTCTTCACCTTCACTTGCAACAGTATAACTGGGTTGCTGAGTTTAAACGTGGTCGTACAAGTGTTGAAGACGATCCACGTCAAGGGCGTCCAAAAAGTGCATCAACACCAGAAATCATAGCAAAAATACAGGATATGATTTTGGTAGACCCTCGATTGACTGAGAAAGATCTTGTAGAGGCTCTAGACATCTCATTAGGCACCGTAAGCCATATTTTAAGTGAAGTTTTAGGTTTCAAAAAGCTGTGTGCACAATGCGCGTCTCATTCGTTAACAATGGAACAAAAACACATTCGAATGCGACTTTCTCACCAACATGTGGAGCGTTTTAAAAAGGATAAAAAGGATTTTGTACGTCGATTCATCACTATGGATGAGACTTGGGTCTACCATGATCCTGAATCAAAACAAGAGGCTAAAGAATGATGTGAACCTGGTTCTTCAGCTCCAAAACGAGTTCGTGTCCAAAAATCAGCAAAGAAGGTTATGGCTTCAGTTTTTTTGAGATGCTAAAGGGATATTGTTGGTGGATTATCTTTAAACTGGTAAAACAATCAACTCTGTATATTACTGCAAACTTTTGGATCAATTGGATGAAAAAATTCGTGAAAAAAGACCTATATATAGATAATTAAGCTAGTTAAGTGTATAAATATTTCAAAAATAAAATATTTTTGAAAAGAAAGACCTGATTTGCAGAAGAAAAAAATTATTTTTCATCAAGAAAATGCACCTGCTCACAAAAGTGTTTTAACAATGGCTAAATTCAATGAATTGAAGTACGAATTGCTTGATCATCCACCGTATTCATCAGACTTGGCTCCCTCTGACTTCTGGCTGTTTTCTCATCTTAAAAATTCATGCGTGGAAAGCATTTTTCGTCTAATGATGAAGTTATAGCAGCCATAGACGAGTATTTTGCAAACCTTCCGGAAAACCAGTATAGGAATGGAATTCATAAATTGGAGGAACGTTGGAATAAATGTATTGAGCGTTTGGGAGAATATACTGAATAATAAAAAGCATTTTAAGCCATAAAATCGTGTTTTTCGGTTCTATTCTAGAAACTTATTGAACAATCTAGTATATGTGGTTGCATACATTATAAATGTTAATAAACTACATTTCATACACAAAAGAGCTAAAGGCCTTACTGAATTTATTACAGTCTAAAGCTTTGGTTAAAGGAGTCGCTAACGACTGATCATTTGTGTTACAGTACCTAATTTATAATTTTCCCTCAACATGTTTTTCGTTAATATAATGATATCTTACATCAATGTTTCTGCTAGTAATAGTTCTTCTTTGTTTTCGTTTATTTCGATTGTATATAAACCATTTTCATTTAAGTTGCCTTCAAGAATTTTGCTATTATTTTTTCGTACCATTACTTTGTCTTCATTGAATATTACTTGAGCTCCAGCTTTAGCTATTTTACTTACTGATAATAAGTTTATACTCAATTTTGGTATGTACATTACATCTTGTAATATGCATTTATCAGTTTCTATCTGGCTGATTCCTTCCGCTCTTATTTTTCCATTTTTCTTTGTTGTATTTATTTCAGACTCATCTTCTGTTATTTTATTAAACATTTTTTTATAGTTTACGATGTGAGAAGTCTCTCCTGAATCTATTACCCATTTTAGAGTATTTTCATTTTGATATTGATTGTTTACTGTATCAGTTAAGAAACTGACCTTGTTTTTACTTTCATTGTTATTTTTCCTAAAATAAAAAACATTTTCTGTATGATTATTTTTTTTATCTATTGTACATTTCGGAAATTTAACCTTTTGACATGATTTTGCAAGATGTCCCAATTGTCCATATCTGAAACATTTTTTTTCTTCCTCGCTCTTTGTGTTACTTGTTTTATCCTTATATTTTCTTTGCATAAATGATGTTTTAAATGCTGATTGGTCATTGTTATCCGGCCCATTCTTTTGTCTCGCTTCTTCCGCTGAAAGTCTGTTTATTAGATTGTCCAATTTTTTTTTTTTTTTTCACTTTTCGGGATGGAGTCCCACGCACTAATAAAATTTTTGAAATTTTCTGGCAATTAGGATAAAATTTTTGTGATGAGCATGGATCATCAATTTCTTGTTTTAATTGACCCAACTTATGTACCAAATTTTCTAAATTACTGATGTAGGTGGCCATGTTCATACCTTTTTTGTAGCTGTTAGTTTTTACTTTTTAGTATATGCATTAGTGGCGCTTTCTCTATTGTTGTCACTATAATTTTTTGTCCAATCGCATCCCATTCTTTTTTCTTGTCCTCTTCTGTGTTTTTAAGTTTTACACGTTTTTGACTTTTTCTTTCTTTAATTTATCGCGTTTGACCTGGGCCCATAACCTGTAGAGTTTTTAAGTTCAATTCACTGTTTAACTACTAAAGAAACATTTATTTTGTTAATTACAATATATATTAGTTTAATAAACATTTTTGTATATTAGTTCTATGTATATGTGGTTGCATACATTATTTTTTATTTACACCTAACAGCGGATATCTTTGTTTTTTGACCAATGTAAGTTTTTTTATGATAGTTTTTGCCAGAGAAATTACTTGTATTTATTATTTCTTTCGTTGTATTAATATTTATTTACTTACAGCAACATTATGAAGACGAGAACGTGAGAAGTTTTTTTTTAACTAGGCATGACTAACACCACAGTATAGTATCTAACCAGTAGATCACTCTCTGTCGGCACCTTTGCTCTTCGGGGACAGAGTTTTTCTTTGCGCATTGGCTTTCGCACATAAGCGGGTGAATATAAAGGCGGGAAATAAATGCGCAATGGTCATTACTAATATACAATACCAATATCTATTACTAATGCGCACTGGCTTTGGCGCATCGTTCAACAGGTAGGAATAATAACACGAATTTGTAGGGAGTGACGCTACTGCCTAGATACACTATACTGTGCTAACACTGACAGTTTCACAAAGATTATTTTGCGTTTTTTTAAATGAGGATAAGGCTAACATGGATATGATTTTTACTTTCATGAAAGCAATTTTTTTCATCTTCTCCAATACTTTACTTCTTTTCCCATGAACAGCTATTTATTCTTAGGATTTACAAGTTGTCATCATTTCCAAATAATTTCATTTCAACGACTTTGTTCGAAACTACATATCTACTTGGAATCTTCCGACATACAGGGTGTAAGGAGTTTGACTGCCATAATTTTCCCAGCATATAGAGCAAATAAATAGGATTAAAAAAATTATTATGAAGTAGATGTTAAAATAAATAGTTTTCTAGAAAAACAAAAGCAAAGTTCCAACTTTTAAATCGCGCTATCTTAGGCAGTTATAATCATTTTAAAGTGTGAATTTTACATTGGAGTCATCACGTAAATACAAAGAAAAAAATGTTACAGACGTTTGTTCTACAATCTAAGGTCTATAGCTTTGGCAACGCTGTAACATGACGTACCATAACTTGTACTACTCTGTCTGTATTTAGTGATCTTGGAAACCGTAAGTGACAGGCTAAAAAGTTATCAAGGTATTCTGTTCAGTTTCATTCAGTCTACATTACATTATAATTGTGGGCTTAAACCACTTACACCCTGTATGTAATCTGGTCAAAGTTAAGGTCTGGTGAGCTCACATTCAGACTCAATCGTAGTGTTGTGAGTTAGTGGCGAGTTGAGCTTTATGCATTCTTGTCTTTATTATGGAATGAATTTAAAAAACATATAGTTCTCCTTCAAGCCTCGGGTAAATGCGAATTTAAGAATCAGAAAAATATTATCACCAGTCAATAAATACCGTAATCAATAATAACTTCGTACTGTTAGATTAGATTAGATTAAATTAGATCTGAGAGCAGTGGCACTGCTGCCTTTAGTAATCGCGACCTGAATGGATCTATTGTAACATGATTGTTAGACTAGTTGGAGGCTTTTAATGAAGCTTAGAATTAGTCTGGCATTTTCGTCCTGGATGTCAGTACGCGTTATAAACGGCCTACTAAAGTGTTTGGTGTCGAGTATGACTGGCAGCAACACATTTACACAAAATATGTTCTGCCGTCTCTAGATCGTCTTGGCATACACGGCAGATTTGATCTTCACCTTTTTCGTATATAGGTGGTACATCAGGGCCACATGACCTATCAAAAACCCTGCCAGCAGTCCAAGATATCCGTTGCAGAAAGATAGCAATGACTGTGCTGTCTTAGGCGATCCTGATAACAGTGCCTTTGCATGCTTTTGTCCTTGCTTATTCTGCTAGTGGGAGGCCTTGATGTTGTCCTCCCATTTGTTAAATGCTTGTTTTAGGTGGCTCTTTTGCAGTCCACCACAGGGATAGGGTTCAATAAAAGGCATTTTCGCTGCTTCTTTGGCAAGCTTATCTGCCCTTCCGTTCCCGTCGATCCCGTGATGGCTTGGGACACACTGAAGAGTTACATGGTTATTGTGCCTTGTGTGTTGTCTTAAATTGCATATGCATTCATGCAACAGACCGGATTCATATGTGTAAGTACTCACAGCCTTCAACGCCGCTTGACTATCCGTTGATATACTCATTGTTGCAGAAATCTCCGCTTGAAATATGTTGGAGTGGCGTCCTATAGGCACTTTGAGATAGTGGTTAGGCCCACTGACTCCAATGCCCGTCCCCACTCCCTCTATTCTAGAGCCGTCAGTGTACCATGCCAAAGTTTTTCTTTTGAGGTTCACCGGATGCCCACTTAGTACGGCTTTCTATGACCACTTTGTAGGATTGGTTGAAGTTGTATTGCATAGGGATCTTGTCCTTTGCAATGTAAATCAGGTAGTTAATGCTGGGATCCTCAAGGATTTTAAGGTGTTCTCTAATGTCCCCAGATTTTAATCCCTTAAGTATGTCCAGAGATAGGGTACTTGATATAATAGTCTGTTTTTGAATGTAAATGTGCAGTGGCGTGATTCCCAGCAGTACTTCTAGCGCTGCAGTGGGACAGTTCCGCATCACTGGTGTGACATTTGGACAATTACGTCTTTGGATTTGTTGAAGTTGTTGTTGTACAATCTTCTGTGTGTCTTCGTATTGTTATTTCGTGCATTATTTCAATGAAAAAGATGGTATTCTAAAATTCTAATTTAGAAATCTTAGAGATAATAATGTCGAACAACAGTTCCAAAGAGAGTATGAGATTACCACTAACTCTATATTATATGACTGGTAACTGAGTAATGTACGTTTTCATTTTAGATGGTAATCTTGGCGCTCTCCACCTTTATATTCCGGTAACGATATTAATTTTAATTAACATGGGGTTATTTGTGAAAACGGTTTTATATTATCTCCATACGAAAAGGAATGTGGGTCACTTTCCCGATTCTAGTGCTTCAAGGGCAAGAAATAAGAAAAATGTTCACGAAAGGTGAGGCAAATACAATTTGGTACAAAAATTTAACATAATTTTTTAATGGGTTTCAGGAAAATTACAATAATAAAACTTGCATTACTTATGGGAATTACATGGTTGTATTACTTATACGCTTACCTCATTAATATACAGAATAACGATACTTTACAGAATATTGGTGATGTAATTGGATTTGCAAATACATTCGAAGGTAATTGTTGCCTAAATTTAGACTTTAGGACGATTTAATATTTTCTGTGGGTCATTTGTTATTTATGTCAATTAGTTTTCAAATCCAAATTGATAAGTCAGAATAGATTTTATAATACTTATCCTTTTTTATACATATCTCAATGGAATATCTCAATATATGAAGTAAATATTCTTATTATTATTATACCAGACGTTTGGTACAAATCCATACGCACGCATGCGACACCAAGAAGGGCAACGCTAGAGACCATGATAGAATTGTAGATGAACTGCTTGCATTTACAAAATAAGCACATGATGCATCCTTAACATTTTGATTCATTACAAAAATATCGTGTAGAGAAAATATCGGACTTTTCTTTGACTTTTTATTTCATTTCAGTAATCTTGAAACGGTTATGTGGTTAGCCTATTATGTACGCATCAAATATCAAGTTATACTTGAGTAGTAAGTCTGAATACGTTTTATATACCAAACGCTTTGGAATTAAATTTTCTCTAAATGTCATAAACCATTACAAAATGGTGGTACGAATGTGCCTTTAATGTGAAGGCGAAACTAGGATTTCTACTTTTACTGTGACCTTGATTAGGCAGTTTAAAAAAATAAAGATTTTACAATATTGTTTTGTTTTAGGCGTGTATTTCCTTATGATTTTTGCCATTGATTGGAAAAAGGTGAAAAAGTTCTTACAAAATAAAAACCTGTTACCAAACATTTCCATGTCACCACCGCAAAGTACAAAGATAACCACAGTATCTGGGAGTACATGAAAAATGCTTATTGGCTAAATGGTATTTAACATCCCTCTGTTCATTTATTAATGCAGTCAAATGTGCTTTACCTTGTTGTATATATTATATCTGTGTTTATTATTTTTATTCTAATATAATGTATTATTACGTATATATTGGAATGGAGTTTTACTTAATACCGATCAGTGGTCAGCTGCAATAAGATTAAAAAAACAAAGATATGAGTCGATATGAGTGTGACAGACGTATAACAGCTCTAATATATTGGCTCGATTTTATTCAAATTTCAAGCTTAACAACCTTAGAAATCTCTAACTAGAGATTGTAATAGTGTTGAGTATCAATGTGATGTGATTTTTACAGGAACATGTTTAATTCTATCAATAAAAAGTTTAAAATAAGACATCTTGGACAAAAGTTAAGAAAGAGAGATTGTTTTCTAAAGATTAAAGATTATGCTTCGTTGGATGTCATCAACATAGTAGTAAACTATTTGGCGGAAACCTACGAAAACGGAATCTAATTTTAATAAAGGCATGAGGTACTCCTAACGCGGATGTAAAGTTTATCGTTGCTGGAAGACAATTGAAATCTTTTAAACTACCTTAAAGATCAGGGAACGTTAAAACCAAAAAAATTTCAGTTCAATATTTTAGCAATACAGTAACAAAACTTGCAGTTTAGAATCCCTTTGAATTCATTAAAATTAATTAAAAAGAATACTTGTTGTTTCAAAACAGTTTGCAGTAGCATCTGAAAACTCCCTGTGAGATCAGTGCCTGAGTAAAATGGTAATCCGTGCACCTGTGCTTACAATTTACCCACAGTTCATTGTTCGGTATTTGTCTTTTGGTCCGATGAGCCTTGTTTTTCTCAGCTTCCCACGTACTTTCCCAGTGCTTTAACGAGATTGTGCTAGCTCTGTTCTGGTATTTTTTGATATTTTTTACCTGTGGACATGTGTATCTCCTTTCTAAAGCTAGACAGTTTTCGCGGGTGTGATTTTGGTCCGATTCAGGTCGAAGTAAACAGTATCCCGTTTCCTTCTGTTTCGGTTTTTTTCGGTGCCCAGGATGAGCTTGTGATCTTTCATCCATTCCCAGACCCTTCTTAGGCATTGCTTAGCATTTAGCATGAGCTCTTCACCATTTCTGGCGCCAACCATCAGTGTCAAGGTAGCTGCGAATCTTACGTTGGTAGCTCCCTCGGCGAGTTCAAGAGTAAAGATATCGTCATACAAGAGGTTCCATAGCGTTGGCTCCAATACCGATCCCCGTGTTACTTCCACTCCAACAGTCACAAATACACTATCTCCCAGCAGGATTTTCCTATTCTGCAGATAGCTTGTTATGATGTTCGCCAGGTATTTAGATATTTCTCTTTCTCGTAATTTGTTTATAAGCAACTGATAATTTGTGTAGTTAAATGCATTTTTTACGTCTATGGTGATAAGACTACACCAAGTTTTATTGTATTCCTCAACCTTTCCCGACACGATTTCCATGGATATCATAGTATATTGCTCGAGAAAAAATGAGTTGTTATGATATCAGAGGCAAATGGGAATGAATTGATTAGACATCCAAACTTTATAAAACTGGATTTTCTATGATGGCTGCTGACTGACTAACTGATAATCTTATTTGTAAATTAGTATTGGTACTAGTATTGAAGTACCGATACAACACTCCTGTTTAAAAGTGTATTACATAAGTGTAGGCGTGGTAGATACCTGCTGATGGTTTATCGATTCTAAAATCAATACCTTGATTGATATCTTGATGGTACTCATTTGAAATAATAGTGACTACGATATCAAATCTGTCTGCCATGTCTCTAGCTTCGAAACCAGCATACCCACCAGCAAAAAACTAAAATGCATTTGCGATTGCTTCTTGGTCTTGGAACATTTTATTATAAACTATAAGTACTCATGATAGTATAAAATACTGTGCAAATGTATTGTCACTACAATACTCGATAATATTAACATACCTAATTTTGGTTCTCTTACCTATGCTTTGCAATCATTGGCAATGCAATATTTAAAGATAGTTTGTGGGTACACTCTCAAGTGGATGTGGAACTTGATCCGTGACATCCACGAAAGTTGTAGCGTAACTACATATGTATGTATGTATGTATGTACGCTATTAATACGTATGATACTTACCTGAGTTTGTAAAATATTTTGCAGATGAATATGTATAAAATTGTGTCAGATATAAACAAATATAAACTAGGAGAAGAAAAATGCCAAAAAGTTGAGCAGGATAGGTTGCTTTAATACATTTCATCAAACCCGCACCTTTTTCTAGCTACAAAGAAATTAAAACCTAAATTAATGAACATTAATGGCGAGATACAACAAAGAGAAACAATGTAAGTGTATTTTTTTTAATATTTAAAAAAATTTAGGTTAAAAAAGTGAGTACATACCAATTAACAAATTTAATCAGAAACCATGTCCCACTAAGTCTAACTTAATCTTATTTGGTCCGAGAAGATATAATTTAGATACGCCTTATCGTGATAAAATTAATATTACTGTAGATGGTAACCTCGTTAATTTACAGCGTAGTGTCAGGAACCTTGGAGTTGTCCTTGACGATGAGCTGAAATTTCATGAACACGTCAGCATGTGTTTGCAGAGGTCTTATGCTGCACTGAGGGCAGTATATGCTAGCAGAATGTTTTTAAATGTAAAGACTAAGAAGCTACTTTGCGAGGCGCTCGTCCTCTCCCATGCTAATTATTGCGATTCATTGTATAGTTCACATATTTCTGCGGCTGATACATACCGATTACAGAAAATTCAAAATTCCTGTCTCCGACTGATTTTCGATATCAGGCGTAGAGAACATATATCACATAAGCTTCGTGAAGTGGGGTGGCTTAACATGAAAAATAGGAGACTCTTGCATGCGGCAACTTTATACCATTCAATTGTCGTCACGGGGAAGCCTGCATATCTCTATAACAGAATTCGTTTCAGGACAGATGTTCACACTATTAATCTTAGGTACAGGGGTGCCTTGACGCCTCCTCTGCATAGACTTGAATTATTTAAGAGAGGATTTACTTATAGGATTTCGAAGGTGTACAACTTATTGTGAATTACTTTTTTTTTAATTACTTTTATAATAACTGAAGGAAAATAAAGTCAGTTTATTATTATTATTATTATTAAATAACTTAAGCAGTCCAGTTGTTTGATAATATATTAATGACATCCCTTCAAAAAGTATCAAATGACGAGATTATTAAACAATTATAAAATTATTGCCACAAATGTCTCGTTCTAGGAGAGTCGTAACTGAACCAGTGCTAGCACGCTTTTGAAAATATGTGCACGTGTGACAGAAATGTGAGGTGCTTAAGCAGGGTTAACATAGTGATGGCAAACGAATAAACGCGAAAAATTCCTAAACACAGAGCTTCAACGACCTTGTAGAAGTATGGGGAATCCCATTAGCCCCATTTTGGCGGATTTAATAGTAGACACGATTTTTAATGAAGTACTTAACAACATCAATTTTCAGATAGTCTTTGCTGCCACATATGTCGATGACTCCTTTCTTGTACTACCTAGAGATAAAGTTGGTTGCATCCTTGATAAATTCAATTCCTTCAATGGTAGCAATGATGGTAGACTTGTTTTCACGTTAGAAGTAGAAACCAAGAGTAAATTACCGTTTTTGGACGTTTTAACCATTAATACAGGTAATCACATAGCCACTGACCTATATTCCAAGTCTTCTAGTTCTGATAGACTACTTAATTATCATTCCAACCACCATCAAGAACTAAATTTAAAGATAAAATCTTAAACATATCACATACAGATTTCCATAACGAAAATTTGGAATCCTTAAAAAATAGATTAATACACAATAACTACCCCATAAAATTAATAAATAGGCTTTTACTTAGAAAATAATAAATATATCAATGAACTCACTACTTTTAGTAGAATTATTAATGTTGACCCATTGAGCAAAAAACTGGTATCCATCTTAAACGGAAAAAATAACAACAATCATAAAATGGTTCTTTATAATGTTAATTCTTTGAAACGTCTTCACATTTTTCTTAATTTAAAAGATAAAACAGATACTACTACATTGGTTGATGTTGTCTATAAAGTCAATTGCAACAATTGTGATAAGTGTTATGTGGGACAAACGTCTCAAAATCTCGAAAAACGAATAAAACAGCATCAATATGACATTGCTATAAATAAGAACACTACGGGTTTGTCCCATCATAGCATTGACACTGGACACAAGTTTAAATTTAATGAAACTCAAATACTAGATGTTGAACACAATATGAGGAAACGTTTAATTTCTGAAATGCTACAGATGAAAATGTTAATAAGGTAACTCACTAAAATCGTTCGAAGACTAAGTCGTACCGAGTGTACCTATTATGAATAGAATGAACGACCACAACATGTATGGTACTGGAATTCCTTCGTGTCTATGTATTCGTGTAAATGTAGTAAAACAAGTTTTGTGAATAACTTTAGTGAATATTGCTTCATATAATATGTATATATTATAAATTTACGATATAAAATTTTGCAGAATTTGTATTGTGTAAGAATGGGAATAAAAATATTGAAACTATTAGAAAATACGTAAGCAACACACAGATCCGTGTAAATACCAGTTTGTAGTCTTTTTCGCAAGATGCATCCAATAATTGCTAGAACTTTAGTTGATGCACTGACTTTGTTTTTTAATAGCTCAGTTACCGACTATAATTATGACTATAACTACAATTACGAGTATGGTGACGATTATAATCCATTCGACAAGCTTTTGTACGATATGGGATATTCGTACGAAGAAATTTATGATAATAGTATTCATTTTCCACGTTGTTGTTTTCCTGGAAATGTATACGACATCGAGAATAAAAAATGTGTGCCTTTTAGGAATGAAACACCCATTTATAAAGAATTAAATGTAGAAGTGAATGGTGTATGGGGTACTTTATTATATTGTGATGTAGTATCTGATCGGTTTGTAAAAAAAGTGATGTGAAAGTTAAAGACGGAAATGGAACACTGCAAATTCGAAATGAAGTTTTTCAATATATGGGGTTTTGTTTGGACAATGTGTTACAAAGTAATGAACATTATGTTATTAGATTGTGCTATGATATCGACTACTGCTTGGATGTTAGTAAAAATGTTGGAAATGAGTGGTGTCTGCATAGATGTTGTATAGAAAATTTTAGTTTAAAAGATTTCGAATGTATTTTGAGTGATGAAATAGGAGTAAATATTAAAAATAATACTCGTGGTTTCGAAAGAAGAGGTAAGGCTATACTTGATTTTAAAGTATTAATCACTTATACGTATAAATTCTAATAAGGCATAAGAGAGATTCCATGGCAATAACATAAATGTAAATATATAAATATACGAGAGGAATAAGAATTTGGAAAGTGATACAAACTTTTCTTCTTAATCTTATCCTAATCAATTATGCAAATATTTGTATATTTGATTATAACAAGATCGTTGGTAAACAAGGACAAATTAACTTAAACCATATACCCAAATATACACATATGTATGTTAATATATCTGCCAGTGTTAATTATAGCTTACCAGAAGGTTTATAGCTAGATATTAATTTCCAAGCATATAAATGATTATTAGTATTGTGAAATTATACATGAAATTTATCGCATCCTCTTAAAAATAACTTTAAATAAATTATTGCATAATGCTGGGCAGTATATTTTGAAGGTCTCTATTTCGAAGTATCTGCCAGTCATAATCAAAAATACACAGCTTCTTTCGTATAATAGTAGTAACAATTACGCGTACACAAATATTTGCAACATACACATATGTCAGTTAAGTGTGCCAACAATTGACTATTGGCTTATTGTGCACTTTCAACAATCAGTTTAGGTAACTGTTGGTAACTGTTTTAATTAAAAATATGAATAAAAAATATTCCCATCTCATGCTGTATCCTTTGAATTTTATTTAAATTTTCTGCATTTCCTTTAAATCATTAGACATAAACGTAATAATTCGTAACACTGTACTGATATTCAACACATATTTTTTGCAGACGGATACGCTATGCTGTTTGGGAAAGATCTAAAATGTGAGAGAACTGATTGGAACGAATTTAGAGATGTTAAAGCCCGTATAAAAGTAAATGGAAGTCTATTCATGGGTCGCGGGTCTAAAGAATATCTAGTAACTGAGTACTGCCTGGGGACCAACTATGATACTTTGACAAATAAAACTTCTGACATGATATTTTCTTGTGAATTTAGAGAGGCCTTGTATCCCAGATGGATATTTATCCGAATTGTGATAGTCATAACCTGTGTTTGCTTCTTCGTCACACTAATGGTTTACATCTTTGTTTATCGATTAAAGAAACTATTCGAAAGGATAATAAGCTGTTTTTGTGTAGTAGAACTGATATTTTGGTGTATGTACTCGATGAGGATATATGACGTCAGGATCAGAAAGTTTTGTAACGAGTTTGGTAATGTATTAGACATCATTTCTTATTCCATCATACTATACCTGCATAATTTTTATTAATATGTGTAAAATATGTATTAGAGGTTGTCTCAATTATTTAACTAATTTTGTAATTTCTAGCTTATATATATTTTTTCATAACCATATCACGTCTGGCATGGTTGAACATTATATCTTACGAAATATGGAGAACTATTGGGTAAGCCATCTTTCTCAAGTTCTAGATTTCATGTATAAAAATATATTCTTTTGGTGATATAGTTCTTTGAGAGTAAGAAGTTTTGTTCAAACGCGACAAGCGCTGCGTAAAAGAATGGCCTGTTACGTATTATACGCCGCATTAATACCAACTGTAGGAACTCTGGCATTTATTCTAGGTAATCAGGAAGTTTATCGTCTACCATCACGTTTCAAGCCACTCGTACATAAAGCTACATGCTTTTTAGACATTAGAAGATTAAGTAAGCAGATACTAAAGTACTTGATTTGTTGGATATTTTTCATTTTTTTGTTTGCAGATGGAAATCTAGGTCTTCTTCATTTCTATATACCGGTATCGATATTAATCACGATTAACATATCGTTATTCGTAAAAACTACCTTATACATTCTGAAGACTAAAAGAGATTTAAGGAAGATTTCAGATTCCAATAGCGGCGATAAATTAAATATGGACACTTTTAAGAGGTAAAGCCAAATAAAGAAACTTAGTAAACTGTTACGATTGGAGTAGATAGCGCAGTTTTTGCAGGACTCATTGGTGTATTAGTTATCATAATCTGTTCTAAAGCACTTATCTAGAAACAACCTTTATTATATTGTATCAAATGCTAACAAATCTAGACGAAATTGAACTATTAATTTAGGGAAGACTGGGGATAGATTGGACAAAGTTTTTTATAGTCTTGACACCAAATTTCTTATTGTGAATTGGGTATCGTCGGGCAGTAACGAATTTAGACTCTTCTTTTGCCTTACAATCCCTAATGTTATGTATAGACGGAAAAAGTTATGCATTACATATTGTTCGAAGTAACCCTATACACGCTCTCTTGACATAATCTGGCCCATCTATTTGCGTCCTTTCTGCCTAACAACGTTTTAAATAGTTGAAAATTTGACTGTCCAAACTATTCGCAAGTATGTCCAGAGCAATCCCAGATGACAAAGTAAAAAAAAGGTATTGCTATTATATGTATTATAAAGAGCAGCATATTGAATTGTGGCTTTATAATGGGAATTAGAAACATATCCAACTTATCCCCCTATGCCAACTATTCCCAGTCTCCCCGGATTTACTAACAATTGTTTTGATAATGAATTGTATTTTAGGGGATTTATCGTATTGAAGCTTGGTTTGATTATGGGCCTTTCGTCGTACAGTTACTATTTTTATATTTATATTAGCACGTTTAACATCAATAAAACTTTGCAGAGAGCATTCGACATCATTAGTTTTTCAGATATATTTGAAGGTAATAATTTTCGCATTATTGTCTGTATTATATCTAGTGTTAATAATTTAGCCCCAGAATAGTTGTATGTATATATTATGGTTACGATGTTATTTATTGGATTTGATAATTTTTTTGTTGAACAAAAGATTATATTATTTTTTGTAAATTATGTTATACAATATATGTGAATGTAATAATTTATATTATATTAACCATTGTAGGCATTCTATTTCTACTAGTATTTGTCGTTAAATGGGACATCTTAAAGTCATTTTTAAGAAGGGCGAATATTTTCAGTCCTAAGATTATTTCTTCACAATCATCAAATGCTGCTACAACTTTAAAAATAGAAAATCAAGCTACAAATGGTATCTTAACAAGTCGGATTAAAGCTACTTGAGCATATTGTTTTTTGCAGTTTTTTTTTAATAAAAGCTTTATCCAATTTGTTGTATTTCATTACTTTGCGCTAAATGGAATATATTATTTCTCTGCTGTTACAAGAGATGCAAAATTAAGTTGGTATATTGATAAACAATTGGATAACTGTAGATAAATTATATAATACTTGATCCAATTGGCATAGCATATGGAACTTTAGATTTTATCTAGAAAAATTAACAAAATTTACTATAGTTACAACATGAAGTTGGGCTAATAGATTATTCGAATTATTTAACCATCGACATCCATATAAAAATGTTAATCAAGTATCTGTTCTTCATTTTTCGAGTATCTAAAAAGCTCCATTTACTTTTTTTGTTTAGTTAGGAATGAATACTGCTACAATTTTTTTTAATGTGGTGGGTGCTTAGTTGCAGTGACTCCGTAAACTGTATCGCTTGTCTGGTTATCACTGCAACTCTCGCGGTGTAGTTTTTGTGTGTGTATGTTGTGTTCAATTGGCTTTGTGACAGCATCATATCGCCTTTTATAATGCCGCGCTGTTAATCACTTTGCTCCCAACAGCGAATGGCAAGTCGATCCGGGATTAAACTCTCTGAAAAAATGTCACCGTCCCTCCAGAGAATTGAACCCCGGCGCCTATCGTCCTCTCACAACAATAGTCAGCCACCTAACCACTGCGGCAATCGACCCGAAATCAATAGTTCTAGAATTTTTATCCGTTTTACTGTGCAAGTATTACTGTACCACGGCTAAATGCATGGATCTATTCTCTTTGAAATATGTATGTGTTTGATTAACGTTGTAGAAAATCTGATAAGATGCTAATTTTTAAGAATGCCTCTTGAGCCAAGTGGTCATGAACATCCTGTGCTGCTAGGAAGAATTGCAGTGATTCCTTGAATGCTATCCTAAAAGTTATAATTTGTAATTGATTGTATCTTTAACAAAGTTTCTTTAAACAAACCTTTCTCGCGACTTTTGTGACATACCTCGTATGTACGTATGAACACATTGAATTTTTTGATGAAATTCTGTTAATAGCATTGACAAAAAAACACTAGATATCCTTGAAATTGCACGAAGAGTATGTTTAAATAATTCTATTCGTAATAACAATTAGATATTTTAAAAATGTAAAAATTTTAAACGCTCTGGAAAAAATAATACAATGATATATCAGAGAGGCCTCTTAAGATGTTTTTGAGAACATTTTTAAAAGCTTTCTCATATAGAATTAGCTGATATTTATGGAGAATAAAGTGCATCAAGTGTGGGATTCCTCGACATGAAGGTGACCCTCACAACGCACTGAAAATAACATGAAAGTATATTGCTATTTTTGCATGATGTTTCTTGTATGGCGGATATTCATATTTGCATTACAAATTAATCGCATCATAACTAAAGACTCTCTAATATACAGCTATTAATTATCTATTATCATTATTTGGTATTTGAAAATGGATTGTAGGTATATTAATATGTTGCATATTAAGATGTTGCTGATTCATTACTATTCAACTATAACTGTTAAACATTTTATATGAGATGATTTTAATTTGATGCTCGTTATTATAGTGCATATTAATATGTGTGAAATACCAGTATTTGTGTGAGCTTATATACATATGTACTGCATCCCACCATATTTAGAAGATTTGAAAGTTTACCTGCGGATATGCGTTTAACACACTTAACAGGAACAGTTTATGTTAAAATATGATCGGAATATGTCCCGATGGTTTAATTATTTTAATGTTTCTATTATGTAATAGTAATGCTGCCAATTATAAGTACAATAGTAGAAATAACGAGAATGTTCTTCATCAGTGTTGTCAAACTGAACCTGGATGTGATGTGAATACTGTAGAAAATATGTATAATAATAGTATAGTTCCTAATGATGAAAAATCAGATTATTTTATTAATTCGAGCTTACCACACTGCGCAGTTAAATGTTGTCCGCAAGGTTTTCAACTGGTAAATTTTAGATGTGTGCCGAAGAACCCTAAAAAGATAGACAGTCAAAATTGCAAAAATGATTCTAAAATGATGGGTGAGTTTGCAATTTTATTCACTAATTTGTCGTTACATTTAGATATTTATATTATATTCTTCGTAGTGTATTAATTTTTGATTGTAAAATCTTTATATAATTTATTCTGTTTCCAGGCAGTTATGCCGAAGTCTGTAGAAGTAATATGCATTGTCAGAGAACTAATTGGAAAACGCTTGAAAGAACTAATGTTTTTATCAACGTAAACGGCAGTTTATATTTGGAAACCAATACTAAGAGGTATCAAATAAATCAGTATTGCTACGACGTCAATAATGACACTGGTCGAATGTCCAAAGTGATATTTTTCTGCGAACCTAGAACAGCGCACTGTCCTAGATGGGTTTTTATGAAAATTATTTTGTTGATGTCTTGCGGTTGTTTAATTGTGTCGTTAGCGATTTATGTGCTTATTTACCGATTGAGAAACTTATTTCACAAACTTCTGGCTTGCTATTGTCTGGTGGATTTAGCTTATTGGTTTCTGTATACTCTAACGATATTTGAAGTGAAATGTAGAAGATTCTGTACACCATTCGGTAATTTTTAATATATTTAGATACATACATAGGGTGTTAAAAAAAGGTTGTCGGATATTTTACCCAATTATAGTACTGGTGGAAATAAACAAAAAAGTCTTAGTCAACATGAGTCCGCAATTCAACTGTTTTTGACATATAGTCGATTGCATATTGTTTTAATAGGATAAATATTTTCAAAGAAATTCTGATCGCAATGTAAATTAAACAAATGGTTATTTAAAGTAAAACTAAAGAAATTGTTCTACATGTCCACCGTTCATTTCTAAGCACGCTTCACACCAAAAATTGACGCAAATGATAAATAATCTAATGACAGATGTCTGACAGAACTAATTTTTAGTCGCAATCAGTTGTTTGACAAAGGGAACTATTCTCAAAACCGAAAAATGATTTTTTTTATTTTAAAATATGCAATCGACTATATGTCAAAAACAGTTGAATTGCGGACCCATGTTGACTAAAACTTTTTTGTTTATTTCCACCAGTACTATAATTGAATAAAATATCCGACAACTTTTTTTAACACCCGGTATATTCTATTTAAACTCTTAGATAATTCATGTAATTGGTTAGTTAGAACTTTTTGAAGTTCCAGAAATCTAGCATTTGTAGTTAGAGATAGTAGGTATCAAACAGAATTATTGGTGTTGATGATGAGTATAGATTTCTGCATCGATACTTATTAGCATATCAAATCTTAAAATATCATTTTTTGAACAATCAGTTTTTTTTTCTAACGCATAGCCAACCATAGCGTGATGTAAAAAATACTTCAAAGTGACGTCCTTCAAGGCAGGTTCGCGTCAGTAAACCAGTTTTTGGAAATGGGACGTCTTTGTATATATTGAATATATTTAATAATTCTATACTTCTTTGATCTTATGATTAATACTTTACCAATACAAAAATGTTATTCGCTATTAACTCTTTGCGGAGTTCTCAGAAAAAAATGTAATTTAATGCAAAACATATTCATTCAACACTATTATTGTTATCTCTCTCTCGCTTTTATTTTTTTTTTCATTACATTTTTGAATTAATTATTTTTAATTAAATCGGCAATTAACGGATGTTACCAATCTAAGCATAACAAATGTTATTTGGTTAAAAAAATGTTTATTAAAGTGTTAAATCCTACGTACAATATATTAATAGATTGGAGACTATAACCATGTATGTGGAATAAATTAAAAATTTTAATTAATTAGTCGAACCAATATTTATTTTGTACAGAACAAATTTAATTTTTATTAATTAATAGATTAATCTAACTAGTACATAACTATTATTTTCTAGTCAAAATAAAATGATTTATATTTAATTTAGTAGTATTTGTAAACTATTAATTTAATTAAAAGTAATGAATTCAAAACTGCAATAAAAACGAAATTAAATAGAGAGTGAGAATTAAACACCGACTGGTTATTAGAAATATGAGTATGCGCGCACTGGAGATATTTAGCCGCCGTAATAAATTGGGTTGCCTATATTTTCCATTGTAGAATATTAAATTTAACAAGGCTTCTTAATAAAACTTTATTTGTGCTATACAACACTATACATAACTTTTATTTTACGAATCATATTTTTTATCTATAAAAAATGCATTTTTTTACGTCAAGTTAGAGTATACCATTTCCTATATTTGTTTAGGCCTTACAGAAAGATATAGAAAACTATTTTTAGAAAACTTTATTTGCGGTATACAAAACTATACAAAACTACAAGAACCACATAGTTTATTCCAATTTCAGATTTTCTGTTTCGTATAAAAAACTATGAAGTTCGAGTATCCCCTTTATTGGTTCTTATATAAGAGGTGGTATACAAAACCTAAAATTAGGTATACAAAACTATACATAACCTATACAAAACTTACATTTAGTTCAATTTCATTTTAAGTCATGTGATACTCCAACTTGACTGACCCCAAAATTTGCGATATTGTAAATGACTAAAATTGACTAGAAAAACAGAGTAAGCCAAATATCTCAAAGACCGTCAGTTTTTTCATATGAATATCATACATAAAGTCCCTTTTATTTTTCATATAAATTCAAAATAAATTATAAAAAAATATAGGTTTGTATTTAAAAACACAAAGTTGCTGTCTGTGCTGAAGAAATGGAACAGCCAACAGATATGATTGCATTATCAACTCCAACAAAGACAACAACCTAATTAATAGATAGAATAAATAAGAAAGCCTCAAACTCCGACTTTGCTATTTTAGATTTGTTATCTATCGAAAATACAAACGTAAAAACAAATTAAACCTATAGTTGAATCGCTCAAATTTCATAGATTTGTCTGGGTTTTCTAATATAGGCTAAATCAATATATGGGCAGTAGCATCATCCCATGAGAATGGAGAAGATATATCATCACATACATGCAATAACGTTATCATACCACTACACTCACTCTTCCTTAGACCAATACTGTGTCTACGGCAAAATATGATTGTCTGTCAAATGTTATTTCAACTGTTTTGATAATACCTTCGCTTAATCTGGACAAAACAGATACAAACAAATGACTTTCTTTTATTTCTATAAAAAGTTTTCAAATCATCGTTATCATAACCGAAGCTGTTGCAGATACAATCGACCGTAGCATTAATACCATTTGGGTTTGAATATTAGGTGAAATATCTGGTCTCGTATTCGCGGCACTCAGTAATTTCAGCTCGGCTAAAAAGTTGCAGACAATGTCTCTATGAATAGTACTATATAGTAGTATAATTTTGTAAGTCGTTAAAATAGTCTCAATCTGATTTGTTACTGGTTAAGCTTTAAAGCCTCATCACGATACAAAATTAATTTTATTATTGATATTTACTAACTAGAATTCAAAGATAGAGAGGAGACGCTCAGAGTATCCCTCTAGGAGAACCTTCCTAGTCTGAGACACTTCAAGATATCAATTGGAAATTATAACAAGCATAGAGCTTGCTAGAAATAAAGTAGAAACAGACTACGAATCCTCACAGGTTTTCTTACAGGGAATTGTCACCTAGGGAAACACATGACAAGGATAGGTCTGAAACACACACAACAATTGCAGGTTCTCCAGGAAAATCCGGAACACCCCACATCTAACTGTACTGCTATTACGAAAACCCGAGCCAATTATTTCGGTAATGACGTCATAGATGAAGAAGAAATACTTCCCTGTAACCATCACAGTTATTGTCGTTTATTAAAGCTCTTAGACTGGATGCAGAGCTCTGAGAGTGGGCAAATTCTAGCATTCTTACAGCTCATGCAAGGAGCCCCCTTGCATGAGCTGTAAGCTGCTTAGTTCCGTCTACTAGCCCAATCAATTTTATAATTATTCTACTGAATCTAGGTTGAATTTAAGTACAGTTTTGCATCAATTTATTTTTGGGTAAAATCGTATAATTTTGTATTAAATGCAATTTTTATCTATACCTACTATTTAACGCTAAATCAATAGGAATATATGCAATAATATGTCTTTAGCGCTTAGCACAATACATATGTACATGAAAAAGAACTATACAAGAAATTAGAAATAACAATAAAGGCAAAGTTGAATTTTGAACGAACATAGTCTACATACCTAAATCCATAGAAAAAAACGGGTATATTCTCTACATTATTTAGATTTTTGGGACTAAATAATAGTTAAGTTAATATTTCAATTACATGGCTGTAAAATTTATTATCCAATCTTCTTGAAAACTTTTAAATTTCCAGCTTTTATCCAATTTTTCCTGATGATTTCGAGGCTATCATGGTTAAATGTTTTATCTTTTGAATTATGGAACACCATTCGGTAAGTATATTTAAAATATAATATTGCTTTTGCTTCAACGTTATTTAATCCTAACGTTACGTTTAAGGCCAAATTCTGAACAATTTCGATGGATAGAACGTAAAAAAATGATGTGTTACACATCATACGCTGTACTAATACCTATAATATGTAGCTTGTTCTTCGTCTTGGGTAACCAGATTACTCACATTCTGTCAAGTCAATTTATACCACTTGTAAATGAAGGAAGCTGCCTGATTGATATTCGAGGATTAGGTATCCATAACACGAGATTATAGATTGCTTAGTTTTGGTTGATATCCTCACTGATTTTAGATGGCAATATGGGAGTTCTGTTCCTTTATATTCCTATTTCAATATTAATGTTAATCAGTATATTCTGCTTTACAAAAATGTCTATATATCATTTGAAAAGTAGGAGGAATTTTAAAAGAATTTCGTCGGGAAATACTACATACATAAAGAATATAAAAGCCTACAGGAAGTAAGTGCAAATAATCCGAAAGAGCAAATTTAAACATATACAATACATATATACATATGCTTATTTTCAGAGGATTTGTTGTGTTTATGTTTGTTATGCTTATGGGAATTTCATGCTACAGCTATTACTTTTACGTTTATGCCAGTACTTTTACCGATAATGCGATTATGATAAATATTTTTGACGTTTTGAGCTTCGCGGATGTACTTGAAGGTAATTTTTGATGCATTTATAATAATCATAATTGTACGTGAAAATTAAATGCATTTGATTTTAATTGATCTTTTTGACTGTTGCAGGGATTTTAATTTTTCTATTATTCATCGCTGTGAAGGAAATTTTAAAGCTCTTCTAATGAATGAATAAAGGAACGTTGCTTCGACTATTTGTTTTTATTACCAATAAATGTTCCGTCATGTAAAATATATGATTATCATGACTATACAGGGTGCCCACCTAGTACTTGAAAGTCCAATATCAATGTTCCGTTTCTTCTACACAGAAAGTAACTTTGTTTTCTAAATACAAACCTATATTTTTTATCATTTATTTTGAATCTACATGAAAAATAAAAGGGACTGTAAGTATGGTATTTATATGAAAAAAGTGACAGCTTTCGAGATATTTGGTTTACTATGTTTTTCTAGTAAATTTTCGTCAATTATTACCCTAATTAATAGAAAACGTATTTTTTGTTCAAATGTTAGGCAATAATGTTTCTTCAAAACACAATGTCAGAAACTGACATATAAGGGATGAGAAAAATATTTAAAATCTACAAATGGAACAGCCTGCGTATTATTGATCAGTAAAATGAAGTATTAAATATTCCACAACTTTGCTTTAGCGGTCTATATACCTATGTTCAAAACTTTAGGTAAAAAACGCAGTTTTGTTACATATATGACGGTTCTTACGTGTAATATCTCCATCTGTTTTGCTGTATGTAGTTGTACGTGGAAAAAAATTTTAATATCCGAACAGGGAAAAGTGTTCTGAAACCGAAAGTTGTGCCTCGGGTGAAAATGAAAATAGCCGTGCAAGTGAAGGTCAGGATACAACGAGCGATAATATTTCTATTAAAATGAGTGAATTACATTTAGGACACTATGCTGAAGTCAAATTGCAGCTTAAACCAAATTTATATAAATATATATATAAAGATTCTTGACAATAATCATTCTAAAGTTAATTTTCTATGAAGAAAAAAAGGGAAGCAAACATTTCTTTTTGTGTATCCGGATGTCAAAAATGCAAGTGTTAGACGAACTACAGTTTCTCCAATATCAGCTTGGATAAATTTGACTAGAGTTCTATTTAAACTAGATTTAATTAAGTGTAAAAATTCAGTTAATCAGGTAGTTTAAATCTATTTTCTAATAGGCTATCATGTACATGTATGTGTGTGAAAAAAATGGGACAAATTATAAGCATAAATCCCAAGTTTTTATCTGTGTAAACGCATCTGCCGTGCATTACAATATATTCAGATAAGGATAAGGATTTCTGACATTTCTGACGCTTTCAATTTCCAACAAGCACTTATAGTAGAGTGCTTTCCCATACGAAAGTCGCTTAAAAAACGATTTCGTAGGCCTTTGGAACTTCAAAAAAAAAGTTGTCCAAAAATTGTCTTGTGCAAAAGGGCATTATTCAAAATTTTTGAGTAATGTAGTGCATCAGATAGGGGAAGTTTAAATCTTTTTTCTGTGAAAATTTCACAACATTCTCTGTAGCCGTTTGGTTGTGAAAAAATAAACATTTTCGAAAAAGCCTTGCGTTTTGCGGCGAAAACAAACTTTGGGAGGCTGTAGTTCGGTTTGACGTTCGCGAAAAATCAAGTTATTTCGCCGTATTTTTACCTTTCTCACTCCATTACTCGGTAACTAAACCTCAAATTAAAAAAAGTTATTCTTTAAAAATTAAAGAACTATGTGTTTCGATTACTACGGCTGTTCGCTAAATAATTTAGGTGAATCATTAACCGAGTTATTACTAAAAAACTAACGCAGTTACAAATTCTTGAAGCGGTAAATGTGCGAACGTCGATCACCCTCTCCCACCGCACTGTTCCCCGTTCACGAGGAATGTCATGATCAACCAAATTTATGTACGGGTATTTAAGACAGTAACTTTATTTTCTATATATTTTATGTACTAAAACGACGCTTGTAGTTAGTCAAATCGATTTTACAAGTACATTATAATAGCAAGTCCCAGAAAGTACACATTCTAATTTGAAGGTATTTCTAGAAAGACAGAAAATGTCATTATTCCAAGTCGTCACCGTTTTCTTCTTCAATATTTATGTGTTCTTCAAGCATAAGAGTATTTACTTTTGAAAAGACATTTGAACAACACTTTTGACTCATGTAACAACAAGATCCAATGCAAGGCACCACTTATAACGACAATCTGAAAACAAAATTTATAGCTTATTTTGATTTCTTTTTCTTGATATTTACAGTTAGAACTAGTGACAATTTTTTTTTATTGGACTATTTTTTACAGAAAATGCATTTTTGAATGTAAAAAACGCCTTTTCGCGGGGTCGATGATGCTGATTCTGATTCTGCAGATGTTTTGGAAATATCAGCAATCTGAGAAACTATATTTCGTGCAGATTCTGTTCTTTGTTTCTCAACTTTATGTCGCAACAAATCAATGTTTTTTTTACTCATGTAGAAACTATAGCAGGATTTGTGCCAGTGAAGTAAATTTGATTCGCCCTCTTCGGTTTTTTTAATTTTTGTTTGTAAATTGTCATCCACGATTTGACTAATTTGTTGTCTCAACCTAAGAGTTTTCTTTATCGTATTCAACGTTTTATCAGACCCCGTTATTATAAACCTTGACGAATCATTGCAAAACACGCTCTTCTTTAATTTTTTCTGACTTTTCATTTTTAACACAGATTCGATTTCGCTATCCGAAGTGGAGCTATTTCCACTCTCTTCAATCATTGTTTTGGTCCTGAAAATTACCTTTGCGTTAATTTAATGATTCATTATTATTAATAATAATCAATTTAGTGATGATCATTAATTAAGAAAATCATGGAGAAATGTTTTGTTTTAAAGAAAAGTTAAGTTCAATATTGGTAATTATTCTAATCGCGGAATGGCAATGCAAATAGGTGTCAAATATTTTGTAGCTATTATTATTATTACGACAAACACTTACCCCTTGAAAACTCATACACCTTCTAATAATAAGTAGATTCAGTAAATAAACAGGCACGATGGTCTATCGATACAAGAGGTTAGTATAAAATGATAGCTCACAGGAGTTCCTCGAGCGCGGGGAATAGTGCGGTGGGAGAGGGTGATCGACGTTCGCACATTTACCGCTTCAAGAATTTGTAACTGCCTTAGTTTTTTAGTAATATGTAACTCGGTTAATGATTCACCTAAATGATTCAACGAAGTGCAGTAGTAATCGAAAAACATTTATATATACATAATTTTTAAAGAATAACTTTTTTTAATTTGGGGCTTAGTTTCCGAGTAATGGAGTGAGAAATGTAAAAATACGGCAAAATGAATTGATTTTTCGCGAACGTCAAACCGAACTACAGCCTCCAAAAGTTTGTTTTCGAAAAACAAACGGATTTTTCGAAAATATTTATTTTTTCACAACCAAACGGCTACAGAGAATGTTGTGAAATTTTCACAGAAAAAAGATTTAAACTTCCCCTATCTGATGCACTACATTACTCAAAAATTTTGAATAGTGCCCTTTTCGACAACTTTTTTTTTGGAAGTTCACCTATGCATAAGCTATCGATTTTGTAATATGTTAGCTTTTAGACTTCAAACGCCTACAGAATGAACATTTTAGGCCTCTGAGCTCTCTACTATTACATTAATGCAATTAACGGGTCGATGGCCGCAGTGGTTAGGCGGCTGACTATCGTTGTGAGAGGACGATAGGCGCCGGGGTTCAATTCTCTGGGGGGACGGTGACATTTTTCAGAGAGTTTAATCCCGGATCGACTTGCCATTCGCTGTTGGGAGCAAAGTGATTAACAGCGCGGCATCATAAAAGGCGATATGATGCTGTCACAAAGCCAATTGAACACAACATACACACACAAAACTACACCGCGAGAGTTGCAGCGATAGCCAGACAAGCGATACAGCTTACGGAGTCACTGCAACTAAGCACCCACCACATTAAAGAAAAATCAAATACCCAGTAATAAATGTCTGCTTTACACTGTAGTAGTTTAGTTGTTCCATTTTTTTATACATTTGTAGTTTATAATCGATAGATAGCAATTTATAAATATTGTTGTACAGATGACCAAAGTTGCCCCAACAAATGTGATTTTTGATCGGTTTTGGTTAAGGTTGTTTTGATTTTTTTTCCACAAAAACTGTTTTTAAATGATCATAATAACCTCGTTTTACCGTATGTGTTTCATAACTTTGTATATTTACATAGGGTATCACACTTTCGCATTTTTACCCTATTATTAAGGAAATATAAGCTTTCTATGTATTCTATATCTTTCTCTTTTTGTTATTACATCCTTCAAGGCAAGATTGTCCAACAGATTAGTATAATTGAAATTCCAACTTTTCCAACTTTTATAATAATCAATACGTATATGGTATAACTGACATCATCAAATTTCTAAATGTCACTCTAGCTTAATAATTATAGTAAAAATACTGTGAAATATGTTACGTTACGGTTCGATTTTCGTAAACATTTGCATTGCAAATGATTTCCAAAGATCACAACGATTAGTTAGTGAGAAAGGTAAAATTCTTTGTTTATTTTTTGAATAATCCCAGATGATATATGAAAGAAAAATGAAGCAGTAATTAACGTGGATAATTGTGATAAACCCAAACTAACTAAGAAAGTGAGTGAATTATACAGTAAATGTGATGATAGCTTATCAGTAGGAACTGTTCTCGCGTCTTGTCATAACTGTTATGTGTTCTGTTTAATCTCTCACTGTTTATTGATATCTTTCCCGATACCTGGAAAACTGTGACATACTTCTTTATCAACAAGGGCACGCATAATTTCTAGAATTACCGACATATCGCAATCATCAATAATTTTGAGATCTGTTAATATAATATCTTCGCTATGCTTCAGAGTTGCATGATGTTGGGCACCAGGACATACTGGAATCAGAGGAAACGAAGAAGTTAACGTATTAGCAAGGAAGGCCGCTACAGTTTTGTTTGTGGAATCGAAACCGGTTTGCGGTACGGGCATGAGCATCTAGAAAAAAGAAAAAGATAGAGAGGGTAGGCTCAGAGTATCTCTCTGGCAGAATCTCCTTGGTTTAAGACACTCGAAGATATTCCTTGGGAATTACAATAAGTATAGAGCACACACCTTGCTAGAACTAAGTAGAAACAGACTATACGTATCCTCACAGATTTTCTCACAGGGTATTATTACGTTGTGGAACATATGACAAGGATAGGTCTGAAAAAGAATAGCGATTGCAAGTTCTGCGGGGCGTAGAATGAAAGTTTACGGAAATCTGAGCTAATTACCTCGGCAAAGACGTCATAGACGAAGAAGAAATACCTTTTCTGAAACCATCTCCGTTATTACAGTTTATTAAAGTTCTTTGAGTAGATGGGGGGCTCTCAGAGCGAGCAAACCGCCCGGCAGCTTACAGCTCATACGAGCGGCGATAATAGAACAATGGTCTTGTCGACAAACATTCAGCGTTAATTAATTTGTCCATCATTACATAATTCTTATCTGAAGCTCTTATTCACACATATTTTTCCAACTTGTTTGACTGGAGATTTTTAATGAAACTGGACGCTATTAGCTTCTTGTCCGCATGCTACGCAAACTACTTTTTGAATCGTATTTATCTAGTAGAACGAATTACGTTAATTTGACGAATTGTAATTCAAATTTTTTTACAGCGCTCTCTGACGTGTATCAGAGCAGTAATTTGAGTGCTTGGCTCTTTTTGATTTTATCAATATTCACTTTTATCACTGAACTGTGATAACCTACTATTTGCGAACAACTTTGTTTATGATGGTGGGACAATGATGTAAATATATTAAAAATACTTGCAATTGCAACATAGTTTTTTTGGCATAAATCTGCTGTAATTCACAAATTACTAATATCAGGCTTCAACTACACACTTCCTTTTAAATATCTATGGTTTTAGTCCCTTAAACAATGTCATAAGTAGTCAAACTGATGTTAAGTTTCTCTTCAATACATTCAATAACATCACATGTGATTCCCCTTAGTTCTTGTTGTCTCTGGTGGGTGTTATAGTTGTAGCGGCTTCTTAAGCTCCATTGCTTGTCTGATTACAGCTGTAACTCTTGCTGTGTAATTTGTGCGCATACATGTATTCAATGGCCTTGTTACAGAACTATTAGATTGAATAGGTTGATCGGGATACAATTTTCGGAGAAAAATGTCATCATCCTCGCGTAGAATTGCAAATCCCGGTTTTCAGTGATCTCTCACAACACTGGGCAGCCGTCTAATCACTACCGCTATCGATGTGTTTTAAATTATAATGTATAAATATAATTTTAGTGTACACTATTACATATTATGTATTTGTTTTTCTTTCTTTGTTATTCAATCCATTAGACTTAATTCAATTGATGAAACGAAATACTAATTTTTCTATTATATCTTCTTGTTTTTCTCTTTTTCTTCTTTACTATTCAAATTATTAGATTTAGTTAGTTAGTTTATTCGGTTTATATTTACTTTATATTAAGTCATTTTTGTCCTCTAATTGTATATACCTACTTATCTCTTGTTAGGCAATAAATCTTATTATCATTATTAAGTATATTTATTAAATACAGCATTTATCTTTTAAGAATAGAGTGAGAGAACATGATTTACATATTTGGTTGAAGCATAATATAATATTGGATACTGCGAAAAAGAAACTTTTGTCAAAAGATATATGTATGTATCTACGGATTTCTAATTTATATGACATTGAACAGAGTAACTAATGCAACAAACTTTCTAAAAAATCAAGATGTTATCTTTATACATATATTCTCTACTTAATCGATGAAGATACATACGAAACTATTACATTTATTTTCATTTCACGTTTTAATATACCTACTACCCATTATTATAATATAATTTTGATTTCTATATATTTATTTTTCACCAATTTCGGTCGCGTATACTGTACGTCTTGTCATCTTAATATTATTTTAATGGCAATATACATATATGTCTGACGTACTTGATAAACAAAACAGTTTCTCACACATCATGGTTGGAGCTGGTGTTGGAAGTTTTTTGGGTTTAGTAACCTTGTTCTTCAATCGCAGTGTTGTGAACAATTTAGATACCTACGTACCGGAATATCTACCAGCTTCGTTTTATTTTTTTCGAAATTTAAGTGACCCATATCCCGTACCAAAGCCAGTCGAACACGACGAAATTTACGAAAATAGTATCCTCTTTCCACGATGTTGCCAACCTGAGACCGTATATGATATCGATAATAAGGGATGCGTGCCTTACAATACACTATCGATCGATGAAGAATTAAATATTACAGTGAATTTAATACAGAGTGGTTTGGTTAATTGCAAGGTGGTGACTGATAGGTATGTTAGGAAACATGATTTGAAGGTAGAGGAAGGAAATGCTACTTTAGAGGTCGACGGCAAGGCTTATCAAAATGGAATATTTTGCCTTGATAATACTGCACAAAGGGATGACGTTTATGTCGTTAAGCTTTGCCAAGAATTAGATTACTGTGTTAACGTTGACAGGAATGCAAACAAGGAGTGGTGCGTGCATAAATGTTGTAACGATGGCTTTCAATCAGTGGATTATAGATGCTCTTTAAATGATAGAATGGGAATACATGTTAAAAATAACTCGCATGTTTATGAAAGAACTGGTAAGCACTTTGATAATTTGTAGTATTTGATTTTAGCTTTTTCTGCAATTGTAATTTCTTTGATGCTGCTTGAGATAAAATTTGCTGTTAACGTAGAGTTAATTTCAAAGAAAATACTTTTTACAAAATTTCGGATTGCATACAGTATCGTTTTAAACGTTATCGTGACGTCATTACTTTTTATGTGTAGTCAACGACGTAACCTATATTTATTAGTTAAGGACACTATATGTTTCTTAAAAGTAAAGAAATATAATGATGCTAGATAAAACCACAAGATCCGTGATCCACGTGTCTAAAAGTTTGCACTACGTATTTCCTTATTTAGTTTTATTTTTCTACGACTCACCTTCAAAGCTTGTTTGTTGTTTAATGGTTATGACGCAATTAATATGTTTATTAAGTGTTTTTTATGACTCTTAAATAGAAAATATTTTTGATTTACATGTTGATTTTAAATTTATATGCATTTGCAATAAACCGATTTACATCCTATTTCGATTTGTATCAAACGATTGGCGGAGTAACCTTTGACATACATTTTTCCAAATGAATGCCGAAAGAAGATAGATTTTTATGTTATCACGTCATTTGTTTTCAAAGTTGTTTCGTGACTGTCAACTAATTTTGGTAGTTTTTTTTGTGTCAGTTTTAATTGCATAAAATTGCTAATGTATGACTAGAATTTAAATATTAAACATTTATTAAATTTGCAAAATGGAACGCCTTTACTCCTATTAAAGTTGTAGCTAACATAAAATATCCATGGCCTTTCTTTCATTTTTTTGTTACATTACAACCGCATTAAGGTTTTTAGTTTTAGATAATTTTTTTTTGTATTCCAATCTCTTACCTTCATGTTCATCTCTTATTGATTACTAGTTGACCCCACCCAAACTCTTCGAGTTTGGTCTAAGCTGACCCATCCCAAGTATTCGAATTTAGACTGAACTCTTCCGGCCCACCGACCAGCATTTCCGCTAATCTTAACCCGACAGAATATGTCGAGGTGTCCCAGCTAATGAACTACTAAAATGAAAAAAAAAAAAAATGTTATACGAATTGAGCAGTATGAAAGCAATGTGCATACTTATTTTATTTTTAATCGATTTTTTCACGGACTATTTTAATAAATCAATGGCATTCTATGTAGAAACGCTCGTTATTTTACATAACTGTAAAGTATGGTCGCTTCATTAGCAGTTACCCTGTATACTTGCTGAATTATGAATTTAAGTCATCATTATTATCAATATTTTTAATATCGTTGGGAAGAAATTAAATTTTCCCGGTAGTAATATGAAAAGAACTAATAAACCCTATAACCTTCTAAGTGTAAAAATCCGTCTTGACAGTTCAAATTTTGATCGCAGACGCGCTAACGTCAACGATTTATTATGAGGGCCGCCTAATGATTATTGCTCTAGTTATTAAAGATGGTATTTTGTACGTAGACGTATTTTAATGTATTTAATTTTGAAATATATTTTTTTGGTAATAAGTAAATGACGTCACGTAGTATTTTTTCCATTATATTACGTAATGAGGTTTTGACGATTACAATTTGACTTTTCGCGTTTCGCGTTTGATGTATTTTTTCAACTATTTTTATTAATAATAACGGAATATATTATTTATAGGTAAAATGTGTATCTATTAGTATATTGACAAATGTTTTTAACATGACGTATATACTTATATTTTTGAAAAGATAACATGTGTTCAGAAATACCATAATATTCAAATTGAGCGCTTGATACATTGCACTAAACATGTATACCTCAGATATGCTGCCATCTATTAAGATACAATGAAGTTATTTGGTAAAGTGCAGTTATATCTACGATTATTTAATTAATCTCAATACTATATGTATATATTATCTTAATGACAATCACAAAATGTTTTACCGAAAAATCAACAACTCATGATCTCGATGTAAACGCAGAACAAAAAGTCCGTCTTGACAGTTCAAATTTTGTAGTATTTCTTTACTTATTTTACCTAATGAAGTTATGAACGCTTAAAATTCAATATTTCTTTCAAGTTTTTTATTTAATAATAACGGAATATATTATTTATAGGTGAAATGTGTATCTAATAGAATATTGACAAATGTGTTTATCATGACATATATATCTGTATATTTAGAGAGGCAGCATGTTTTAAGTTATTCCATAATATTCAAATTGCGCGCTTTCTCGCAGTGTAAATAGTTTAAAAGAAAAAATTTCTAACGGCCTTGATTAGGTATATTAAAAAGCTGTCGGATTACGTATTACAGTAACAAATACGTCCTTACGGGTAACTGTATAGGTGTTAAGGTACAAATATTAAATAAATCTCGTAATTTTTAGAAGAGAGGAAACTTGTTAGGTATTTCAATGTTTACCTGTCAAAGTCGTTGAGTGGACTTCTTTTTTTTTTTTTTTTTTTTTTTTTGCTGACGTAGCGGCATCGCATACTACTCGTCATGGTAAAAAGAAAACTTCATATGAACATATGACCTAAAGGTCTTAACTTTTGAGATACAGGGTGATAAAGTTTTCGAAAATAAATAGTTTTACATTAATTCCTGTAAAACTATGTATGTATCAAGAGGCATTATTGAGTGTTCCACATTTTTTTTTAATTCCACCAGTGGCGTTCGTACGGAATTTCAGCTACCTACTTTGACAGACGTTTAGGTCACACGTTCATATGAAGTTTTGTTTTTAACCCTTAAGGTACTACGCTATTTTCGCCTACATGAAGTACGCGTGGGGTCTCTCAGGGACCCCAAGTTTTTTATTAATATATTAGGCTTATTTTAGGTGACTTGAGTGTTGTAAAGGAAAAAAAGGATATTGTAAAAATAATATACATTTTAGAAACCCAAAAGCGGAATATAATTATACTCTAGGTACGTAAAAACAGAAAATACAAATTCGTATATGTAGTATTATGAACAGCAAAAACCGAAATATTTTATAACTAAGATACATAAGCAGATCCTTTAAATATTAAAAACAAGAAATAATATACAGATTCTAGAAACATAAATAATAACAAACGATAGAAGTTATGGTGTTATGAACAAAACAAAATTGTTAACCTTCTTGCAAATGGGATGTGCACTTTATGTTTGAATAAGTGCGTCTGTGGTTTGCACAGACAAATTGCTTACAGTCGTTACACTTTACGTTCACCTTTTTGTCGTTTGATCTAGGACAGAGGTGGCATCTTCCACGTTTTCTTTCGTTTATTGCAAGAGGAACTTCGAGTTGAATTTGACTGCTTACTCCGCAAGCAACTATTGCTCTGTAGACACTGGGATTATTCTTCACGTCCGGAATTCGCCGTTCCATATTGGGTTGAGCTAACTGTTTGCCTAAACACTGAAGGAATATTTTCCTTGATGAGGATTTTTCCTGTAATCAGGATTTTTAGCAGCATATATGGCAAAGCTATTCAAGGCGGCAATATCAACAAGATTCATGAATAAACGAAAAGGCCAGCGGGTTGTACGGCGAGAGCAACTATATTCACGTATCATTTTGTCAGCATTATCAACAGCCCCTTTAGTGGAGTTATACTCTAATATCATTATGGGCTTTTTGACTCTTCGTCAGAAACAATTGGATCTTCGTGCTGAGTTGATAAAACATGAACCAATCTATTCTTTTTTGGTGTGTAGGCTACCATTGTAATTTTGTCAGAAAACAAAAATTCTGACGAATAAATTGCCCGCCCCTTTGTGATCTTCAGTTCCTTGGGAGTGTCCGGTTTGTTTTTACGTACGGTTCCAAGCAGCGTCATATTTTTTGAAAGCAAAAATTCAGCTAAAGATGTAGACGTGAAGAAGTTATCCGTAGTTACACCACGACCAGTACCAAAGAGAGGTGAAACTAAATCATTTACTACGCGGAAACCTTGGCCTTTTTCTGGTGCACTGCCAGGCTGCTTACCTGTGTAAACTTGCAGATTGTGAAGATAAGTTGTCCTAACATCTGCTGACGCCCAAATTTTGATGCCGTACTTAGCAAGTTTAGAACTCATATACTGCTTGAATGGGCACTTTCCTCGGAAAGCAACTAGTTGTTCATCTACTGTCACCGTTTCGTAAGGAACAAATGCTCTATTGCAATTGCTAACAAAGTCAGACCATATTTCTCTAAAGGCAGCTAACTTATCGGTTTGCCTTCTCTCTTGCCTCGTCGTTTTGTCATCAAACCGTATGAATTTATTGATCATAATAAACCTATCTCGGGGCATGGACGCTGTAAAAATATTGCGACGAATGGATTCATCGGTGCTCCACATTTCCTTGACATTTTCTTTTCTGCAGCGAAGGGCCCCTGCAGAAACTAAAACACCAATAAACGCATCCAGCTCTATTATATCAACATTTCTCCAGGTTTTTTGTTTTTCAGGATGTTCTTCGTTATATAATTTATAAACGCGAGTTGCCTCTTGATTAGTGTGTTCGCATACTTTATCTTTCATATCTGTAGTCAGGAAAAGGTTGAACACTTCAAATATTTCTTTAGCTGAGTTTGTGTATGCTGTTGGCCCTGGCTTAGTTGTTATAATATTTCTCAATGGACGCCGCGAAGGTCCTTGATGTTCAGAGTACCAAATACGTCCCGATTTTGCTACATAGTGTCTAGTGTTGTCGACTTCTACTTCATTCCTTTCCCCTACTGGTTCTTCCCTCTCTTCGTCTTCATCCTCATGGGGTTCGTCTTCCTTTTCCTCTTCCTCAACCTCCTGTTCACAATAATCTTCAATTTCTGATGTGCTGTCGTTTTCAAAAATAAAGTTGGGATCGCGGTCTTCGTCGTCACTAACATCTAGGTCATCAATATCACTTCCTTCATAAAAACGAGAGGCTAAGTCCTCAAGTTCTTTACGACTTAACGCTTTTTTACGAGGATCTGACATTTTAATTTACTAAGATTTATTTACTATAATCTTGAATTATACCTGAAACAAAATTTTGTATTTAAAAAATGTATAGCCCAGACAAAAAATAATTGTTTTTGTAAAAAGTACACATACAAGAGTGTTCAAATATAATATATCTCGTTTATCAAAGATGTCAGTCCAGCTAGCAAAACAGAGAATGCACAGAAAAAATTATTTTGGAAAATATTTTTCAAAATGTGAATTTGGGGTCCTTGAAGGACCCCACGTCGTGCTTTAAGGGTTAAAATAGACTAAAAAATCGTTCCCTAAAATATTGACATTCAATTTCCCCTGTACATTGGAGAGCGGAGAAAAAAAATTGACCCCCTTAAAGACGCGCTGGAGAGATATAAAAAAAAATGTATGCAAAAAAGACTTTTTGACTCTTTCGAAAATATGTAGATATATATATAGTATAATCTCGATAATACACTGAACTATATACGATTTTAGTATAAGTAACGATGAGAATTATCAAAAAATAATAAGCGGTTTAGAAAGGCGTTGGAACATTGAAATTTTGGAAATCGTCGTAATAATTTATTATTTCATTCCTTGTTTGTACATTATTGTTTTCGTAAATATATATTTGTGGAAATAAAAAGATGGTATCAAAGAAGCCTCCCTTACCTCTGTGAGCATGTGTAGGTTAAAGTAAAAAAAAATAATGAAATATTATTTAATTATACATTTAATTAAAAATAGAATATTTTCGCAGTAACTCCTAATTCTTTTATTTTTTGTTCCTTGTCGTAAATGAAAAATAAATTTTAACTATATTCCTCTATAAACAAAATTAAAAAAAAAAACAGATACGTCGTAGAAGGGGTTTGAACCTAGTACCATCCGATTCGAAGCCGAACACCTAAGCGTCACGCCACCGTCGCTCGTATGAAAGGGTATCTTATATACGCGTATATAAATAATATATTTTCTAAAATCGAGTTTGGCAGAGGAAAATCAAAAAAATAAGCCGTTTAGAAGGGCGTTGGAATTTTGAAATTTTGACGATCGATATTGTTCACATGGGCAATTCGCTGGAGACGACCTGCAAGGCGACGCTAAATCGGACGCCGCCGCCGCGACGCAAAAGATTTTAGTTTTAATCGGAAAAAAAATTTCCCGAAAATATCCAAGTACTCGCCGAGAAGAATATATTCGGACATAGATAGTTTTGGCGTAGCGTCAACCGTTCGGGAGATAAACGCGAATTTCCGACTAATCTGAAAACATCCGGAAAATTTAGCATCTAATCGCAAGGAAACCTAGCCTAAGGCACAGAAAAATCCTTCAGGCGTCTTTTGACACCCCCCTTTTCGAGTTTAGTCCTTCCGTAAGGTCCCAGGAGGGAGCCCCGTTTACCTCTACAATCACCAATTATTATAAGTAAAAGAGCGGAGTATGGCCGTCTTGATTTAATAAAACCCGCTATACAGGCTCTTTCCAAAATGAATGTCCATATTTCAGGGAACGATTTTTTTTTTGCTGACGTAGCGGCATCGCATACTACTCGTCATGGTAAAAAGAAAACTTCATATGAACATATGACCTAAAGGTCTTAACTTTTGAGATACAGGGTGATAAAGTTTTCGAAAATAAATAGTTTTACATTAATTCCTGTAAAACTATGTATGTATCAAGAGGCATTATTGAGTGTTCCACATTTTTTTTAATTCCACCAGTGGCGTTCGTACGGAATTTCAGCTACCTACTTTGACAGACGTTTAGGTCACACGTTCATATGAAGTTTTGTTTTTAAAATAGACTAAAAAATCGTTCCCTAAAATATTGACATTCAATTTCCCCTGTACATTGGAGAGCGGAGAAAAAAAATTGACCCCCTTAAAGACGCGCTGGAGAGATATAAAAAAAAATGTATGCAAAAAAGACTTTTTGACTCTTTCGAAAATATGTAGATATATATATAGTATAATCTCGATAATACACTGAACTATATACGATTTTAGTATAAGTAACGATGAGAATTATCAAAAAATAATAAGCGGTTTAGAAAGGCGTTGGAACATTGAAATTTTGGAAATCGTCGTAATAATTTATTATTTCATTCCTTGTTTGTACATTATTGTTTTCGTAAATATATATTTGTGGAAATAAAAAGATGGTATCAAAGAAGCCTCCCTTACCTCTGTGAGCATGTGTAGGTTAAAGTAAAAAAAAATAATGAAATATTATTTAATTATACATTTAATTAAAAATAGAATATTTTCGCAGTAACTCCTAATTCTTTTATTTTTTGTTCCTTGTCGTAAATGAAAAATAAATTTTAACTATATTCCTCTATAAACAAAATTAAAAAAAAAAACAGATACGTCGTAGAAGGGGGTTTGAACCTAGTACCATCCGATTCGAAGCCGAACACCTAAGCGTCACGCCACCGTCGCTCGTATGAAAGGGTATCTTATATACGCGTATATAAATAATATATTTTCTAAAATCGAGTTTGGCAGAGGAAAATCAAAAAAATAAGCCGTTTAGAAGGGCGTTGGAATTTTGAAATTTTGACGATCGATATTGTTCACATGGGCAATTCGCTGGAGACGACCTGCAAGGCGACGCTAAATCGGACGCCGCCGCCGCGACGCAAAAAGATTTTAGTTTTAATCGGAAAAAAAAAATTCCCGAAAATATCCAAGTACTCGCCGAGAAGAATATATTCGGACATAGATAGTTTTGGCGTAGCGTCAACCGTTCGGGAGATAAACGCGAATTTCCGACTAATCTGAAAACATCCGGAAAATTTAGCATCTAATCGCAAGGAAACCTAGCCTAAGGCACAGAAAAATCCTTCAGGCGTCTTTTGACACCCCCTTTTCGAGTTTAGTCCTTCCGTAAGGTCCCAGGAGGGAGCCCCGTTTACCTCTACAATCACCAATTATTATAAGTAAAAGAGCGGAGTATGGCCGTCTTGATTTAATAAAACCCGCTATACAGGCTCTTTCCAAAATGAATGTCCATATTTCAGGGAACGATTTTTTTTTTGCTGACGTAGCGGCATCGCATACTACTCGTCATGGTAAAAAGAAAACTTCATATGAACATATGACCTAAAGGTCTTAACTTTTGAGATACAGGGTGATAAAGTTTTCGAAAATAAATAGTTTTACATTAATTCCTGTAAAACTATGTATGTATCAAGAGGCATTATTGAGTGTTCCACATTTTTTTTTAATTCCACCAGTGGCGTTCGTACGGAATTTCAGCTACCTACTTTGACAGACGTTTAGGTCACACGTTCATATGAAGTTTTGTTTTTAAAATAGACTAAAAAATCGTTCCCTAAAATATTGACATTCAATTTCCCCTGTACATTGGAGAGCGGAGAAAAAATTGACCCCCTTAAAGACGCGCTGGAGAGATATAAAAAAAAATGTATGCAAAAAAGACTTTTTGACTCTTTCGAAAATATGTAGATATATATATAGTATAATCTCGATAATACACTGAACTATATACGATTTTAGTATAAGTAACGATGAGAATTATCAAAAAATAATAAGCGGTTTAGAAAGGCGTTGGAACATTGAAATTTTGGAAATCGTCGTAATAATTTATTATTTCATTCCTTGTTTGTACATTATTGTTTTCGTAAATATATATTTGTGGAAATAAAAAGATGGTATCAAAGAAGCCTCCCTTACCTCTGTGAGCATGTGTAGGTTAAAGTAAAAAAAAATAATGAAATATTATTTAATTATACATTTAATTAAAAATAGAATATTTTCGCAGTAACTCCTAATTCTTTTATTTTTTGTTCCTTGTCGTAAATGAAAAATAAATTTTAACTATATTCCTCTATAAACAAAATTAAAAAAAAAAACAGATACGTCGTAGAAGGGGTTTGAACCTAGTACCATCCGATTCGAAGCCGAACACCTAAGCGTCACGCCACCGTCGCTCGTATGAAAGGGTATCTTATATACGCGTATATAAATAATATATTTTCTAAAATCGAGTTTGGCAGAGGAAAATCAAAAAAATAAGCCGTTTAGAAGGGCGTTGGAATTTTGAAATTTTGACGATCGATATTGTTCACATGGGCAATTCGCTGGAGACGACCTGCAAGGCGACGCTAAATCGGACGCCGCCGCCGCGA
This sequence comes from Holotrichia oblita, assembly GCA_023690525.1. Taxonomy (NCBI): domain Eukaryota; kingdom Metazoa; phylum Arthropoda; class Insecta; order Coleoptera; family Scarabaeidae; genus Holotrichia; species Holotrichia oblita. The sequence continues at coordinate 73,467,778 of CM043015.1, forward strand.
CGCAAAAGATTTTAGTTTTAATCGGAAAAAAAAAATTCCCGAAAATATCCAAGTACTCGCCGAGAAGAATATATTCGGACATAGATAGTTTTGGCGTAGCGTCAACCGTTCGGGAGATAAACGCGAATTTCCGACTAATCTGAAAACATCCGGAAAATTTAGCATCTAATCGCAAGGAAACCTAGCCTAAGGCACAGAAAAATCCTTCAGGCGTCTTTTGACACCCCCCTTTCGAGTTTAGTCCTTCCGTAAGGTCCCAGGAGGGAGCCCCGTTTACCTCTACAATCACCAATTATTATAAGTAAAAGAGCGGAGTATGGCCGTCTTGATTTAATAAAACCCGCTATACAGGCTCTTTCCAAAATGAATGTCCATATTTCAGGGAACGATTTTTTTTTTGCTGACGTAGCGGCATCGCATACTACTCGTCATGGTAAAAAGAAAACTTCATATGAACATATGACCTAAAGGTCTTAACTTTTGAGATACAGGGTGATAAAGTTTTCGAAAATAAATAGTTTTACATTAATTCCTGTAAAACTATGTATGTATCAAGAGGCATTATTGAGTGTTCCACATTTTTTTTTAATTCCACCAGTGGCGTTCGTACGGAATTTCAGCTACCTACTTTGACAGACGTTTAGGTCACACGTTCATATGAAGTTTTGTTTTTAAAATAGACTAAAAAATCGTTCCCTAAAATATTGACATTCAATTTCCCCTGTACATTGGAGAGCGGAGAAAAAATTGACCCCCTTAAAGACGCGCTGGAGAGATATAAAAAAAAATGTATGCAAAAAAGACTTTTTGACTCTTTCGAAAATATGTAGATATATATATAGTATAATCTCGATAATACACTGAACTATATACGATTTTAGTATAAGTAACGATGAGAATTATCAAAAAATAATAAGCGGTTTAGAAAGGCGTTGGAACATTGAAATTTTGGAAATCGTCGTAATAATTTATTATTTCATTCCTTGTTTGTACATTATTGTTTTCGTAAATATATATTTGTGGAAATAAAAAGATGGTATCAAAGAAGCCTCCCTTACCTCTGTGAGCATGTGTAGGTTAAAGTAAAAAAAAATAATGAAATATTATTTAATTATACATTTAATTAAAAATAGAATATTTTCGCAGTAACTCCTAATTCTTTTATTTTTTGTTCCTTGTCGTAAATGAAAAATAAATTTTAACTATATTCCTCTATAAACAAAATTAAAAAAAAAAAACAGATACGTCGTAGAAGGGGTTTGAACCTAGTACCATCCGATTCGAAGCCGAACACCTAAGCGTCACGCCACCGTCGCTCGTATGAAAGGGTATCTTATATACGCGTATATAAATAATATATTTTCTAAAATCGAGTTTGGCAGAGGAAAATCAAAAAAATAAGCCGTTTAGAAGGGCGTTGGAATTTTGAAATTTTGACGATCGATATTGTTCACATGGGCAATTCGCTGGAGACGACCTGCAAGGCGACGCTAAATCGGACGCCGCCGCCGCGACGCAAAAGATTTTAGTTTTAATCGGAAAAAAAAATTTCCCGAAAATATCCAAGTACTCGCCGAGAAGAATATATTCGGACATAGATAGTTTTGGCGTAGCGTCAACCGTTCGGGAGATAAACGCGAATTTCCGACTAATCTGAAAACATCCGGAAAATTTAGCATCTAATCGCAAGGAAACCTAGCCTAAGGCACAGAAAAATCCTTCAGGCGTCTTTTGACACCCCCCTTTTCGAGTTTAGTCCTTCCGTAAGGTCCCAGGAGGGAGCCCCGTTTACCTCTACAATCACCAATTATTATAAGTAAATGTGTTGCAGTGGAACACCATTAGGTTGAAACTAAATACAGCTATCTCCTGTCAACAAATTATTGCACTTGTAAACTCAGCTTCAACTAACTGCAGATGATATGCAGTGGTTCATACTCTGGCGAATAGAAAGGTTTTTACTCTTTGGGTCTAGACTTCTTTCTACATGCAGTAGCATATTCACCAGTTCTTCATATTATAATACAATAGAAATGTCTCAAAAAAGTGGCACACTTTTTGATGTGTCCTAGCTCTAGCATTTAAAAATTATTCGACAGTTTGTGGTAATCCAATACCACTAAACGTGGGAACTCAGCAGGTCTAAACTGCACTATCCGTCTATGTACTGCTATGTGAACGAATTCAAAACTAACACAGGAGTTGAAATAGGTACTTACCACCCGAGATGCAAAGACCCCGTGGCATTAGATAACCCAATGGCTTTTCAGACAGGCATATTATCGTCGTAGATGCTCAGCGTTTTACAGGATTAGTGAGGAAGTATTGGAAATAAATTAAAACTACATCCACCTTGTGCCTGTATTACAGCACGGATCCTACGTGGCATACTTGATACAAGATTGTGACCCATTCTTCCAAAACTTTTGCTTTTAAAGTTTCTTTGGAAACACATTTATATCTGGACACATTTTGCTTCAATATCTTTCACAAATATTCAATAGGTGACAAGTCCGGGGATTGTGCCGGCCAGTCTAACACGCGCACGTTATTTTCAACGAACCAACGTGTTAGTAAATCGAATTTTTGCAAGCGTGTCTAATATGTACATATGGCCACGATAGTATATCGTATTAAACACAGGAATGTTTGAAAACACATTATTAAGACATATACAATTTCGCAGGCTGACAAGCAGCCCTAAAGACCCTGCGAAGTAGTACTTTTTGTCCAACCTAACTTGGGACTGTCAACCCACAAAGCTTTAGCGCAAAGAAACGCAATGACACTGATGTAGATACCAGATCACTGGGCATGTAAGGGCAATGTAACTGTAGATGATCTGACAGAAGAGTCACCATTTACGGGATCATACTTTTGGTGATATCAATAACCGCATAAATGTAATAGTCAGAGAGTAAAAATCGCGTAATCACCTCAATGATTTATTTCCGACACGATCAACCTCCCCTCTCCTAATAAACAATCAATAACAAAATAAAATGGTTATGATCAAATTAGTAGAATAACTAGTACCTCATACTCTTCATTATATTGTGAAACAACTGACTCCGACAATAGAGAAGGCTCCTGGAGTTGGATGGTATCACAAATGAGGCCATCAAACGTTTACCTTTCCCAGCCATAGACCGTCTAGTTATTGTCATAAATTCGATCCTGAGCACTGGGCACTTTTCCTCTGTTTGGAAGTGCGCCGAGATAGTTGTCGTTCGCAAGCCCGGGAAGGATTCCTCCCTGCCTGGAAGTTATATACCGACCGATTAGCGTCTTGTCAAATCTCTCCAAAATAGCAGAAGCGGTGATCCTCGGGAGACTTCGGATGGAGATAACCAATCACGTAGGTCTACTCGACGAACAATTTAGATTTAGAGCTGAGCTTTCTGCCGATTTCCAACTTCTGATGTTTACCAATTCCATCCGAAGGGGCTTCGAACAGAGGAATGTTACTGAGGCGGTATTTCTTGACGTACAGAGAGCTTTTGATACCGTCTGGCATCGGGGTCTCTTGTACAAAATGATTGTCAGAGGGATCAACAATTCTATCATTAGATTCATCTCTTCTTATCTCTCCAGCAGGTTCTTCAGGGTGAGTGATGCTGGCATACTATCTTGGCGCTTTCCGATCTGGTCGGGGGTTCCTCAGGGCTCGATGTTGGGGCCGGAGCTCTTTGTCCTCTACGTTGCAGATCTGTCAACTGAACCTGGATGCAACCTAGCTGTTTATGCTAACGACGCTGATTCAATTATGAGGTGGGCCACTTCCTGATGGTTGAAAATCAATGCGAATAACTTACTTACAAGCGGAGTCTGCCGCCTAGGCGGATCTCGGTTAGGAGAGCGGGAGGGGGAGCTGCGCTCCCATCGAGTCCCCACACAAGGTATCTAGGTCTGATCCTCGACCAAAAACTAACCTGGAAACGTCACACCGAGTTAATTTAGTAAAGTAATAGGAGTAAATAGTATTCAGAGACGGTGTCAACTTTGCGTTGTAATCGATGGTGATTTATTTGCGCAATTTAATCAATTTAATATTGTTGTTCATTATTTAGCTGCATAGTTGTATTTTTGTTTGATTAAAGAACCATGCAAATTAGTTCAAACCGAGTTACCACATCACCTAATAATTGGTTAAAAAGAATATTTTCTTAAAAGGGCAACAAAAATTGCATAGTTCAAATAAAAAATTTTGAGGTGAGATTAGGTTACTAATAATACGCACACATGAAAATGGTGTAATTAAATATTAGTTTTACGCTTTTCAAACTTTTGATATACATACGTACAAATTACATCGTATTTTTCAAAATTATCCGTTTGAATTGAAGTAATAACGTTGACACTTCTGTCAGGTTCGTGTCATGATAACCGTGTTGTTTTCACAGATAACACGATAAACAAAAAGTTGTGATGTCTGCCCGTAATCGCAATAAGCTTAATTTTCCAAAAATTTCCATATCATGCGATACATGATTGTATTCAGAAAAAAATCTCCTTTTAAAAGAGTCATAAAAATTGCACGGTTTCAATTTAAAATTTTGAGGTTAGGTGCGACTACTAAAAATTTGCGCAAAAGAAATTTGTTCTATAAAGCGTCAACAAAAGTATTTAGATTATAATTTGAATTGCTTCAAACCGCATCTTAATATCTCAAGTAGCAAAATAGTTACGGCAAATAAAAGAAATAAGGCGATTTCATTTTTCTTCAATATTAAACAAATGAAGCACGACAAGTAAAATTTGAAAATGGATTCTTAGTGAGCTTTTGAATCTACCCCTTTTTGCTAATTTAAGCGTCTCTCTGTCTTCAAATAAAAAAGTTACCCATGTTGTCCCTACGAAATCCGGGCACCCTGTATATTAATAAAAATATCAGTTGACTCAGTTAAACATATGAATTGAAATTTATATATTTATATTAAATTCCTTTTATGCACGTATTTTTAGATGGCTACGGTATGATGTACGGTGGAGATGTAAACTGTGAAAGAACCGTTTGGAAAGAGTTTCAAGAAGTCAATATCACAATAAAATCAAACGGCGTTTTACAGATAGCAGACAACTCCAGAGAGTACCAAATCAACGATTATTGCTTAGGAACTAATTATGATACTACCAGCGGAAAAATCTCGGACATGATCTTCTATTGCGAATTTAGGACGGAGCTTTACATTAAATGGATTTTGGTGGAAGTTGCTACCATCATAACGTGCATTTGCTTCGTATTAACTCTGGCAGTGTACCTTTTCGTTTATCGATTACGAAAACTTATTCAGAAGATAATAGCTTGCTTTTGTCTAGTCGATTTGATATTTTGGATTATGTACGGTTTAAGAATATTTGACTTTATAGGTAGAACAATCTGCATACCATTCGGTAAGTTATGTTTTTTTCTATGTATTTTACACCGCAGAGTTTATATTTTGTGTTGTGATATTAGCAAAATCTAGTAAAATGTAAACTCAACTATTCATTGTTGTTAGTAGCTTACAAGAAGATTACTATGATGTATGCTTATTTATATTACTAAATTTATAGCTTACACATATTTCTTTATCATGATTTCCCGACTGTCGTGGCTCAATGTATTATCGTTTGAAATTTGGAGGAGCGTTGGGTAAGTTTAATTGTGTTGCCTTTTTTAGATTCTTATTTTTCTCTTTATTTTTGTAAAATTTAGTTCTTCGGAGGCAGGCGTCGTTCAAGTACAGCGAACACGAAAAAGACGCATGGTTTACTACACAATATATGCATTATTTATACCAACGATATGTACCACGGCTTTTATTTTTGGCCATCAGGAAATCTATTCGACGTCAGAACGCTTCCAACCATTCATAAATAAAGTTACCTGTTTTATCGATGTACGCAGTTTAGGTATAATAATAGCACACCTAACAAGTTAATTCGGTTAATTTGTTTTCAAAATATTTCAGATGGAAATTTAGGACACTTATACCTCTATGTTCCTGTTTCAATATTAATTATAGTTAATCTTTCCTTATTTATTAAGTCCACCTTGGATTACTTGAAACGAAGAGCTGCTTTACAGAAAATATCAGATTCTAATGGTGTAAAACATAAGAAGAGGATCGCTAAAACGTAAGAATTTATTTTTAAAAGAAAAATTTGTAATTTGTCGATTTCAATTTAGAGGGATTATTATATTGAAGCTGGCATTAATAATGGGAGTTACATGGATATACTACCTGTACGCTTATATCGTCAGTTTCCAAGGCAACGAAACCTTACAACATATTGGAGATGTTATCGGTTTCGCAAACATATTTGAAGGTAATACTCTACATTTCTTTTTGTTTTAATAAGCAGCAATTTGTCCTCGTATCCATGAAACGTGTCCTACATAGTTTATCAAGTTGATAGTATTTTAGATGATGTATTGTTAAAGAAGAAGATACGACCAATTGTTTTCATCAACGAGGAGTTATGATGGAATCCAGACATGGATTGCTAATAGCTCATAGTTGAAATTTAATTGATTTTGGATAATGGAATCCAACTGAATCCATATCATATTTTGATTTAATGCAACAACGCAGTCATAGCATATATTTTATTACGAACAATTAGAATTTTATACAATTGTAGATCTAAAAAGCGACTCTTGGTTATTGCTGCACGGATAATGGGCTTTGTTTAACGATTTTTTTAATAAAACTTAATCTATAACATCTTCATCGTTGTTAGACTTGAATCAACCTGAAAGATATATCCAATCTACGAATACCCTTGAGTTCGACTTCAGCGAAGTGATGGTCAAAAGCGCAGCTGTTTCCATAATTTGCATTTAAAGTAGACATTTTTAGATGAGAGTCCATGCTGATATGGATTGAACAATTTTGATTGTAACGGAGAACCACGGAATCCGGGAAGATGCGTAATAATGTTGTATGACGTCCGGCGATTTTTGGCCTGACGTTACGGTTGTAGTGACAATGTTACTTTTATTAGAATTCATTCTGAAAACTTGATTAAAAAGAAAATAACATAGAAATTATCATGGGGTGAAATCTGTATCAAAACCCAAACTACATGCACTCACGATCATAAACAGAACACTACTAAACGATGTGATGAGCATCACTGCATTAAAACCGAAGTGTAAGACACCCAAGTGCAAGTAAGTGAAGAATTGAAGAATCATATTTGCACAAAAGAATTTTCATTAAGGATTCATAGTTGTCCACAGGAAAATTGAGAACACGTACAGTATTTACTACATTTGTGTTTTTATTCTATGGCATTTTTGTATAGTTTTTAAAAGAATCGATTCGATACGTTTCAATTTCTATTTGGTCATTGCATTCAAATGAGGATATGTCTCATTGAACAGGGAGCAACATCTCTGAATAATCTTGCGGCATTCTTTATGAACATACACGGCGCAAATTGTACTAATTACTATCTTAATTGTTTCAGGTGTTTACTTCTTCGTAATATTTGCATCTCCATGGAAAACGATGAAATCTGTCTTAAAAAGACTAGAAACCAATCCTAGTTTTCGATCATCTAGTAGTACTATAGATATAGGAGTAAATAACATAACTGAATTGTCAATGAAAACGATGAATCCATCAAATAACTAGAACTTCGCTATGAACTAACTTAAGAAGAATGAAAAAAGTATATTTTATATTTATGTATTTATGCGTGTATTATTTTATAATGTAATCTATAATTCAAACCCATTTTATTTCACTTTCATTTTCAAACTTATATACAGGGCGGTGAAACCAAGATGGGGTGGACGATTGTAATTAAACGATGAGGAATTTCGAAAAACCTTTCTGGAATTTGATTGATGGCTGTGTGGGCTACATTTTAAAAATATGTTCTTTATACAGGGTGATCGAACCAGTCGGTGACGAACCAAACTTATGATTTTTTTTAATGGAACACCCGGTATTAGCATATTCCAGTCGATTCTGCTAATTAATGGGAACAATTTGATATAACATTAGTTCGGTCGAAAACCCATGATTACGGAGAGAAAAGCTATTAAAGTTGAAAAAACCCTCCTATGTCCCCCTGTATAACGACAATAATCCATGTAGCCCCCAATCAAATTTCAGAAACGTTTTTCGAAACTCCTCACCGTTTAATTACAATCGTCCACCCCATCTTGGGTGCACCACCCTGTATATACCATATAGCCTACAGGAATACGTTAGATAAACAATTGATAGTCTAAGATTGGTGGCTGCGGTTAACAGTAAACAATTATAGCAGCAGTATAGATCACCACCAAAGTGTTACGATTGGATCAGACATGGGGTTATTTAAATCAGATTTTTCTGCAGCAGTGGAATAACAAATCTTTGTAACTGCATCCGCCGTTTTTCTGATATTTAAATGCAATATGAATAAATTGTAATAATCTAATAGCTTAGACAAAAATTAACTCTTCAACAACCACCATACTCTTATAGAGACATGGTAAGTAGGCCTCAATGGTCTTTGATCCTACCAGGATTTAAAAGAATCTGGAAAAAGCTCTTGATGAAATCGAAAATCTAGATACTACAGATTAAACTGAAAATATAATTATTTTGTAATAAAGATTCAAGGTATTGCCATTTATGGAACTGAATTCCATTCCAATATTGAAATTATTCGGGGAATTCTGCTCAAATTGCTTAGAATTATTAGTCTACTATTATTAGTACCAAGGTTTTATAGTCACCAAAACTGTTTATCAAAATTTACAACACATTGTATTGGAACCAAAAAACTAGCTCCAATAGACAGCAAACAATATTCAAAAACATAAAAAAATAGATGGTATTAGAAATGAATAGTATTCGTTTTCACGACATTTTAGTATATCAAATAACTTTAAAGGATACTAGTATATCTTTTTTGCCAATTTTCTTGGATATGAAATAAAAAACCAGTGTAACAAAATTACAAAGTAAACAACCCATAGTTGAAAAAAGGTAATCTAAATCGTATGGACTATTCGGAAAATATAACGGATTTCAGTTTGTACGATAGCATAGTATAGCAATAGCGTAAGAATAACTCGTGATTTTAATAATATTCATATGTGGTTTACATTAATAGTAAAGTATCAACAATTTTAACCCTGAATTCACACCATTACATGCAGAAGTATCCAGATTGTTGGTTTCAAGTTCACCTTTAACTCCGCGTTAGTCCGTTGGACTTCCTGGTTCTCCTTTTTGACCTTTCCTACCTGTGATAAAATAAGAAGAGATGCAAAAGAGCAAATATTATTTAGTAACTTTTGCAGTCACTTACTTGGTGCACCTATTGGTGGGTAAGGATAGTCTGTCAGAACGTGTGGTCCTAACTCTCCCCTATCTCCTGTAAATAGACATATATTGAAAACTAATATGTAGTAATTAGGAGGGTCGTCTACCAGATGATCGATAGAAACGTAGACAGAGGCAACATTTTAGAATGTGATAAAAATTTTTATAACGTATAAATTGTTTTATATTACCAAAGGTGTACGTATTGTACTTTGATACAAACAAACTTTAGTGCTGGTGATTATATGAGCTGTGATTGTTTGCATTAAGAAGAAAAACAGTTAGTTTCTCCCATCCGCTTTAGTTTCCATGTTGACAGAATGTGGCAGCTATCGGAGCCGCCCGGTAGAAAATGCAGCAATAGAAGAATTCGAAACTCGGTGTATCAACTCGCTTAGAAGTCCTTATGCATTTATACAGGACGGTCCATTTAAAGTGTAACACTGTAATATATTCGAAATAATTAGTGTTATGAAGGAAAGTATTAGACAAAAGTTTAACTATATGAAGAGTTACTTCTACGCTACTGTTGTCACTATAAAGAAAGACACAAAGGTCATAGCAAGATCAAATCTTTTTTTCAAATAGCATATGGTATTTTTTATCAAATTCTAAAAGTGCAATAAGTTGTGAATAGAAAAGTAGTAAACACTATTTGTTTCGAAAATATTACAGTGTTTCACTTTAAATGGACCATATATATGCATAATTGCATGTATACCATATACATGTATAATTGTATGCACCGTTATAATTATGCATGTAGGTATCTTTACTGTTCTTCAATTTTTTTCAAGAGTATATAATTCTTCTTTTAACTTTAAAAATCCTAGCTATATCTCTTTCTCTCTTCGGGGCATCACCCATCAAAAACTACTTTTTATTCATGAACATTATTTGTAATCTTAATTTAAATCTAAATCTTTGTAATTTATATGATCGACTGCTATTTTAGTGCAAAAAATACAAAACAATTGGCCCTACATCGTTTTGAGCTTAAATTTTATTTTTTATTATTTCTTAAAATTGATCTTAAATTCCTTATTTCACAGTAATGCAGCTTTATCATCAGATAGATTTGCTTGATTTCATTTTTAAATGTAATTTCAAAGTTGGCCGTCATATATATACCTATTTCTAGAAATATTTTATATACTATTTTGTCCATCAATGCTTAACAATCTCAAGAATAAAGATTATTCAGTGAATTTTTAGTTTTAATTATTGAAATTTTCCATGGGAAGTCAGAATATGTCTATAAATATGTCTATGAAGGGCAATTTTAAAATACTTTTTAAATAAATTAGAAAAATTGAAATAAATTAGAAAAATGGTTAACTGTGGTCTGCTGCCAAACGGTATTCGACCCTCTTAAATGAGGAGGTAGTAATGTTATAACTTACCTTTTGTTCCTTTTTCTCCCTTTGGTCCTGAAGTACCTGAAGTTATGGACACACATTAATAAAGATTCCTCCTTCATACATATGATATCTTTTGCAGTTATTTGTAAATACATTAGGTACTATAATGAATAAAACAGAATACATATTTAATATTTCAAAATTCGATGAATAAGCGAAGTAGTACGGAATAATAAATACCTTACGTACTCAAAATGAAGACACATACTGTTTCTTGAACAGGAACTTAATTAATTCTCTTTTGCTCGAGCTACCTGCCTACCCTTACGTGTGGTACCTTTACGGTATATGTATATTGTTGGTATGGGTGATATGATTTGAAACAAAAAATTAAGAATTTATCTTCATTCTATTCTAAATATTGTGACTCGATAAGTTATTAGAAGTAATCATCGATCAGTGGATTATTATGTTAATAATAAGAATAGTTAAACAGAATTGATTTAATCAATGTCGTAATATACAGGGTGAGTCGCGACTATTCCCTCGGTTTCTTGTGTCTAAACGCTAAAAGACATGAGTTTCAAATTTTAGTCAAATATGTAGGACGATAAGGAGTACATTTTAAAATTATTTACAAGTATACAGCGTGATTCAAAAAAGTACAGCATATCAAAGTTAGGTTATTTTTAATGGAACATCCGATATTGTATGCTATTTTTGGATTCTACGTCACAAATTAGGATAACTTTGTTCATTTAGATATAAATGTCTTTATAGTTTTTGGTAGGGGGTTTAATGTGCTTTCACATAGGATGGATAAATACAGGGTGTTCCATTTAACTCAAAAGAGTTATTGATGGTTTAAAAAATATAAAGTATAAATTGTTTTTCTTAATGTCATGAAGCCAATATCAAAATACTCTACCGGTTTACTGAAAGTACACTTTGACAAAATAACTTCTTACAAATGTAAATCGTCCAAGCCAAGTTTACCTGTTTTTAATTTTTTCGCGAAAGCCGACATTTTCATAAAAATCAAATTTTGTCGAAATTGGCAGCAGATAGGTATAGGGAACTATCAACAAAGTTATCCTAATTTATGACGTAGAATCCAAAAGTGGCATACAATATAGGATGTTCCATTAAAAATAACCTAACTTTGATATGCTGTACTTTTTTGAATCACCCAGTATACTTGCAAATAATTTTAAAATGTGCTCCTTATCGTCCTACATGTTTGACTAAAATTTGAAACTCATATGTTTTAGCGTTTAGACACAAGAGACCGAGGGAATAGTCGTAACTCACCCTGTATATAACTTCTTAATTGTTGATGATAAGTGATTATGATTTTTGTGGTAGATACAGCTGTACCGGTTTTCTAAAGCTTTCTTATCAAGATTACCGCTGTAGCACTTTCTGTGGAATATGTGTGCAAGTGTATTGCTATGGTGTTAGTGCAACAACAACACTTTTACCATCACATTTAAAGATACAGCAGATCAGAAGTTTTGCAAAAATATATTATAAAGATGCTCGAGGGATTTGTGGGTGTTTAATGTTACATAGATGACATCCTGCTGTTTGGTTGCACGGAAAAGGAACACAATTCGAGATTAGAAAAAGATTAGAAAAAGCAAAGTAAGGAAATATTTCATGCTGAGCAAAACCAAAAAGAATGGTCAATGGAATCAAATTGGACAAATTAAAAATTGAGTGTATGTAGCAATTGCAAAAAAAATAGGTATTGTTGTTTCCTAATTCACAAATTAATAAATTAGGTGAAAATATAATATGTTGACTTACCTGGCGGACCGGGAATTGAGAGTCCTGCCCTTCCAAATGGACCTGGCATTCCTGGTTCTCCTTTAGGTCCTTCACAACAAAATAAATATTATTTAATCAGCCGTTGTTTATTCTACAGTGAATGAATATGTAAAACGTATTAACAAAATCTGTCTTTATACATTTCTTGAATATATTGCAATGAACTAACAAAATACTTTAAATATCCACGAAAGACCTACAATTACTAGTGATAATGAAAAAAACATAATTTTTTTTGTGACGCACACACGTTTATTGATATTTTTTGTCACAGCCGTTACTAGCGTATTGCTATAGGTAGTTGCTGCCGCGAAATGTATGTAGTAGTTAGCGACAAATACTTTTTACGGATCTGTTGCATTGTCTTAAATTAAAAAAAATATAGTGTGTGTATCCAAGGTGCCAAATTGTTTTGATAAACCAAAGTAGTTTTTGTTTTAAATAGCTTCTGAATTGTTAATGTTTTGTCCAGATATATTTAAAAGTTTAGCAATGATAAATACTTTAAAACACTGATCTCCATAAATGATTTGCCATGGAAATATCACGACTAGCTCCGACGAAAGGTTCTCTCCTTCTTGGGTAATCTTTAATCGGTTCATGGTCTGACTGATACTGATTTGACCAAATATTACAAAGGTCGGTCAATCCGCTTTATAAAGTACAAAAACTGAATGAATTGACAAACAAAATTTTTTGTCATTATTGAACATTACTAGGCAACTTAACAATCAATTATTTTCATCATGTCTAGATGCAGTTTTCTTTGTAATTTCCATATTAAAGTTAATGAAATACTACATGTATATTACACCTACCTCTCGGTCCTATTGGTCCAGGAAATCCTGAAAAAAGGTACGTAGAATTGTTGTAAGCTACTAAAAAGTAGCAGTTATTGTTACTTACCGTCATGTCCAATAGGACCTTGATCGCCTTTAGGTCCTGGTGGCCCTGGGTTGCCTCTAATATAGGCTACATCTGTAAAGTTCATTCATTTATGTAGACATGAAATATTCCTATTGCATAGTAAATGTATCAAAGTAACCTGTCGCGGTAGAATCAACCCATTAGTTCACGAATCTTTCTTGAACAAATTCTACTCGTTACCAACTTTTTGGCCAGTAATAGAAAAAAATCTAATTAAACTTCTTCGTGTAAAACTGTTGTCGAAACGCGTCGGTTTCACCATTGTGCGAAAGAAGGGAAGAAATGAAAATATGATAACGAGTATTTATACATGGGTTTTTATTTTACTGAAAGCCCTGTGAAGCCCTAGCCAACAGCACTTTCAAACCATCAGTTCTTCGTGGATATCTCAAAACAAGACAGTTGTACAAAAAGATGCATCTTCTATTCTGTCATTTACATCATTTCGAATGAGTTGCAGAATTGCAAGATATGGACAAGTACCTACATACAGTGATGAAAAGTTTGATTGGATGTTGTGCAGAACACGATGACATAGTGTAAAATCACCCGAACATATTCTGGTCTTATAGCGTGAGCAAAAAAGATTAACGAAAAGATTTAATGAAGGCATTTCAGCGTATTCTTGTCCATCAATTTCATTTGGCCTCTTGTATATTCGATATTCTTCACCTGCAACTTGCATTCTTATCTGATTTATGTTCAAAAAGATGTAGATATCACCATTTTTAGTGTATATAGATGGATAAAACGGAAACTGTGCTAAAAAAGTTCAATTTTTGGATGTAATACCTGAAGATGAATGAGTATCAATGCTTTGGTTCTCTCAGCAGTATTTTATCAGAAAACTAAATTCAACTTAATTGAAATACCAAATGAGATCTGAATGAACATCTCAAACAGTTTCAATTAATATCACAACTGGATACGTAGTCTTTTTCAAAAAGTTTAAATTCTTCTTTAACTGTAGCAAAAAAAAATGAAAGAAACACTTTCTCAATTATATAACTTGTTTGTAATTGCAATAATAACATTTAAATAAAATATACTTACTTGCTTCCCGTTTATGTCGTGCTAAAACCACTCGAAGCTCCAAATGCCACATTCAGTTCTCTTTTTAAACGATCTGATTTTAAAGAGCTTAATAGATAATCGTCAAACTCTTCTCTAGCTATAAATTCGCCTTGAATATCTTTTTGACTGTTGCCCAAAAATTGGTAAACAAAGACGCCAAAAAGCAGCTGAGTTAGTACTGCAGCTCCTACCGTATATAGAATTACTTCGAGCTTAGATTGCATTATTTAAGTCTAGAATCATTCACTAATTGATATAGAAAACTATTCGACAAAATACGTTTACTTGTCGCAACGTATTTCTTGATCTACGAAAAAATTGGTATTTGTTACAAAAATCTTGACTGATAAGAATGAAACTAATTATCTAAAGTCTAACCGCTAACCTGTGGCCTCAATCTTTAGAAGAATAAACAAATGTGTTAATATGATGTTTTTGTTCATATAATCAAGGAATTATCTACATAACATTTATATTGTATATACAGGGTAGTCCATTTACAGTGCAACACTGTAATATTTTCGAAACAATAATTAGTGTTATAAAGAAAAGTATTAGACAAAAGTTTAACTATATGAAAGGGCTCATTCGATGGCACTACTGTTGTCACTATAAAGAAAGACACAAAGGTCATAGCAAGGTCAACTCATTTTTTTCAAATAGCATATGGTATTTTTTTTATCAAATTCTAGAAGAGCAATAAGTTGTGAATAGAAAAATAGTAAACCACATATGACCTCAAATTAAAATTAATCGAGATATTTCGAAAAAATGAGGAGAATAAAAAACAGTGCAGCAAATGTTTTTATTTGTTTGTTAAATTAAAAGTTAAATGTTAATAGTAACTACAAATTGTTTACATAAGGTAAACAGTGAAAAAAATAGTTGACCTTGCTATGACCTTTGTGTCTTTCATAGTGAAAGTAAATGAGCCCGTGCAATAGAAACTTTTGTCTAATACTTTCCTTCATTACACTAATTGTTTCGAAATATTACAGTGTTACACTTTAAATGGACCAATAATTACAGTATAATAATGGAGTGCATTAAGAGTTGCAAAAAGTACGGAATGACAAGATGTTTTGAAATTTATTTGAAAATTGTTTAATCTAAAATCATCTGAAATGATTACTTAAAGTTACAATTAAAATTATCAGAAATCATAGGTGTTTTATTTCACTACTAAATAGTTCTTCTCGTATATTAAATCGGGGTTAAAACGGTTCCTATCATTTACTCGTCGACAATATGTGCCTTCAATATATGAATGACGTCAACAATTGCCCTAAAATGACTCAATTCAGGTGTTTTAGAAATATGTATAACAATTCATTATAAACATCCTATAGTGTACCTTATTTGACAAATTATTTCATTCGTTCATTCCTTTCACGTGATAGTGTTCTATCAATTGTGCCAAAACTGATGGTGGCGGATCAAGCTTTTGGGTTTCTGTGCAAGAATACATGCTCTGTGTTTCTGGTAAATCTCCTTGGTTAGAAACTCTGGTTCTGATACCTCAACACACAAATTACTTAGACTTACTCGTTAATAGGATTATACCCAGGTATTAGGAGACTGTGTGTAGTTCCAACAAGGTAAAGCACCACATTTTAGTTTTCGCGTCATAAACTACTTAGATGTAATTTTTCCAGGAAAATGAATAGATGAACTGGGATGCATTAAATGGCTTCCTACATTACTAGACCTGACTAGATTGTCACTTCTGGGTTTAAAACCCCAAAAAATGCCTGTAATAGGCGTTCTTTGTATGATGGATAATGTTGGAATAGCCCTGCAAACGACTGGAATGAGAAAAGATCAAACATTAGAAGCGGACCACCTGGTTTCGATCTTTTTTGTGCGGTCAGCGTTCCTGACATGCAATACCTACTATCATCGCAATTTTTTTTCAATGTAGGTACCTACATATATAATAATCTCTAATAATGGACTAATTCTAATCTTATTCCATCTAGTGAACAAGGTCGGGATTAGCGCCGCCAGGTGTTAAAAGTAAATAATAAATCTAAAATATCATTTCTTTTCTGTAATGCATTTCACTTGCTATTTTGCTTGATAGATATATCTTTCATCGATGCGAACTTAGTTGAAATGAGCGTTAATTTGGGCGACCCTGTATATATAGACATCATTTTAGAGAGGCACATTTGATGCGCTGTGCTTCAGCGTATCAAATATGAAGTCTTCACCTGTAATGGTTTTCGAAAAACAGAGTGTTTAACATAACATTGCAGTTGGTCGTAATAACTCAAAAACAACTGACTTTAGGTATAAGATATATTAATAAGTTTTGATGCAGAATTGCATGCGCGATCTAGAAAACTAATAAAATTCTGATGTAAATGATTTCGCCAATGAGACTGGATGATATTGTCCCTAACTACAAGTTTTCAGAATTATAGTCCAATAAGCTTTTAATACAATCTTATGTAATTAAATTTAGCGTTTATTCGTTAATATTTTGTTTTCAAGAAGATTACCTTACCTTTACTCTTTTATGCCTCTGCTAGGTTTTTGTACGAATGTTGTACTAGTCAATTATTTGCAGGTGGATAATTAGCGTAGCAAGTATAATTTTAGAAGGTCATGGTTTGTTTTTACTTTTAATCATTGTCATCTACTAGCCGCAGAAGACTACAGTGGGTTTTCGGAGTATACATACGCTCACATCGCACCGTTTGTTGACTATGTATATGAGTATATCCTGTGTATACATACCCATCTGCAAGGCAGTCACGCTTAGAACATGGTAGGCACAAGTATCGAAGGTCTTCTTGGTTTAGTAACCTTGTTCTTTAACAGCAGCGTTATTAACAACTTAGACAATTATCAACCGGAATACCTTCCAGCTTCGTATTATTTTTTCTATAATTTAAGTGACCCCACAGCTGTACCAAGACCTGTAGAAGAAGACGATATTTATAACAAGAGTACCTTTTTCCCTCGATGTTGTCAACCTGACACTGTATACGATGCGGATAATAGAGGGTGCGTACCCGTAGAAAGTGCTGTTTCTATTCATGATGAATTAAATATCACCGTCAACTTGATACAGAGTGGTTTGGTGGATTGTAAAGTAATCGTTGATAGATTCGTCCAGAAAAATAACTTGAAACTGAGGGATGGAAATGCGACTTTGCAAATTGGAAATGAAATTTATAAAAGTGGAAGCTTCTGCGTGGATAACATCTTACAAAATGATACAGTGTATGTTGTTAGATATTGTGAGAAAGATAATTATTGTGTTAACGTTAGTCAAAATGTTGGAAATGAGTGGTGTGTACATAAATGTTGTGCCGAGGGATTTCAGTTAGAAAATTATCGTTGCATGTTAAACGATAGAATGGGGATACATGTTAAGAATAACAGCTACATTTTTAAAAGAACTGGTAAGTTTTCAAAAGTGTGTTTAGTTGTAGTTAATCAATTTAGTTCAATTAATTTATATATTATATATACATATGTATGTATGTGCATCATTTAAGTTTATTATGAAAACACATTCTGAGTCTGCTAGATATGAATTATATAGCTTCTCCTACTGTTTAACTACAGAACAGATCTGTAATAATTTATTTTTACGGGCGTTGAACTCAAAGCTTAAGCAACTTTCTTATTATGTCACATATTTTCATAATAATATGAATGAATATCGCATGAATATTCGCAAGTTTAAAAAACGAGTATTTGTGGAGATTGAATATAACAGCCATAGAGATAGAGGAAACTAGGAAATAGGGTTGGGAAAACATTCTGTGCTATTATATTTAATACTACATAACCAATTTTCTATTTCATTCGACGTCTATCGTTAACTCACGGAAAAGAAACAAATTGTTTAAATCACGAATTTCATAAGAAATTTTATGATGTCATTAATGAATGATTAGTTATTTTCTCATATAACTATTGGTACCAATTATTGTATCTTTGTTAATTTTCGTATCCTTTCTTATTTCTGAATCATTTCTGTTTACTATTCAAATAAAGTCAATTGTATTTAATAGTGCAATAAAATCGTAAAATAGTAACCTACACAGTAGCAATTAAACAATAAATGTTTATGAGTGTGAAGACAATTTATGATAATTCAAATATTTTTATTGTTTGTGTAGCAGTATATTTCCTTTTTACAATTTCTTCAATTACCTTGTAAATGACGAGGAAAAAGAAGAACGTAAGACGGTATTGAATTTACGACAGCAACGTTTGAGTAACAAAAATTATGGTTTTGATTTAAATTACAGTTTCGTAAATTACATCGGTTAAGTAAAGGCACATATGTATGGTATATGCAGAAACTGAATCAATGATCTCGCCCATATTATGATAGCTCCTGTTCATTCCACAGGGTTATTGATTAAAATTAGAATTTTGGTAAAACTATGAACGTGGGATTGGCGAAGAAAATACAAAGAGCATGAGCCAACAAAATATTAGGAACTGTATAAAAGAAGTAGTAAATGCAGCAGCACTTTCCTAGAACTAAATTAAAAAGAAGAACTACAATAAAAATAGAAGACTTTGAAGTGCTGGCGGCATTGAACACTCTTAATAGAACTTGTATTGCAATTCTTTAACCGCGAGAAGAAGAAGGTGCTTATTTAAGTAGGAAAGGCTTTCATAGCAAAAATTGGTCAATTATTTCTAATGCAAATTTAAATATTATTACCATAAATTCTAATTTTGAAAGTGCATGCTATCATCACAAATGTACCTAAATTTTTCGCTTTTAACTCAAGTGTACCACCCGATACTGCAAGTTATGAACATTCAATGCCAAAACGTTGAAATTGTGCGTGAAATTGTAGAGTTTAGGTGGTACAAGTCTCATTTAGCCTATTGAGATTTTATACAATATTCCAAGGTCAAATTTGCGTATGTACCACTTTTATGGTTTAAAATCCGAGTTTTCTCATTTAATCAACATTTGTAGTAAAACGATGAAAAGTTTTGATGATCTCTGATGCTGTGGCATACAAATTTGTGAAGTCAATCATTTCTTCAAACAATTCGTCGCTAAAGTATTGAGAAAAAAAAACATTGGACTTTCTAGTTCAACTATATCTTCAACTGTTTTCTCAAAC
Organism: Holotrichia oblita; assembly: GCA_023690525.1. NCBI lineage: Eukaryota > Metazoa > Arthropoda > Insecta > Coleoptera > Scarabaeidae > Holotrichia > Holotrichia oblita. The sequence continues at coordinate 73,487,395 of CM043015.1, forward strand.
CATTTCATGTTTGGAGTTAGAAATTGGACCCCTTTTCTCCAATCAATCTTTTCTTTGGGAGTTAATTCATTTTGCGTGATGAGCTTCTTCATTACGTCCTTTTTGCGCGTTAAAGCTTAACATGAGGTGCTTGGGCTAGGCTGAGGTTCAGTAGGCACTTCTTGTCTCGACTTGTTCAGTTTCCAGAACTTCTTCAGATTCCTGTATTTGTTCATTTTCTTCTCCAAAATCTTCGTCACTGGCAGGCAAAGACTCATGTCCAGAGCTTTCACTGGATACAGTGGATTTTCATCGTCTTCGTTCAGATCTTCAATTTCCGATAGATGCTCGGCCAAGTGCAACATGTCCTCATATGTCAATCGTTATTTAGATAACATTTTTGGAGATTAACTACATAGTAATGAATAAATATACCAACTATAACTATATTATTATCTGTATAGTTACATTGTATTTATTTGACGACTAATTTTGCAAAAATATTGTCCAAGTATAAGCTTATAAGCTCTAGTAATACCTGTCACACATAAAAGTGTTCACTTTCGTACACACAATGCACAAAACAAAAATTCTAAAAAACAAAATATAACGGTAATTGCAGCAATATTCAAAATATAGTGTACAGCACCCTGTGCAAGTTGTCCACCAACATAGAAATTTTAATTTTTTGTTGGACGGATTGCCACTAATGTGTTCAATTGAATACACCATGACCAAATGGCATTTGCAGCTATTCAGTTCCTATGCTGACGACACTATGACCGAAAGGGATAAATTCATCACTCTGTGTAATATAACATGTAAACACATTGCAACCAAAAACAATCCACTCAGCTATCGTTTTCTATTTGTACATATATAAGCTCCATTTCAAAATGTGGCTCAAAATTATACGATGTTTGTTCGTGACATGTCTTTAGCGGCATTTGTTGGTGCCCGATGGGTGTGGTAGCCAGCAAAATAATTCAAATTTTGCAGCAATCTGTGTGCATTTGATTAATTCTCATCCATCTCTTGTACTAATTGATCATAAGTTGTTTGAAACTGGTTATACGGAAGTGGAGTGTGATTTCATATATTCCAAGATAGAGAAAAACGCCAAGTATGTGTCGGTGTATACTACAGAAGATTGTGCATAAGTAATTAGGAAGATTTCGTACAAAACCAAGGTTAACAACATGGTTTTTGACGACTTTTTTGCCCTTGATGTTTTACTATGGAATACCCAGCGGCGATACACGATTCTGACCTTCTCATTGACTGGTGAATACGTTCAAAAATCCCAGGTGAATTCCGGGCAATTATGCGATTCCGTAAATCTTCAATATTTTCAATCGCGGTAGAATAAACCAAAGATTTCAGGTGTCCCCAGAGAAAAAAATCCAACGGATTCAAGTCTGGAGACCGAGATGGACAAGGTTGCGCTCCTGCTCCACCTGGCACCCGCCTGGCTGCTAATGAATTGCCATTAGCACACCCGTATACAAAATGCATATCGCGTTTGTGTATTGATTCATGGTAACTGGTATAAAAACAGTACTGAAATTTGAACATATGCTCAGTTGTCACTGTCGAGTTTGACGTTACCCTTATAAAGAATGAACAGTTGTACTGTAATATACTACAACATCATGTAACTCCGAATAAACCAATTCCGGGCATATGTTTATAGGAACTGTTTTTCTTAGAATAATCCAAGGTATAACCCAGTGCAATTTTTCGCATTTATTTGGGACCAGCCTGTATATATATTTAATATTATTGATTAGCAATTTATTGTTTAAATTTTCCATATGTAGATGTTTAATAGTAAAGAATAAAAAATAAATAAATAAATAAATCATTTTACTATTTAAATTTGTCTGTTATTACTTTTCACTAAACTCCCAGCTTCTGCGTAACGCCAACAGTTATAAATGATTATTACATAACTTCGTGTATTTATAAAATTAAATACAAGCATGCAGGCTAAACAGTCGAACGAGATAACGTTCTTGCATTTTCTATTCCTACTAATTTGCAGAAACAGTTTTAAATGAAAGTTGCTTCGGATCTACAATTAAACCAGAACACCATCAATTTAGCATTCCTGACTGCGCAGTCTAGTATACAGGGTGTGGCGCGAAGAGTTTTGATTAGAAGTTTTTGGGGATGTTGTAATAGGCGAAATGTAAAATTTTACCAGATTACACTATCGATAATGCTGATTTTAAATATAATATTTTCATGAATGATCTACTTCCGGTACACCGGAAGTACATACCAACTGGTTTATTTTAAATAGAACATATACTTTTTATTTTAAATTTTTCAAATTCTAATAATTTCATGTACCATGTCCTATACTAAAAATTAATAGTTTCTGAGATATTTCAATTTTTTTTAATTTTTCTAAAAAAACACAGTTCCAAATAAATCACGATATTGCTGCAAACAAACACGCTACTGACTTAAAATTTGACATGGCGAATTGCAAGACATCACTAAAGTTCCTCGTCCTTTGAAATGTAAACATTTTTATACAGGGTGTTTTCCACATACCACTCAATTCCAACAATTTCAAACAATTATAACTTGCTTATTTCAAATACAACACCCTGTATATTATATCAGCTTTCAATTCCTATCTTCATTCTCGTTTAATTGATACTAGCATTCCCTATACCTAAATCTAACCGGTTTTGAGATATTTTATTATTTTACTTAACAATAACAAAACTTAATATTTCAACATTAAGAGGCCCGACTACTATTTGACAGTTGGCGATGTTGCCACTGTTAAATTTTTTCATAATATCATGTTTTTATAATTTATTTAAAACGTATTTTAAAATCGGGCTTCATACACACATGTGTAGACGTATTTTGAATGCTCATAGCAAATTTCAGTAATTAAATCTAAAAATTAATAGAGTAATCTCGATTCCCGTATCAAGGTAACGGCCTGCAATGGGAAAAGAGATTGTGAAGTTAATACCGAATATTAATAGACAAAATTGTATATGTAGATGTAAAACAATAGTAGAAATATGTGTATGAAGCCCAATTTTCAAATTATATTGAAACAAAATCAAACAAACGATTTATAGAATTATGTAGATATGGCACCGCTGTAAAATAATCAGCTGGTAGACGACCCTCTTAATAAAGCGTAGGCCCTGGCTGTCAAAAATGTGACAACTTAATAGTAAATTGTCTATGTATGCACTACATAAGTTTTCACACTTTTCTTCAAAAGTTCATGTTTTATAGCAAGCAATGGCAAATTTAGCTTACAAATCACGATTTTTTTAAACTTATCATTATTTACGCCGAGTGTAGTATTAAGCGGACGTATCGTATTTTTACAGAAAAGTACCCAGAAAAACCAAAGGTAACTAATGGTACCATATGAAGATTGGTTAGAAACTGCTCTCAATTTGGTCAATTTAACTGTAGTTAATAAAAAGAAACCAATTTAATGAAATATTAGATGACATTATTTTTAAGTAGATAGTTAAATAAATCAAAACTGGTTAGATTTAGCTATAGGAAATGAAAATAAAAATAGAAATGAAAAAATCATATAAAATACAGAGTAATGTATTTCAAATAAGCGAGTTATAATTATTTCAAATTGTTGGAATTCATTGGTATATGTAAAACGCCCTGAATAAAAAATTAATATTTTAAATAAATATTTTAAGAGCTGACACATGTTAGTAAAGTCATAATTCGCTGTGACAAAGTTTGAATCAGTAGCCTTTTGATTACAGGAGTATCGTGATTTATTTGGACTGCGTTTTTCTAGAAATCATTAGTAGGTATCATCAGCTACTTTTGTTTTTTCTGGGTGTCTTTGTGCAAAAATACGCCACGTCCGCTTAATAATTCTATTACATTCGCCGTAAATAATGATAAAATTTAAAAAATCGTCATTTGTAAATGCTAAATTTGCCATTGCTTGCTATAAAACATGAACTTTTAAAGAAAAGTATGAAAACATATCTAATGCATACATAGACAATTTACTATTAAGTTGTCACATTTTTGCCAGCCACGGCCTACGCTTTATTAATGTTGAAATATTGAGTTTCGTTATTGTTAAGTAAAATAATAAAATATCTCAAAACCGGTTGGATTTAGGTATAGGGAATGCTAGTATCAATTAAACGAGAATGAAGATAGAATTGAAATCTGATATAATATACAGGGTGTTGTATTTGAAATAAGCGAGTTATAATTGTTTGAAATTTTTGGAATTGAATGGTATGTGGAAAACACCCTGTATAAAAAAATTTACATTTCAAAGGACGAGGCACTTTAATGATGTCTTGCAATTCGCCATGTCAAATTTTAAGTCAGTAGCGTGTTTGTTTGCAGCAATATCGTGATTTATTTGGGACTGTGTTTTTGTAGAAAACAATAAAAAAATTGAAATATCTCAAAAACTATTAATTTTTAGTATAGGATATTGGTACATGAAATTTACTCAAAATTTGATAGAAAATTGAAAAATAAAAAAAAATACCATGTTCTATTTAAAATAAGCGAGTTGGTATGTACTTTCGGTGTACCGGATCATTCAAGAAAATATTATATTTTAAATCAGCATTATCGATAGTCTAATCTTATAAAATTTTACATTTCGTCTATTACTACATCCCCAAAAACTTCTAATCAAAACTCTTCGCGCCACACCCTGTATAATTTTATTAGTATCTAATATTTTCGATCGATAGATTTCTACTGTATGTATACTTGTTACAAACCGAACTTTGATGCACACAAATTTAATTTGGGAGAAGTGAATCAAACTTTTAAAAGATTCTTCCAAATAGACAATTCCAATTGCATAAACAAAATTTGTTAAGGAAATTTATACTTTTCATTATTGCGCCAATAATTTTGTGAAGTACCTATACCTATATAAATGTTCACAGGTGAATGTCCGCGGTAGAATTAACAATTGACCAGATCAGAAAATTATAATTTTCAAATTTTCTAACACTAATACAACCTTATTTGACATGTATATATAAATACTAATGCAAAACAAATTTCTAATAATATTCTTGAATCAAGTAGTTAATATCATTTCCTTAATTATTCTAAATTAAACAAAAGTGCCTACTCTGTTTGGAGAAACTTTCTATCTTAGGAATTCTGCAATCATCTATAATATGTAAAGTTAGATTAGCTTTTGACTTATTCATATAGCCTTAGGGAATCATTTGGTAATAAAATTGTTAGTATAATCAAGTGAAAGTGTTTATCCATCACATTAGAGTGCATTTAAAATTAAAATAAACATTAGTATGAGATGATCAATCTACGCATTAAATTACTTTAAATGATTCTACATGAAATCATATTTAAAAAAACCCACTTTTAATTGGAATAAATTCCCGTTTGTGAGAATTTAGCAAAGTCGTAAAAACCAAGATAGAACAATATATGTTTAGATACCTGGTTTCCTCCGTTATTATCATATTAAAATGTGGAAATGGAAATTTGAACGTATAATGTAAAAATAAACTTGGTAACCTTGAAATGATGTGTTGTGAAAGTACCTATGTGTTGTGTGTTGCTTCATATATTTATACCAAATACATAATAATATTTTCGGCATCCCAAGCACGGGCCTTAAAATATACTGCCTTCAAACGTCGGAAAACAAAATGTGTCTCCATTCGCCAGGATCTATGTAGTATTATAAATCGTAGATACTTTTACATAAAATAAATGCCCAAATCTAAATATCTACATACATTATAAATAAGTATAGGTAGAATTAATTTGAATTTCTTATTTCACACAAGAGTTATAGATCTAAGAAATATTAATATTAGTTCAATAATAGCTCAAATCATTTGCACAGATGTAAGGAGTTTGGGACTTACTCTATTCCTCTACGCTCTTATTTTTTTTTATTGTCGTTTCGACAGTTTCATATCAAGGAAAGGAAAAGCAGTCGTGTTCTTCATCTACTCATCGATAACCACTATCGAGAAAGCAAAACAGTTTGTTTTTCTTGTTTTAAATTTTTATTCTACAAGATTCTCTTTTTGTTACCAGATTTGTTTTTATTATTGTTTTAAACGTTGAAGTTCTTATGCTATTTCTGGTGTATTCACGTCTTAATGTATTATTAATTTAAACAAAATATTTTTCTCACCGCACTGGGAGTCTGACTCACTAAATTGCAAATTTCAGGGAAACACGTACGAAAACTACCAAACAATAATTATATTTACATATTTGTGTCATTACTGTGTGTTTTGCATTTCCAAATTTACGTCTAAGTAAACATTTAAGCTTTTAATTAAATATTTTCTTGTTATGCTTTGTTTGCTCAAATAATCACATACAGGATATGTCATGACGAGTATTCGGTTTAAAAAATATAGAGAACTAATAAACATTGCGATGTGAAATTTTGCAAGTTCGGTGATATGGGAAAACGTGTCAACTTCCTTATTTCAAACGTACCTAATTTTTCATTCGGACAATTCTTTTGAATTATGTCAAAGATAGCTGCAATGATGATTTTTAACTGAAAGCGAGTAACACGAAATCATTGCTTGCAAAATTGTTTATTAACTTGTTTGAGAACGACGTAGCTTTGACATTTAATTAAATTAATTTCTACAAATGTTGTTTCTATTTTAGACGGCTATGCTATGATGTACGGAACTAATTTGAATTGCGAAAGAACCAACTGGAAAGACTTTCAAGAGGTCGATATTAGCATAGCAGCGGATGGAAATTTATACTTTGGCGGCAGTTCCACTAAGTATCTGATTAACGATTATTGTTTGGGAGCTAACTATGACACAACTACAGGAACAATTGCGGATATCATCGTATCCTGCGAATTCAGTGAAGCTCTCTACGTCAAATGGTTGTTAATAAAAATTGCAGCAATCATAACTTGTATCTGCTTTGTTTTTACATTAGCAGTTTATATATTAGTGTATAGGTTGAGAAAATTAGTGGAAAAAATAATAGCATGCTTCTGTACTGTCGATTTGGTGTTCTGGTCTATGTACACGATGAGGATATTTGACGTTCGATTTGGACATTTCTGCGTGCCGTTCGGTAAGTTGATGTATGTGTTATTGTAAACGTTAAAACAATTACCTTTCAAACGGAATATATTTTTTAACATTAAATGATTATGCTATTTATTAAAAAGCATATTTTTAGCTCAACAAAACTTTAATTGATATCGATATAATTTTAACAAAGATATGTGCAACACTGACATTCTAAATCCCGCTTTATTTTTCGGTAGCGTCATTCAATAGCTGGCGTAAGACGTACCTTTCCTACATTAAACTCCATAACCACTTTCTTGTGAGAGACATGTGCGAGCAAGTTGAAATGAAAGAAGGTTGGCAGCACAAATTTTCAGTTAGCAACACTGAGTCGTAGCCTAACATCTTGCTGTCAAATAGTATTTAAAAATTGATCGATGCGAGAATTGAATTTTATAGTGGTATTTTTCAAAATGAAAGCCAGAATATTTGTGTTATTAAAGACATCGCCCAGGAATATTTGACTACGTAAATACAATGAATTTCCGCAAAACACACAGATATGAAAGCACTTATTTAAGTTGATTAGTGTACTGTGGTTGACACTACAACAAATGTTCAAAATGACCCCCATCATTCTCAAAATACCTTCTGTAGTGTATCGATGCTTATGCTATTAATAGCTTGAGAGATTGCATTTTTTAGATCGTCTATATTGTGCAATCTTTGTTGAAAAATGTTTTGCTTCAAGTATGCAAACAAGAAAAAAGTCCAATGGTGCGAAATCAGGTGAGTGCGATGGCCATATTCCTCTACTTATTAGTCTGTCATCAAAACACTCCTGTAGATACGTTATTGTCCGTGCACTTGTATGAGGAGAGGCTCCATCCTGTTGGAAGTACCCATGTTGCAACTCGTCATATTTTCTTGATATCATGCAGCATTTATTGTACCGACGAAAACGATTGGTCTATTATACATCTTCGAGACATGGCTACGCATATTCCAATCTTTATAGGATGTAAATCATTTGGAATACATGAGGTTCTCCGATGACCATGTAGCGACAACTTTGACTATTAACAGCCGGAAAGGTGAATCCATGCTTCATCTGAGAAAAATGTCATGTTCAAGTCATCGTCATTGTTCAGATGATCTATAAACCATTAACAATAATGTCGCCTTTGCTCAAAATCCCGTCCATATAAATGTTGGTGTACAGTAATTTTGTAAGGGTGCATATGCAAATGCTTCTTCAAAGCAGTTCGAGAGCTAATGTAAGACACACCTGGAATTATTAAATGATATAATACAATATTTCAAATATAATATATATATTTATACCAGACTGAGCAGACCGCTTGCGAAAGATTCAGTTCCCGCTCGGAAGCGCAGTTTAGGTGCAATAAATCAGAATTTTGGCGCTAATTATTTACTGTAGGTGAAACCTGGGTACCCTATTATCCGCTCGAAGTCACTTTGGAATCAGAGACAATGAAATAGCCGACAAATTAGCTAGAGGTGCCAGCGAACGGCCACTCGTGGTCCAAAACCTACATGTGAGAATTCCTGGCACCACCAAAGCGTTTGTCAGAGCCGAACCTGCTGCCTAGGCATTTGCTTCAACTAGAATGCACTTGCCGGCATGATACTATAAAACTCTAGGGATTGACCCGTATGAGCGTAAGGCAGTCTTTATGAACAGAGACTGGCTGAGGTTACGCATATGAATCTTAACCGGTCACTGCGCATGGAATAACACTTGCATCGCATGGGCATAGTAAACTCTCCTGCGCAGAAACTGTGCAATTGCTGAGAAACTCCAGTCCATCTTCTTGCAGACTGCTCGATAGTGGACAGTGAGAGATGGAGTTACTTTAGGGTTTATCGATTGGATGATCCCGGAGTAAAAAAACTAACTCTCGACCAGGTTGCGGCCCTCCTTGTCCGAGTGCAACCTGCCAACCTCTCTATGGCCGAGCTTGCCCTTTACGGTTCTCCCGCCCGTGCAGTCGCAAAAAAATACGCTCGAAATAAGAATACAGCAAAAACAGTGGACCGTGAAGGAAATCGGCTCCAGAAAAAACAAAAACTGTGGTTTCGTCTGGGCAAGTGATGGCGACTTGTTTTTGGGATAGTCATGGAAGTATTTTAATCGATTAGCTTCAAAACGGAAAAACCATTACCTGGCATACTGCGTCATCATTATGACAAGCTTAAGGCAGAAATTGCTGGAAAACGGCCA